>CM035136.1:5791731-5988051 GCA_020205605.1 Panax ginseng | reverse complement strand
CTCCTTTTTTTTTTCTTTTCCAAAGAAGTATACAAAGGTATAAGAGGACTTATTTTCTAAACTAGATTTTCAACGAGAGGCTATAGTTCGACTGGTTCACTCAGAAGAGAAAGAGTTGATTTACATAAGGTGTAGAACACCGCTTTTATCGATAAGTCCGCTATTCGTGGTTAGAAAAGGAAAATGAACTTTGATTTTTAATTGCTATTGTTTCTTTAAATTATGTTCCTTTTTTCTTAAAACTTTAATTATCTTCTTATAATATTATGGAGTATTAAAATAATTAGTCCGACTTTTATCATTTTTTCTTTTTTTCTAGAAGAGCATTTTATTTTATTTCTACAAGTTGACCCACACATGCTACCTCATTAGAATATTCCACACCTATATGTCAAATGTTTGCCAAGTAAGTTTTTTCGTTAATATTTTGGACGGAAAATTATAAAATCACTAATTTGTAATATTTTGGTACTTCGATAACGAGAATATAACAAAAAAGTTTCAAAGAATCAAAATGAAAATAAACCCCTAATACAATGACCAAAACATCAATTAACTCGATCCACGTCACTTGTCACATAATTAACACTTGTTAACCGTTAGTCTAGTTGGCACTTCCGTTCACTTTTTTAGACAAAATGTTAAGCAATGATCTTTGTAACCTTTTTTTAGTATAGTAATGTGTTTGTAACAAAAAACGATTCGGTAACTATAATAAAAATCGACCCCTAGTACAGTGACCAAAACATCAATTAAACCTAAAATTCCTACTATATCAACTAATGTTTGTGCAAAATTCAAATAAAGCCTAATCCCATCTCATTAAATCTAAGAGACGAGGCTTGAGTCAGTCCTATGGCTTCCTTCAAATTTCAATATGGAAAGTGACACTAGCTAAATCTAATTAGATTTTGTACTTTTACACTCCAAAAACAGTAGTAGTGCGAGAACTCTGATTATGCATCTTTTAATAAATAAACTTCCTTCTTTACATTTGATTATGCATCTTTGATGAATAAACTTCTTTATTTACAAAGACCAGTCTTTTTATCTTGAAATATTTTTCATTATTTGGTAAAAAGTATTCTGTATACGCATTACATGTGTGTGCACATTATGTGGTCACATGCGGCTCATGCTGCGGCAATACTAATGCTGGTCTGCTTAGTACTGCAACTACAGAATATATTGTTTCATTGAAGTACTGCTGGGGCAGTATACATCAGTCATCCAGGAAGATTCATGATAGATGGATTGAGTTAATTATGTTTTAGTTATCTGTCCAATGCGGTGGCAACCAAATATTTACTTGACCACTAACTTTAATATTTTTATGTTTTTCCCCTGAAGCTTAGACTCCTTTGGCATGGTCATCAGGTCATGTATAATCAACTAGCGTCTTGGATGGTATATGGGATTCTTCATGATCAATATGGAGAATTTTTCATTAGCAGGTATGACCAATAACTTGTATCTTTGATGACTGATATTCATTTTCACATTTTTGTGGATTGTTAAATCAAGTTTACACTTGTTTATTCCAATCAGATAATTTAAGAAATGACAGTAAGCCTTAGTCTAAGCAGAGAAGAATGTTGTTACAGACTGCCTCCCTGCTTCAAGCTCTTAACTTTCTTGCAGTTGCTAATTCCATATATTATTTTGTTAAAAATGAAATTTTGCAGTTTTTAAAAATTTATTTATTCATTGTAGATTTTGTTTGTGCATTGGAGTGGGGGCCAGGGAGGGGAGGGTTAGGAGTAAGCTGCAAGAACTGAACCATGCTAATTAATCTATGTTCTGCGTCTTCTTTGTATTCTGCCTTTAATCTTCTTTGGTCCCTGTCATCATTTTGGTTGAGCTTTTGTATTTTATTTTAATGCATAAGTTCTTTTCTGCCATTCATATGTCTAAAAAACTTGTAAATGTAGGAAAGACAAACTACTAGTTTTTTGTTTCAGATACACTTAATGAGGAGCATAATATTGTACTTGATTCTGTGTCCTTTAATGTTTGACACAGAAAACCATGTTCGTACAAAGGACCTTTGAAAATCCCACCCTTGACCCCTCCCCCATAAAACTTATTTATCTTTTAAATGCTGAATGTTTGTACTTCTGTAATGGCAGTGCCTTTTGTGCTCGTTTATTGTATTTTTTCCCTTTTGTGTTAATTTAGAAAAGGTATGCCTCAAACAGGGTATTGATTTTCTAATATTTAGGCAGGAGGACAGGGATGCAGAGCGTGAACCTTCTCATGAAGACATGCTTGAAAAGTTGGCACGCATGTCAATCAATGATGCATCTCTGACAGATTGGCACCTGGGATTCCATATATCTTTGGTAAATCAAACTGTGTTCCTTACACTGCATCTCTCATTCAGATTAACATTCTTTTGTGACTTCATATGTTAGCATTTCGGATAATATATTTGTAATTTTGCTGATATCGGTACTTTAGACTGTTGATATATTCTGCATTTCAGACTGTTCTTGTTGTGAACCGACGTTCATGAGCAAGAAGATTTTATACTTCTTTCAGCTCTCTTTCTTCATATCTTCTTTTTTATTCGTCTGACAAATTAGAATACTGCTATTGTGGCTTTAGTTCTAGTAATGTCTGTTGTTTACTTGTTTCCCATTTTTGGAGTTTCTTTTTCTGCTTTGGCTATAGCACTTGTTGTGAGCTACTATGAGGAACAAATTAGTGCACTACCTTCTAACACTGCTTTCTCTGCAGGATATGCTGCCAGACTATATTCCAATGCGAGTGGCAGAATCCATTCTTTTTGCTGGAAAAGCAGTCAGGGTTCTTCGAAATCCAAGTCCTGCCTTCCGCTTCCATGATGCTCCATCCCACCAGCAAATACCAAGAGGATCACAAACTACTCAAGGATTTAAGGGTCGCTTCTCTTTCCAGAAGGAACCTTTATTGGACACAAAGTTAATCGGAGAGGAATTAATTCCTCAATCTGAGGCTGATAAGATTGAATCTATGCTTCAAGACTTAAAGGTCTTTCTCAGGACATATTATCATTATAGTGAAAATTTTACACCATCCTATTTGATGTAGATACCCATAACATATTTGTTTATTTTACTGCTCGCTGTATGCTTCGTTCTTAGAACGTAACTGCCCACAGCCCCACACTGATTTGTCAGTTTTCTTGTGTTTTTCTTGTTGTGGAAAACTCTGTTTCTTTCTTTCTGCAATCTTACTTTTAGAATGGATTTTCATCTATTATATTATATGCAGGAATCATCTGAGTTCCACAAAAGATCATTTGAGAGTTCTGTTGACTCAATTCGGGCTATTGCGGCCAGTCATCTTTGGCAGGTACCTGATGAGGCAAATTTATTCTTCTTGTCTTTAAAGAAAATCTATTGAAGTTTTATTTTATTTTATTTTGCCACATTTTCAGCTTGTGGTTGTACGTGCGGACTTAGATGGCCACTTGAAGGCCCTCAAAGATTATTTTCTTTTAGCTAAAGGTGACTTTTTCCAGGTACAAGATGAACAGTAAATCAGTTATGCTCCCTTGTGGAGTTTCTTTTATTTTGATCTTATGTTTTTGCAAGTAAAAACCTTTTATTTTGATATTGTTGTGTGGTTACTTTAAAAAGTTGAGAAGGGAAATTTGAAACCTTAATATGTAGAATAACTGGAACAAAAATCATTAAGTAAATGTGACAGAAGGATCAAAACACTTGATTTGGTCCGAGATAAAGATCAAAAGGCTTGACATTTTTAACCATATTTCTTGTAAAGTTTGCATTAGTCTTTTCATGAACTCATCTATTGACTCATCAATGGATTTGTAATCACTAAGAGCAGAAGATTTAATAATTAAGATTCTCTTTTTATTTTAATGCTTATGCAAGTTGATATGCTACTTTTAATTGTTAAAATAATGAACTTGTTGACATGAGTTGTTTGATATGTTAGAGTTTCCTTGAGGAGAGTCGCCAGTTGATGCGCCTACCACCTCGCCAGTCAACTGCAGAAGCTGATCTCATGGTTCCCTTTCAACTGGTATGTTTATTACAGGTTATTTCTTTAGGATATGCATGTTCTTTTTACCTTGCAACTCTATGTGATTTCAATTCTAATTAGACTTGCCTTATTTTTTAAAAAAGGCTTAAATATGATTTACTATCCTAAACTATAGGCCATATTCTACTTCGGTGATCCACCTTTCAATTTTGTCAATTAGATGACTGAACTATTAATTTTTTTTCGATTTCATTCAATTGGGTCTGCCACGTCAGAAATTGCTGACGTGACATCCTAATATGCTAAATGAGTGCTTATGTGTAAAAAGAATATATATATTTTTAATGAGACAAAGGACAAAAAGGTAAAATAACAAATAAAACTATAAAAAATTAGACAAACAATATAAATTATAAAATATATAAAATTAACATTAATAATTAAGCAATTTTGAGATATTATATTAATAATATAAAATATATATTTTATAATTTATATAATTTTATATAAATTATAAAATATATAAAATTAACTTATCTGGCGAACAATTTTGAGATATTATATTAATGACATGGCATGTGTGCCCCAATTTTTAGATAAAAATATTATCTTCATTTTAAATTATAATATTAATATTAATTGTTTAAAAATTAATTTCAATTATTTTTAAACTTACAAAAATTAATATTAATCTTATAATTCAAAAATGTATTTGAAAAATTGTAGGAAAAGTTATAGTACTGCATCTATAGAATTAATGCATTACAATACAAAATTTCAAGCCGTCCACTTCTTATCAGATTTCTTCATCTCTCTCAACTATATTCAAACATTTCCACCATTTCAACTTCAAATTCCAAAAAGTCCGTTGATGCAATGGACTTGACCGCACTTCAAATTTCATCACCATTTTCTTCATTTACCAGCATAATACTCAGATATTGCCACAAATCATTCTCTCTCTCCTCACTTTCTCTCTCTAAATCCCCTAGAAATTCACAGAATTACACGCTCAAAGTGGACACAAGTTGCAGAGCAAGCAAAGACGGCATCGTGTTCGATTAACGCGATTTACGAGGTCAAGACGGCTCAAATTTCGACGCTAAGGCTCGAGAATCCATGGCGGAAGCTTGAGAGCGAGAGGTTAAAGACGAGAGACGAACCAAAGCTTGGAAATGGGTGATCCCGGAAGAGGGTTTGGGACTTGATGGAGGCCCAAAATATCCATGAATTCCCGATCCCGTTCTCGATCTTTCTTTATTCTCCGGCTCGTAATCTCCCTACCCAATCGAAAAGTTAGAGAGTTGTTATGAAATTTTGATTCTCGGATCTAAGGTTTTTGTCGATTGAATTTTGGATTTTGTTGAGAGAATCGATTCGATGGTTAAAAGTTTTGATGATTTTTGCTTAGTTTTGATGTTTGATATAAAGTGACGGGACAATTTTACCCTTTAATATATCACCAATTTTAAATTTAAAAAATTAGAAACTTTTTTTTAACCACATCAACTAAGTTATGCTCACGTGACAAACCACGCCGCAATTTCTCGACGTAAGGTACTCCAATTGAATGAAATCGAAAAAAATTAATAGTTCAATCATCTAATTGACAAAATTGAAAGGTGGATCACCGAAGTGGAATATGGCTTATAGTTTAGGGTAGTAAATCATATTTAAGCCTTTAAAAAATAATATTAAAAAAATCCCATGTATTTTTAAAGGCATTGCTAAAACCTAGATGTTGATTCTCATCTTTTATATATATGATTATGAGAAATGTTAGCTTGAAAAATATGTTCCCTATCAACAAAATACATGTTCCGTTTGAACAAATTGTCTCATTTTTTTTTTGACATTGTCATAATAGGTATGACCGTATAACCTTCAATGTATTCTCCCAGAAACAATTGAGTGTTTTAGTATCATATGCCCTTCAAAGCTTAGAAATACTCTATAAGATTTGGATATTTTTTTTCTTGAATGCAGGCTATGGGATATTCAGAATTTTCTTATTGACCATTTTTTAAATATGATTTTTTTTATAAAAAAAAAAATTGGATAAGAAGAAGTTGGTAATGAATACAAAATATGATAGTGGATTACAGGATTAGAAAGGCTTTAAATAAGCTTGCTTGTGTAACTCCAGTTAAGTTTTTAATAAATATACGGCTATACACAACTATAATAATATAATATAGAGATCAATATTAAATTCTTGCGTATCTTTGGGAACTCAAGGAGTCAAGGACTGACCTCTGCAGCATATAGATTTCTTAAGAGGCTCTTGTCAAGATATGCCAGAATTTTTTCAGAAGAGATGTCAATTCTTCCAAATTCAACACATCTAGATACCCATGCTTGGTTCAGGATCCTAGAATGACGTCCACTATTAGTTGTTTTCTTTGGAGGACTTCTTGTCCACCCTCCACTCGTTTCTATCTAATAAATTCCTTCCAAAGAAAAAGTTAGGTCCGTCCCTGATCATTATTTAAAAGCTATTTGCAGAGATTGCTGAATGCTGATATTGAAGCCAAAAAATTTCATTGTCGTGTTGCAGGCTGCAATAAAGACTATTGGAGATGAAGATAAGTACTTTTCAAGAGTGTCTTTACGGTGAGAATCCAAATTGACTACTTTCAATTTCTGGGTGGACAGGCAGTATTTATAAGTAGTATTTTACTTCTGTTTATCAGTTATGTCATTGTAGCTTAAAACATGAAATTAAACTTCTTTTCACCATGTCTAGGATGCCTTCTTTTGGAATAACAGTTAAATCTTCTCAAGTTAACTTGCCAAAGGCAAAAGCTTATACCGATGGAGACCTTGTTGCCCTAGCAGATACTTCTTCAGAGACGTCCCTTGATGGATGGGATGGTATTGCTATTGAATATTCTATTGATTGGCCGTTACAGCTCTTCTTTACACAAGAAGTGCTTTCTAGGTGAAGTTCTCAACTGCGTTTCTTGTTATGCTAATCTTGTTTAATGGCTACTTGGCCATTGTACAAAAAATGTCAGTTCATCTTACCTTATAAGTTTTAACATTCCTTCTGGTAAATACATGCACTTTTTTTTTGTTGCTTGTTGGCTCTACATGGCATCATTAAGAGTTTACGGTCACTAAATTAGTGACTGTTGTTTTATGTCTAATTACATGTATATTCCAGATATCGAAAGATATTCCAATATTTGCTCCGCTTTTGCTTAACTCAAATGGAGTTGGAAAATCATGGGCTTCTGTGATGCATCAAGATCACTCGGACTTTGCCAAACGTCGTACTGATCGCGTGAACTGCTCAATTTCTCAGCAAAGACGGCAGCGCTTTAGACCAATGTGGCGTGTTAGAGAGCATATGGCATTCTTAATTAGAAATCTTCAGTTTTACATTCAGGTGAGTGGTACCTGACAATTCTACCTTCATAAAATGTTAATATTCAACACACTGTTGAAGAGAAGTCATTTTTTGTCATACTTTCTAATCAATGATCAAGGGAAATATTCGATGCGTCCGCAAAAACTTATTGGTCGATGATATTTTTAAGATTTCAAATCTATGCTGCTCTTTGATCCTCAAGCCAGTGGGCTGAATGTCAAGCATATATTTTGTATTTTTTTTATATCAGTAGTAATATTCATGTTCATATCAACCTGAACCAGTATAGTGCAACTATGCTTTGAGAGTGACATAATTTCAACTCTAGTTAAATGCCGATGGTCATAGGCATATATTGAAATTCCTTAGATTATTTTCCAAGAATGCAATTGTGTTCTTAGGCACGGTTGTGCTCTTTTATTGTTTCGATGATCCCCATCACACCACCATTATAAGATGGCAGCCTAGCTAGAATTGTGGCATCATACCACATATTGTGTGTTGAAAAATGTCTTCACAGTAAATACTAAATCATAGAAAATGTAGCTAATGTAGCACGAGGTCTTCTCTCTTTATCTAAGGAGGAATTGTAGTGTGTATATGTATCCTTAACTGTCTCTGTTTGCTGTAAATCCGATGCAATGGATATCTTCATAAGAACAATAAATTGAAAGGTGTGAAAAGTTAGATCAGAAAGATAGAAATATGAAAAGTGAAAACGCTAGCTTTTATAACACCATGTTACACATGATGTGCATTATTTGTACTATATTAGTAGTTCTCCCTTTACTGAATGAGTTTTGGAGAGGGGAAAAAAAAAAGAGAAGTGCAGGTAACTTGCTTGCAAGCTTTGATTCCGCAATCTTTTTTTGGATGATGGGATATAATAGGCCTAATAGTGGATGGGCAATACTTAGCTTTGCCATGCTTGAAGATTTTTGATTTCAGGAAATTCAGGACAAATGTGAGCAGGTACTGAAGAGCAGCCTTCTTTTCCTTCATGATTTTGAGTGGTAGGGAGAAAGGTTTAAGGTGTTGATTGTGGGCTTCTAGGGTAGTAGAAATCAACAAAATAGGCTAGGCATCAATTTTGATAATTTGGGTTCTTTTAAGTTGCTCTTGTTGATTCAGTTCTTCATTCTAGAAGTACCTATGTAATGCTTTGTCCTCTTATTTTTCTTTCCAATTATGATACATCTCATTAATCTTACCCAAACACCAACTCCAAAAGGGTACCTAACCATTAGAGTAGTGGTGTGGACTTGTAAAGTAAACTCCCCACCCGCTTCCCGACATGTGGGCCAGAGCAGTATCTATGGAACTAGTAGAATGTAATCTTATATAGAACATAATATATGATCGAACACATCTCAAAGAAAGGCATGGTTGCCAAGAGAGTCAGTTCCATTAAGGTGCACCAATAAGGATCTTAATGGGTTGCACATGGTTCTAACTTCCAAGCATCACTATGACTCGATAGAATCCTTGTAATTTTACTTCTTTTTTGATAGTTCTGCATTCAGCTTAAAAGTTTCCCTTTCCTCTCCAGGTGGACGTGATAGAATCTCAGTGGAACATATTGCATGCTCATATTCAGGATTCTCGTGATTTCACTGAATTGGTGGGCTTCCATCAAGAGTAAGTTACAAGTGGAAGGATTATCATTGCATCTGGCTTCTGAGTTAATATATGTTGGATTAAAATGATGATTATGTTACTCTGTCTTTCCTGAATTGAGTGTCATCTTTCAGAACTATATATGTGACTCGGACTTTATGATGTGCTGATAGCACATTTAGATGTCACACTGTTTTCTTTTTCTTTTTTGAATTACATTTTAGATGCAGAAGAATATGTAAATAACTACATTGAAATATATAATGCCGCGTATCTCCTGTATATCTTGAATTCCTAGCTAATATCTGGGTTTTCAAGATGACAGTCAATTTGGCATGGATTGAGTACTACGTGTAAAAAAATCAGTAACTGTGTTTTACATGATGAAAATGAATCTCACATTTAAGGGAAATCGTCTGAATTTCATTTACATAAGAGATTTTAATAAAGACTGATGGCTCATAACACCTGACACAACCCTTCTTTATACTAGCTTGGGACAGGCTATGCAAGAAGAACAGTGAATCTATGCCTTCAGTTATGAGTTCTTGGTGCCTAAGTGCACAGCCTTTTCATTGTTGGATTTAGAGAACATCTTTGTTGAATTTAGTTCATGATTTTATAGCTTTTACTGTATTGTTCTCTATGCCATGAGATGAGGCTACCGCATAGATTAGTCGATCTTGCATACTTTGCATGACTACTTTGCCATCATCGGAGTATGATACTCCCTGCTTCTTCGTCATAATTGATGGTATCAAACTTTTTGTGCCCCAGATGATTTTGCTGTTCTGAACATTTATGTAATTTGTTCTTTGTTCTTTATGTTCATCATTCCCCTCAACTTTACTCATCACACGAGGGGATGAACCTTAAACCTATGAAGGTTTTAGCAAAGGATCCTGGTAGTATTGCATATATGACATCCTATACTATTGCTTACTCTGAATGATGCAAGAAAAATAGCAGATGTTTCTCCTTATCGTCATTGTATTTTTGGTCTTTAACTTATACTATTAGTTAATAACTTGATATTATCAGTTATTATGGTTGCCATTTCTAGCTCTTCTGATTTTCAAAGCATAATTTTGTTTTAACTTTACTTTGTCAAATAATTATATTATTAATTTATCCTGCAGGTACTTGTCAGCTTTAATTTCACAATCTTTTTTGGACATTGGTTCTGTTTCGAGAATTCTAGATGGCATAATGAAGCTCTGCCTGCAGTTTTGCTGGAAGATTGAGAACCAAGAAAGTAGTGCAAATACTGTCGAACTGGAGCATATAACTGAGGTAGATTGAATTGCTTGTGTAGTTGAATGCTGCTAATAAATATGGCATGCTGATTCCTCCAAGTAAGCATGTTGCCACTTCTCATGAGCAATATTTTGATATATGATCAACTTGACACAAGCGGGGAATTGTGTACGTTGTATATCTGTCGAGTATATTACAATGGCATTAACCCCTTACTTCTTGTGTGTTCAAGCTTAAGATCAGCATTCATGTTCCTTGGTGTCACTGCATATGCTATTATGTAGTAATAACATGCTTTGAGTAATTTTGTTTGTGTATTCAGATTGTGGTCATGCCCAAACATCAAAGCACTATCGTTACTTTGATTATTATATTTCGCCATTAAACTTTTGTTCCTTCAGGAATTTAACAAGAAATCAAACTCCCTATACACAATATTGCGTAGTAGCAGGCTTGCCGGAAGTCAGAGAGCCCCATTTCTTAGGCGATTCCTGTTACGTCTCAACTTCAATTCCTTCTTTGAGGTAGATCTGTTTAATTGCCTTTTACATATTTCTTCAAGTTTCTTCATGACAATTAAGATTCTTATATATGTTAATTCTGTGTAACAGGCAACTGCTAGAGGTGTGCTAAATGTTGTAAGACCACGCCCAACCCTCCCAGTTTTGCAGTGATAAATTGAATTCATTCCCCCTTGTTTTGAAGCTCTCCATACAGATCATTGTAAGGTGGTCCAGCCTTGCTGGTCCATTTTGGCAACATGGTCTAAAATAGCGATGTGAATTAATTAGGTGACGAGAACAATTGATAAATTAAGTTTTGTTCTTGCTAAACTTTAAACCAAGCAAGCGTAATTGAGGAGAAAAGCCAAACAAGGTTTATGTTGGCACATTTTGGAAAATTTCTCTTTCTTGATTTGCTCACATCTATATATAATATAATAATCATTCATACTTTTTACAGAAATATCTGATTGATGAAATCAGAATTTCATCAGAATTATAATATAATATAATATATTTTGAAATCTGATTGAACTTCATCAGAATTTTGTTTTGCATCGTTAGATTAAAAGAAAAAAGCCTTACTGAATCTGTTTATTATGGGGTAAGTTGGTTAATTAATTGCTAATATAAAGAGATATTATTTTTTGATCTGCATGTCGATATTGTATTAATCAAAGTTAATTTTATGTTAATAATTCTCCTTTTTTATATATTGTAAAATGCGACAAAACAAAAATGTGAAGGTTAAAAAAGACATAAATGGGTACAAAGATGAATTATCATCACATACATAAAAGTGGCCCAAAAATTTAATATTGTTGTATTCTCTTTGGTTAAAGTTTATGGATTTTAATGGTTAGTACACGTCAATCAATGAAATTGAGAGTTTCAGTGTGATAAATAAGAAGTAATTAACTTATTCATTAATTCCATATTAAGGGGTATATGTGGAAAATTTATGTTAAAAATTGTCATTTAACTGATTTTCTTAAACTATGTGTCAAAAGAAATCAGCCTATAACTATGGGACGGAGAGAGTATAAATTACCCTACATTTTTTTACCAAATGTGTATGATGGTAGGTAGCAAGTTAGGTGCAACTCAGTACCTTTGTCATACGAGTCCTTATACCTTTGTCATACGAGTCCTTATAGGGGGACCGGCTTTCGATCGGGATAGTGATCAGTCGTAATTTTTTTTATTTTTTTTTTGCTTTTGACTACAAAATAATTAATGTGATTTATTGGAACTAAAATTTTTATAAAATACAGTGATTTAGGTGTTTTTTTTGATACACGTAACAAATGCAGGTTATACTCTGCATAACCTCGCTTTTTTTTTCAGATCCAACCGACACCTAAATCATCGTATTTTATAAAAATTTTAGTACCAATAAACCACATTAATTATTTTGTAGACAAAAGCAAAAAAAAAAAAAAAAATCCTGATCATTACTACCCGGTCAAAAAAGCCGGTCCCCCTAGACTTATTGTTGTCATACACCAAACACTGACTAATCCAAATAGAAAAAGTCTAGGGGGACCGTGTATAGCGACCGGTCCAATTTTTTTTTATTTTTTATTTTTTAAAATGTCTCCCAAATAATTTATAAGATTTATTTGACAAACCATATTTTTACATGTATCCAAATGACATCCAAAATATTTTTTTCTGTAAAAATTTCAATTCCAATAAATCTTATAAATTATTTAAGAGACATTTAAAAAAAAAAAAATTGGACCGGTCGCCAAGTCCGGTCGCCATACACGGTCGCCCCAGAAGTACTCATCCAAATAACCAACAAAACACTAAGAGTAATTCTACGTTGACATTGCTTTGGCGAGTCGGTTGCATGACGGTCCAATTTTTTTTTTTTAAAATGTCTCCCGAATAATTTATAAGATTTATTCCCGGAATTTTTACAGAATAAAGTGTTTTGGATGTCATTTGGATACATGTAAAAAATATGTCTGACATCCAAAACACTTTATTCTGTAAAAATTCCAGTTCTAATAAATCTTATAAATTATTTGGGAGACATTTAAAAAATAATAAAAAAAATTGGACCGTCATGCATCGGTTGTTAAAGAATGTCACTTAGAATTTTCATTGGAAAAATGAAAATTCTAAAGCGGACATTGCTTTGACGATTCCATTCAATTTTTTTTTATTTTTATTTTTTTTTTTTTAAATGTCTCTCAAATAATTTATAAGATTTATTGAATCTGGAATTTTATGAATAAAAGTGTTTTGGATGTCATTTGAATACATGTAAAAAATATGTCTCTGTATGCACTTTATTCTCGTAAAAAATTCCAGGTTCATTTAAACGACATCCAAAAACATTTTATTCTCAAAAATTTAGCCCAATAAATTTTATAAATTATTTTTATACATTTAAAAATATAAAAATAAAAATAAAAAATTGCCCGGTCGCTGGACCGGTCGCCAAACCCGGTCAGCGTAGAAAAGCTCAAACACTAATAAAGGAGAAGAAACAAACAGACAACGGCTTATCATCATCTTCATCCTCCCCTCTTTCATTCTCCCCCCTCCCAACAACCAAAGAAAATGGATTCCAAACCCCAAACTCCAGAAAACCCAGAATCCCAAACACAATCAGAAGACCAAAACCAACTCCCCATTGCCTCAATCTCACTTTCTCTCTCTAAAATACTGCCAACCCATTTCCTTATCCCACCTAAAATCTCTTCCCTTTTCTCCTCTCACCCAAACATTGTGAAAATACCCACCCAAATTTCTTCTCTATCTAACCTCTCTCTCTCCTCCTCTTTTCTCGCCCCTCAAAGACCATTCTTCAAGTCCACCGTCTCTGCGAATCCTCTGCAAAACCCACTTTCTCTAAACCCTCGCCGCCCTTCTGACCCTTCCAACGCCGCTGGACTCCGCCGAGCTTCCATCGTTTGGTTCCGAAATGATCTCCGAGTCAATGATAACGAGTGTCTCACTTCAGCCAATAATGAATCCATGTCTGTTCTTCCGGTTTACTGCTTTGACCCGACAGATTATGGAAAATCTTCTTCTGGGTTTGATAAGACGGGTCCTTATCGGGCCAAGTTCCTGATTGAATCTGTTTCGAACTTGAGGAAGAACCTTCAGGCAAAAGGGTCTGACCTTGTGGTGAGAATTGGTAAGCCAAAGTCGGTTTTGGTGGAACTGGCGAAGGCAGTTGGGGCGGAAGCTGTTTATTCTCACAGGGAGGTCTCTCGTGATGAGGTTAAGGCTGAGGAGAAAATTGAGGCAGCAATGAAAGATGAAGGCTTGGAGGTTAAGTACTTTTGGGGAAGTACGTTGTATCATGTTGACGATTTACCCTTTAAATTGGAGGATATGCCAACTAATTATGGTGGATTTAGGGAGAAAGTTCAGGGTTTGGAGGTCAGGAAGACAATTGCAGCATTGGATCAGTTGAGAGGGTTGCCTAGTACAGGAGATGTGGAGCCTGGGGAGGTTCCATCTTTGGTTGATTTGGGTCTTAGCCCAGCTGCAACAACTGCACAGGTATAATTTTCGTTTGCTAAATTGTATATGTTTTAATTCTATGCTATATATGCAGTTGAGCTTTTATTTACTGTAATTCTATGTATAAGCACACATAGAGGGAGGATGAATGTGTTTAAACTAAAAGTGACAAACTATGAAATCTTTTTGAAAGTTTCTGTTTAAATCAGATAGCTATGCCTGTTTGCTTTAGCTTTAAATAAGAAAACAGAATAGTTATTTACGTGGTTCAGCCCCTATCCTCTAATCTAGTGGCGTAATCCACGTCCAATACCAATTGATATTAGAGACTCTTTTTATTAAATAAACTTTTCATTACACAATACAAAAACTTCCCTATTCAAAGTAAGTTTTCCACTGATGGACACCACTGTCCCTTTGCACCTCTGTAACGTTTCTCACCACTGAGACCTTTGCACCTCTGCAACTTTGAAAGCTCACTTTGTACAAAACCTATCCACCACTGGATCTATGAAGTCACACAATGCTTGATCTGAGAATTTAATATATAGGATTTTGAATACAATATTCTGTGATTTTCCAGCCACTAAAGAATTAATAATAAAACAAGACTTGTTGGAAAATAAAACTTTTGATAGCTCTCTATGGAAGTAATGTATAAGACTGATATTTGCTTTTGATTTCTCTTAATTGATATATGCTTCCAATGTTGTGTGTCTCCCTGTTTAGCCAATAAGAAGTAATATATATAGAGAAGGAACTTAACGGCTATATTTTGATTAGCAAAGAATACATAACTGATATATCTCTTTTGCCCCTGTTATTATCCAACGGATATAATAAAAGTTGTTAATAAAAGATTTAATCCAATTGGTAAAACACATAATACTCGCACGATGTTTAATTCCAACGAATAAATAAATATTCACAACAGCTATACAGTTTCCAAAGTAAACTAAAATAGCTTAATTTAAGGTAAGAAAAAATCTCAACAGCTTGTATATACCAACGGATATGAGATAACCATTCTAAGTCAAACTGATATAGCATGAATAAATGAGAGAATAAGTTTGTGCCAAATCAGCAGCTTAAATAAATGAGTGAAAGAAGTAATATGATAAGACCAACTCCTGACATTACCTTATAAGACTCCTTTTCAATTTAAGATAGTATATCAATACATATTCTAGACAGGATATAAAATAAAACTTCCGTTAGAACACATGTCTAGAATTATAAAACTTGTGGGTTATGAGATACAAATACTTCCATGCAATAGAGAGATTACTAATGGACTGTAAATCCATATTGGGCCAACCAAAAGTCAACATATAATAAATTTAAATTAATCCAAACAATTTAAATCAAATTCATAAACCCAATAATATTGTCATCATTAAAATCATAAAATATATAACCAACATTCTCCCCCTTTTTGATGATGACAATACATAATGCCATTTAATTTATATGCTCCCACTAACTCTATGACTCCCCCTAAATTTATGCCTATAGAGGTAATCATTCAATCTGTTATGATAGATAATATTATATCAACTTAAAACCCATAACAACCATAACAAATAATTAAGCCAAATTGTGATCAATATGATATCCAAACAAATAATAACCAACAAATGATCAATAGATATCATATTCAAAAATAACCATCATTTGCATATTCCAGCATAATATAGTATCTCAATACCAATTCAAGCTAATTCAAATATATGCAAATATCTTTCCCCCTTTGTCATTATCAAAAAGAAACAAATCATCAATTTAGTTATATCTCTCCCCCTTTGCCATCATTAAAAGAAATAAGCGCAAGGATAACGAATGACACTGGAGCAAACTTAAAACAAAAACCTCATATAGCAATTAAACAAAATAGTCATACTCATACCTTTGAGTTTTGGTACTTATGTATCAACATTGTTGTTACCAGTAGTAAGCTTGCTAGATGTGCTCCTTAGTGTAGCTTTATATTTTATATTTTCATAATCAAATCTCGTCAATTGTACTTCTTTTGATCATCTCAATGTGGAGGTCACCTATAATCAGATTTGGTGGATGATTTCTCACTGTTCTAGACGATCTAGGAAGACTAGCTGAAATCATTTGCTCGTCAGGTAGGGGTGAGCATGGTGCGGTTTGGTGCGGTTTGAAGCCGAAACCGCAACCGAAACCGCTTAGGTGCGGTTTGATAAATCCAAAACCGCACATGAAACCGCTTGTGATTGGTGCGGTGCGGTTTTAAAAGTGCGGTGCGGTTTCATTTGGTGCGGTTTCGGTTCCAAAACCAATTGAAACAAAAATTGATCAAAATACAAAACACAATAAAAACTATAAACTATCTAAAATGTAAAAATTTTCTGCAACAACTTCTTCATTACATGGAAACTGTGGAATATTTTCTAACTCAAAATACAAAATGAGCAATTAACCTCTGTTACAGATTTATGCCAAACAAAACTAAAATTCCAGCAGCAACCCAAATTCATGCACTACTTTATGCTTTATGCCAGCAGACAGCAGTAGCCCAAATTCCAGGGAGAAATAAAACATCCAAATCACCACAGTTGAACAGCTCGACCTTAATTGTACCAACTAATCCAACTGTTACACAAATAAACATAAATCCTAGAAGGATCTACCATTTCTTCTGCACTAGGAAGATGAATGACAGCAGGCCAATATACTACTGATTTGGTAGAGAAGCAAAATGAAAGAAGTGGAAGCAAGTTTCCCCAAATTGGAGGATGGTCTCCGCCTCGACCTACAAATTTCTTCTTTCCAAAATTTGGGCAGAAAAGAAGGCAGCGAAATGAAACTTTGACTTTAATATTAATTGGAACAATTGTCCATTTTACATTTTATCACAGCACAAGCTTTTCAAATTCTATCCAATTACAATGGATATGATGATTAATTTAACGTTATATTAAGTTTATCCCTACCCAGTAATACCTTTTCCCTTGGACCTCAGATACTCTCCTACCCTTCTTCCTACTACAAAAGGCGTGAACCGGAACCAAAACTAGAGAAAGCAAATCAGGCCAGAAACTAACCACGACTGACTGGAAATTGGAGAACACAGAGCTATATGTATAAGAAATTCTATACTCTGTCCGCTCATAGAATGCCCCAGTATGTAGCAATCAGTTAAGTAAACACTTTTCTCCAAATGGTATTCATATAGCCAGATTATTTACTGTGACACCCACTCTCCCAGCCATGAAAAACAATGGAACTGCCTACCATGATCTGATTTTTATCAACAAAGAAAGGAAACATAATCAAAATTCATATATGCAGACATGAACAGACCTCAAGGACATCACAATAGAAAATTATTATTAGTGTTTTTCATATTATTCCCAGCAGGATTTGTACAACAGCAGAAAGATGTTCCCCCAATGACCCGGTTAAAAATTGAAGTTTAGAGGAAAAGATAAGTCAGACCTGCACAGGACAGGTAACTGAAATTCAAGTCACTGCAACCACAAAAACTTGTAACTGAAATTCAAGTCAAATTTAACTTCTTAACAGTGTAAAGCTCTTCTTAACAGAATTTAACTTGTACATGAAACTCTGCAAATAGAAGAAGTAATGATATCAATCAGCTGCATCAATCAATTAGAAAGGAATGATATTTTCTACTTCTACTTGAGTTATTATCATGACTTACGGTGTTATCTCTTCCCCTTTGATACCCTTCAATATTGCTCATCGACCACGCATTGCTCAAACGAATTGAATTCATCTATGAAGCATACCAAAAAAAATTTATATGTAAGAATATTTGAAAAGTACAATAGAATCTAATAAAGAATTAAAAAATACAATAAACATATACCTTTTTCAATATTCTCGAATTGTTGAAGTTCTTCCGATTGTTCTCGAATGTCGACAAAAGTTTGTGAATTGCGTAACCAATCTTGAGTACAAATCAATGCTTCTACTGGCCCTAGAGAGAGTGAACTCCTATATGCATCAATAGTCCTTCCCGGTGCTAAAAGCGGACTCAAGCAATCAGAGAAATAGGTATACCCAATACATGCCTAGTAATTTTTGAAAGAATTGGAAACTTCACCGAATTCATTTTCCACCAACCCAAAACATTAAAATTTTCATCTTTTTCTCTCTACCATCCACCAAATATATATCAATCTGCTTTTTTCCCTAACCCCTTCAACTTGTTCTTGCATGTACTTTTCAAAGTCATCATCTAAATCCCTTCCATGTTTTTACAATAGAAGAAGAAGAAATGTCACCTCCAGTATTATCTTTATAATAGTCAAACATTTCTTGTAGAGTCTTCACCACTTTTTCACACATTAATGTAGTTTTTGAAGATCCTTTACCATAAAGTCTAGCAAAGCAAAATTCCAAATAATGCATCTTATATCTTGGATCTAAAGCAACAGAGACATATAACAAGAAATTAGAATTATCCAGATTGTCCCAATACTTGTCATATTTTTCTTTCATCCTTTTAGCCATATCTCTCATCAAAAGATCCCCACTGAACACAATTTCACTATCGCCTCTTGATTTTTACAAGTTCAATGAAAAAAGATTTGAAGTGCAAGATTTGGAACCGGATATTTTCATCGTGACATCATAAAAGATTTTCAAAATTGAATGAAACACTTAACATTTTCAAAATCAATCCAACTCCGGATATCCTTCAACCATTTTCTTGTTACTCTTTCTTCTCCTAGTATTATTCTCCCAAGCCTCTCTTCCTCCTCGTGCTTAAAGAATCTCTCATAATTAAGATCCTCAATAAGCATCCTATCAAAAGCCCCTTCATACTTTACTTAATCTCAACAACATCGATATGTGGAGTTCCACCTAGTCTCAACATCAAGACGCACCAATTTCTCACACTTTACTTTTTTCTCTCTTTCCACACAAGTCTTAAATTTTGCAAGCCTTCACGGAGAGGATCTAACATACCTCACCGCATTTCAGATCCTAGAAATAGACACATATTGATCTTTTAAGCCATTCTTCACAACCAAGTTCAAAATATGAGCACAACATCTCAAATGTATATATTTATTCTCTAATATTGCTTCCCGCCACGAAGAAATTTTTTCAAGTATGAGATAAGCGGTGTCATTCAAGATGCATTATCTACCGTGATAGTAAATACACGATCTATCCCCCACTTTGTCAACAAAGCATGTACTAATTTCCCAATTGCAACCCCTTTGTGACTTTCAATTTGACAAAAGTTTAGAATTCTTTTTACAAAGCTTCCAATCGTCGTTAACCCAATGAGTAGTTAGACACATATAATTAACATTTTGAACGGATGTCCAAGTATCCGTTGTGAGGGAGACTCGTTGTGAGGTGACAATTTGCTTCAATTTCATCATTTCTTCCTTATAAATTTTTAGACAATCTCTAAGCAATCGTCCAACGAGAAGGCATCTTAAACTTTGGTTCCAAGATCACTCGTGAATTCTCTAAACCCTCATGTTCCACAATACTAAAAGGTTGGTTATCTTTAATACACATTATTGCAATTCTTTTCCTTAACCTCTCTTGGTTAAATGTATGACTTTCAAGGTTATGAGTTAAGTTGCCAGACTTTTCTCTCTCTCTTCCTTTGTCAAAGCAACAAATTCTAAAGTCTTTTGTTTTTATCTTTCGATTGATTGAGGGGGATTTAGCACAAAATTTATACAAATGATTAACCATTGAGCCCGTGCCATTCTTTCTAATGTTACACCCCACTATAACCTTACAATATTTACATTTTGCCTTCTCTTTACCCACTTCACAACCCTCTAATACCTCAAAATGTTCCCAAGCAATCTAACGCTTTTTTACTCTTACATTCATCCTTATCTTCCTTTTTATCGCCTATGTTGATAGGATTGGCAACATTAGATGATACATATTGATTCTCGAAAATAAAAAGTATATAAAATGATAATTAACTACTACTTAGAAATACATAAAGACTAGCATAACAAAAGACTAAAAGAGTATCGACTTTTATACCTCATTAGCAACTTGTTGATTTTGTTGTTCAATATGTTCATTCAAGGATTTGAGGTAGAAGACATAATTTGGGGCTAGTTCAATTTTTCACCTCAGATTCGAAATTTGAGAAGATCTTGATTAGAACTATGAACCAACATTGAAATCAACCAAACACATTAACAAAGTATCCTAATAATTTCAGAGGTAAGTATGAAAATCATAATAACATAATATATAAATCAACAGAGAAAAACATAAGAATAAAAAGCCCTAATTTTGTTACCTTGTAAATCTCTATATATAAGAAAAAAATATCGCAATAAAATGAAAAGGAAGACAAGGTCGCGAGAAAAGGAGAAGTCGCGGACTCATGGTGGCCTAGTGGAATGGTCGCAGATCACATTACAAAGCTTAGCCACAGCCAAGACAACAGTGAATATTCACTTGTTTAGCCCACAATAATACGGTGGTCGATCGTCATGGTGGCTGGTGGACACTGAATCGGTGGTCAAGGCTCAAGCCTTCAGATGCAAGACGCTGCTGTCGCATGATGGTTCGCCCCGTGTATGCTCTTTAGTCATTTAGCGTAATAAAGAAAGCGTGAGCCTTTGGCCGCTTCTTTAGTCAGCTTTCCGATCTCAAGTATGAACTTTGAATTAGATATTTAGATTAGAATGGATATTTTTTTTTGCCCCACCAAGTTCAACTTGTTTATTAATCCGGCCCTTCGACTTTTACTAACTTATAAATTCGCCCTATTAAGTTTACCTATTAAAAAAATTGAGCATAAGCTTACCTCAGACTCGATCCGCCCTTCATACATATATGTGTACATATGGTGCGGTTTCGGTTTTATGGTTGCGGTTTTGGCTAGTAACCAAACCGGAACCATAAATTTGGTTATTCAACCAACCTAAAACCGCAACATACACCGGAACCGTTGGTGCGGTTTTAATTGGTGCGGTTTGTGCGGTTTTTGGTGCGGTTTCGGTTCCAATTTGGTTACTTGCTCAGCCCTATCGTCAGGTTCAGGCTTTGGAATATCAAGTTTTGCATGGGACTGTTTGTCATATTTTTCTTCTAATGCAGATGGGTTGAGTTGTCTGGATTTAGGTGTCTGCGTGTTGAGTTTTCTTCTAAAACAGACGGCCTGAGCCGTCTAATTTTACTTGTCTGTTTTCCTAATTCGCCTGCTTTTCCTTCTGATGCAGACGGGTTAGATTGTCTGGATTGAGCTATTTTCTTTCCAAATTCCAAATCCTTTAACTGTTTTTCTACAAAGTCTCCATCCTCTTCTCTTGACAGATCAAGGTCAAATTTATTAAAATATGAACATATCCTCAACCTTTTATCAAGATTATCATGTGTATTAAATATGGAACATTTGACATAATAAAAACTTTAGAATAAATGATATTATGAACCCTTGTGATTCGAAATATATATATCTTATTAAAACTTTATTTAAAAAAATATGAGATACTTACAGATTCTGCCAAATAATTTATAGGTAACTTACTCTCTCAAAGTAAAGTACTATCCATCTCCATTTTGAACTTGTGACATCTACAAAACAAACAAATAGTCTCTACTTTTTTGGTACCCATATCTTTTTGGGTCTTTTTGGGTTAGTAGCATATAAATCACATTTCTTTACCCAAATTTGTTTTATTTTAATTTTATTACAATTATAATCAAAATGGCATTTAAAACCATATTTTTTACAAGTAGCAAACGGTGAGAAATATAATGGTTTATGCGTTGATTTACTATTAATCATTCTAATACTATCATTAGTTTTATTTTTCACATTTTTAATAGGATTATACCCAATCCCTTGTTTATCAAGGCTAGACCTTTGTGCACCTAACATTATATTTAAATTCTCTTCTCTTTGAACAAATCTTGCAAGATCCTTTTTCAAAGATATTATTTCTTCCTCATTGTTATTTTGCATGTTTATTATTTTTCCATCATTAAAAGCATCTGTACAAGTATCTCTCATTTTCAAACTTTCTTTTAAATCATCATTTTCCTTTTTAAGACTATTGAATTCTTCATTTAATTTGTTTGCACGATTATATAGAATTTTATTATAGTTATCAAGATAATCAATTTTAGCATTTAACTTGGATACTTCACTTGATGTGCAATCTTTAATTATTTCTTGTTTTTCCTCAATCAAAGTTTCAATTTCTTTCATTAAATCATTTATCCAATTTTTTAAATTAGCATTTTTCTCTTTAATACGAATATTTTTATTCTTTAAAACCAGATAATCAGAAGTAGTAATATCACCAAGTTCAGAGTTTACCTCGGATGATTCTTGATTGCTTAATCCAGTGAAGCACAGTTGAGCAGTTTCATGATCGGACTCATCATTGCTCCATGTCATTAATGCTTTTCCTTTTGAATTGTTTGCTTTGTTCTTCCTTTTTAATTGGAAACATTCTCTCTTAAAGTGAACTGGTCTTCCACATTCAAAACATCTTGTGGCTTTTGCTTAAATTCTTTCTTGTTGTTGAATGTTTTGCCTTGGAACTTTGATTTGTTCTTCTTTATAATCAGCTCTCTCAATTTTCGAGTCATCATAACTATTTCCTCATCGGAGTCTTCATCATCACCATCTAAGTAACTTTCAGCTTGTAAGGCTAAGGTCTTCCTTTTTGGTCCCTCATCTTCTTCATTATACCTCTTTAGTTAATTCTCAAATTCTTCAAGCTCTCAAAATAAGATAAGAGTTTCCATAATACTGATTGTTGTTGAGTCTTGAAGAGTAGTAACCTTTGGTGCGAACCGTTTGGACATGACTCTAAGTATCTTTCTATTTATTTCCCTTTGATCAATTTTTTGGCCGAGCATACTTAGAGAGTTCATTAGAGTAAGGAATTTAGCTTGAGTTTCTTTGATTGATACATTTTTTTTCAACTTGAAAATTTCATATTCTTGCTTCAACATACTTAGCTTGACTTCCTTCACCTTAGTAGTTCCCTCGTGGCTCATGATGATTGTATCCCAAATTTCTTTTGCGGTAGTACATGCAAAAACCTTGTCAATCTCGGCTTGAATCATACCACTCAGCAGCGTGTTCATGGCTTTGGAGTCGTAAGATACAATGTATGATTCATTTGGGTCCATTTCCATGAGAGTCTTGGGTTTTCCATCATCATGTCTTGGAATGACAGGTCCATTTTCAACTACCCACCATTGTCATAGGTCTCTCTTGAGATAAATCTTCATTCAGAATTTCCAGAAGTTGAAGTTCTCGCTTCCGAGCAATAAAGGTGGTCGGCTTGTGGATTGACCTTCTTGAAAATTGAGGTGTGTCATAGGATCTTTCCCTACGACTTTCAAAGATTAATAGTAGTAGAGTCTTGCTCTGATACCAAATGTAATTCTGTGTATAATCACACCTAGAGGGAGGGTGAATATGTGTTTAAAGTAATAGTGACAAACTATGAAATCTTTTTGAAAGTTTCTGCAATAGGCTTAAATCAGACAACTATGTCTTTCTGCTTTAGTGTCTGTTTTAGCTTATGTTCTTCGTCAATTACCATCAGATAGCTATGACTGTCTGCTTTATTGTCTGCTTTAGAATATCTTCAAACGTGAGCAAAGAAAAATATCCAGAAATAAGAAAGCAGAATATTAAATCACACCAAGATTTTTACGTGGTTCAGCTCTAATCTAGTGGCGTAATCCACGTCCAATATCAATTGGTATTGGAGACTCTTTTTATTAAATAAACTTTTCAATATACAATACAAAAACTTCCCTGTTCAAAGTAAGCTTTCCACTGATCGACACCACTGCCACATTGCACCTCTGCAACTTTTTTCACCACTGAGACCTTTGCACCTCCGCAACCTTAAAAGCTCACTTTGTACAAAACCTATCCACCACTGGATCTATGAAGCCGCACAATACTTGATCTTAGAATTTAATATAAAGGATTTTGAATACAATATTCTGTGATTTTCCAGCCACTAAAGAATTAATAATATAACAAGACTTGTTGGAAAATAAATTTTTTGATAGCTCTCTATGGAAGTAAAGTATAAGACTGATATTTGCTTTTGATTTCTCTGAATTGATATATGCTTCCAATGTTGTGTCTTCCTGTTTAGCCAATAAGAAGTAATATATATAGAGAAGGAACTTAACGGCTATATTTTGATTAGCAAAGAATACATAACTGATATACCTCTTTTTCCCCTGTTATTGTCCAACGGATATAATAAGAGTTGTTAATAAAAGATTTAATCCAATTGGTAAAATACATAATACTCGCAAAATGTTTAATTCCAACGGATAAATAAATATTCTTCACAACAACTATACAGTTTCCAAAGTAAACTAAAATAGATTAATTTACGGAAAGGAAAAATCTCAACAGCTTGTATATACCAACGGATATGAGATAACCATTTTAAGTCAAACTGAGATAACATGAATAAAGGAGAGAATAAGTTTGTGCCAAATCAGCAGCTTAAATAAAGGAGTGAAAGAAGTAATATGATAAGACCAACTCTTGACATTACCTTTTAAGACTCCTTTTCAATTTAAGATAGTATATCAATACATATTCTAGATAGGATATAAAATAAAACTTCCGTTAGAACACATGTCTAGAATTATAAAACTTGTGGGTTATGAGATACAGATACTTTCATGCAATAGAGAGATTACTAATGGACTGTAAATCCATATTGGGCCAACCAAGAAATCAACATATAATAAATTTAAATCAGCCCAAACAATTTAAATCAAATTTATAAACCCAATAATATCGTCATCATTAAAATCATAAAATATATAACCAACATTTACTATTTTTTTTAATTGTATATGTTTTAATTCTATGCTATATATGAAGTTGAACTTTTATTTACTCCCTCCGTTCCAGGATAAAAGTCCTTATTACTATTTTGAGTAGTATCATGTTAAATGTCCACTTTCCTTTAATAACCAAATTTTTACACATTTTTTCTTATTATGTCCGTAGCATTAAATATCTTATGCTTTTCTCATTCTAATTCTCTCTCCATATTTAATGACATTATTATGGATAATTTTATTCATTTTCTTAATATGCGTAAAAAGTCCACCAAGACTTTTATCCTGGGACGGAGGGAGTACTATTTTTTTGGGTGCTAGTTGGTTCTTTAAATTACTGTGTATTTTGAGTTCATATGGTTATTTAAACTTCATTTGCTTGCTTTAAAAAACTTCATTTGCTTCACCCCATTTTCTGGTTGTTTAGTTCTGACTATGAAAAGCTGCTCAACAAATTTCTGGGTCCATGCACATTTACCCTTACTTTTCCTAAAAATTACTTACACTTTTCAGTCTATAACCAGTCTTCCTTGAATGTGTTTTCCTTGAAACTGAAAGTAAGGATCCTTATCCTTTGACAGTTGTTATCGTGGAATATAGTAGTTTTCTTTGAGTAGTAATTCTTGTTCGACTCTTTTTGTGGAATTCTAAACTTGTTCCTGTCTTCCTGATGCTGTTTAAAACTGTATTGAAAAAAAAAAGGAAGGATAAAAAAGTAGTGAATTGGTAAATAGTTACTTAAAAGTTTCTCCCTCCGTTCCTTAATATAAGTCGTTTTAGATAAATATTTTTATTCCTAAATATAAGTCGTTTTAGAATTTCAAGTAAGCATTAATTGTTTAGTTTCCCATATTACCCCAAGTATTAAATATAACTTTGGTTCACTCACATTTTTTGCCTAATAAATAACACTCTTTTTCCAATAAAAGGGCAATATAGACAATTGATAGTATATTTAATGCTTTACAATCATTTTTTTAAAATTTGTGCACAACTCTAAAACGACATATATTAAGGAACGGAGGGAGTAAAACTTAAAAAGAGCGGAAAAACAGTACGGATTTTTATATCATCACAAGTCTTAAAAAATAGGTATTTGGACTTTGATAAGTTCTGTGACTCATAACTTAAGGATTCATGAATATCATATCCTCAAATTTTCATTTCATTTTCTTAGTGTCATTCCTTCAATAAGTTATAAGAGGGAATATTGACAAAAAAATATTATGGTTCGCGGTAGTAATGCTGTAAATTCACCAAAAAGTTGCCTTCTAAACATTAAAAGTCAAGTTCCTTTGTTTGAACATTCTGAAACAAGTAGCAGAGAATCCAAAGAGAGGCAAACTGCTTCTTAAACTACTTATAGATAAGATCCTAAATTTTAATGGCTAGGCTTTGGGTAAGTCTCAACGGCCGTAGTAGTCTTCTCTGCAAAGCTGAAAAATGGAGATAGAAAGTGATAGAGGGGGTGACACACGGTGTAAAGGAAAGGAACAACCAACTTTACACCCTTTTTGGCGCTGGGTTTTTATTACTCATAGAAACGAATCACAAGTGAGAACTATACCTTCAATGAAGCTTAAATTAATTGTTTAGTCATATAAGGCCTTTGTTCTTGCATCTAGATTGTTAATCTGGTTAGATGTAAAGTACTAGCAATCACAAAGCTGAAAGCACCCTCAGACATGAGTTTTACCTAGTACAGCTTCAAGGTCTATTTATTCGTGCGAAAACAAGCAAGAAGTTTCACTACTAAGGTGAATAACTGAATATACCAGAGTTCTTACATATTTTTGCCCCACAAAACCTGTACATCTTATTAGACTGGAATCCATTATACAAGAGGAAATAACTCACTAGGCTAACAAAATCCAAATACAGAAAATTTCTCAATCTAGTCAGATCACCTGAAGGAGTTGGACCTTGGGTATGACCCATGAATCCTGCTGAAAGCTTGTGGACCCTAAAAAGAAATTCTGTAGATCCACCTAATGCAAGTTGAAAGCACTGAATAGTGGGTAAGAACAGGAAAACAATTTAACATCATTGGCAAGAGAGCTGAATATAATCGGACGTCCGGGGATTGTAGCAATTTCCATTATATATCTTTGGATTATTAAAATACTACCATCTATTGAATATTTTATATTGTGTCATGCTTGTGTTGTCTGGTGTGTTGAGCACGTCTGGCTTTCTGACATATAGTTATTAGATGATGAAGGAACCCGCCGCCACTACTTGTGCACTGGGTAAACCACCAGTGCATGCAATATCCCACTAATCATGTACACCGGTGTAAGACCATAGAAAAATGTTTTTTGGTGGCCCAATAGGAGATCGTTGCCATTGCAGAGTATTGGATCCATGACACCTTGAAAAGCACTTATCACTACTGCTCACTATCACTTGAGCTAACCCCTTGTTGTTGCTTTCTGGCCATATAGCTCGACTAAGTGTTGATAATTATTACTATTATTTTTTAAAAGTAAAATTTTCAACATATTTTGTCTTGCTTTTGGCCACCAGTATAATGCAGCTGTTTGCTTTTATGTAGGATGGGAAACCGGCTGCTAATACTTCTCTGGTGGGTGGGGAGACTGAAGCATTGCAGAGACTTACAAAATTTGCTGCTGAATGCCAAGCACAACCACATAAGGGGATCAAGGATGGTAGTAATGATAGCATATATGGTGCAAACTTTTCCTGCAAAATCTCACCATGGCTGGCTATGGGATGCCTTTCTCCACGTTCCATGTTTGATGAGCTTAAGAAGTCTGCTTCCAGGTATACTTGGATTTGAATTTCTCTTTCGACAGGAGATTGTTTAAATTGAGGCTATTCAACATGTCCTCACTTTGGATTATAATATGTGATCTACAGAACAATTTCTGCTGCCTCAAATCGGAAGGATGGTGGTGGTAGTGGCTCATCTGACACTGGGATGAATTGGTTGATGTATGAGCTGTTGTGGAGGGATTTCTTCAGGTAACTTGATCACATATACTCATCTGAGTAGTTTTTTTTGACTTATATATCAACCCAGATAAACATTTTTGCCAGCCTTGGTTCCACATTGTTCCCATTTTTTAAACTCATGTGATAGCCAAAAAAGTCGTCTGTTGTCGACTTCAATCCTAATTTATATTAGTAGGTCCCTTTGATTTGTGTGCCTTTTCCCATTATAACTATACAAGTGAATTGTGCATATTCCATTGCAACTACTCCGCTAATGTTTTCTTCTCATGTTCTTTAGATTCATCACTAAGAAGTATAGTTCAGCAAAACAACAAAATGCTGCTCCAGTTACAGCTTGTACAAGTGCCGTTGCTTGAGGAAGGATTTGTGGTTGAGGTGAAATTACAAGTGTGGGTGATAATGCTGCTTCTCTCTATGATTATCAAAGCTATAGCTGTTGGTCATTTTTGTGTGCCTCTTTTGAACATACATACATATTCCTTCAGTTTATGCTTCTTCTCTTGGATTGGTATAGCTTCATGTTGGTTGGAGTAATTTAAGAAAAAAAGAAGAATTTTTCTGTGGACTCCCTTGGTGCAATTAGCCTGAGTTTAGTTAGTATTATTCAATGTTCTAAAAGGAAGGAAGGAAGGAAGGCGGGCGGCCGGGAGGGAGGGCCAGGGCCAGGGCAGGTCTTAGGCGGAATTTTTTATTTTAAGTCAATTTTAATATTTTATTTTATATTTATCCAAACAAAACAATAATATAAAATAAAACTATCTATAATAAATATAATAAAGGTCTTTGTTTAAAGTTTAAATACAAATTCATATTGTCAATGTCAAAGTTTAAACACAAACATGCAATTGTTCAAAGTTCATACATATTTTTAATGTTTTAATTTTATTCATAAACAAGATTGTTATTAAATAATAAAATTTCAAGAATTCAATTCAATATTAAAACTTAAGAAATTAAATATAAATTTAAAAATTATATTGAATTAAATTAAATATTACAAATGTATCATCATTTATATAATTTGAAGTTGGTACAAATTTAAAAAATTATAACTATAATAAAATTATCCATTCTGACTTGATATTGTTCACTTTTTGTTGTGATTTGATACGCTACAACTTACATTATGAATATGGTAAATTATAAGAAAATTAAATATATCAAAATCTAGTTTTAGGTAGTTATTAAAAAAAAATCATCTCTGCCTAGACCTCGCTTAGGTCCTGTCTAATTTTTTGGAGGAACTTTTTTGCCGTCTTGAACCTAGGTGAGGCGCCAAGAGGAAGCCTAGCTCTTAGGCGGAAATTTTTAGAACACTGGTTATATGAAAATTCATGGGCTTGAACTTGTACTTATTCAGTTCGCAAGGAAATAACTTTTAGCCTGAGTTTAGTTCTTTTTTTTTCTTACTTTTTAAAGTACTCTTTAGGCTAGCCTTGGACAGATGTGGTTGGTAGGTCAATAGATATTATGCTGCTATATATATATATATATATATATATATGACTGAGTAATCATAGAAATTTTTGCCAATTGTTTGGTAGTAAGATATTAATCTTATTTAGCTCATAATCAAACAGGTTGTTTAAAACAATTAGATTATAAGATCCAGTTACTAATTACAACTGATTAATCATTCATGCCATTCCAAGTTACTAATTACAACTGATTAATCATGTACAAAGTTCATAATAATAAGATGAATGTTAACAACAAATTTTGGGCAGGTCTATAACTATATTTATGTACAAGGTTCATAATAATAAGGTAAAATTTATGGTTGATATTTGTTGAGATATTGTAGGAAATTAATTTTTATGCTCTCAAATATTGTAATGAAAGGCTCCTATAGAAATAAATTTAAAAATACTATAGTAATTTACATACATATGGATGTGAAAATAAATCACGAAGTGATTAAAATTAATTATAGGTAGGGGATGATACTACTATGACTTGTTTCTGACTTGTTTCTTTAAAAAAAAATCCATTTCATTTTTATGAGGTGTGGTTTGTGATATAGCCAGTATTTGTCAAAAAAACTGTTTGTAGCTAAAAAAATCAACCAAGAAGACTACAAAGCCATCAAACCGAATGCTTAAGCAGTCAAAACCAAAAACACTGAACCCCAACTTTCAAAGGGTAAATTTGTTAAAAATAAACACAGGACAATTAAACAAAACAAAACATATAACAGAAAACTAAATTGAACAGTGTTAAGTCTTACTCATCCTCTCATAAACATTACGAAATTGAACAGTGTTCAGTCTTCCTCCTCTCCCTCATTCTCAGCAATGTTGAAGTAACGTAACTCATAAACATTTCGGTCCTTGTTTGATGCAATCACTCGAAGCCAATCCCTCACATTGTTCTTCTTCAAGTACTTCTTTGTTAGGTATTTAAGATACCTGCATGTAAGAAAACATAAGTACCAAGTAATATGGCATCTGCTAGTTTTAGGACTGTAATAATCAACTAACTCTATCAGCAATACCAATAAATAATACTCCCACCAGTTAAAATTTGAGAGTCCCAATAGAGACTTTTTAATTTTTTTGTAGAATTGATTTTTCAAAGCTCAATATTCAATATTCATGGAAAAAGAAGGTCCGGAGGAGAACTGGCAATTCAATCTTGTGAATTATCAATATCAAGATCTAATTATTAGAAATTTATGTCCAAGTCCGTCTATGGCAAATCATAATATGCTATAAGAAAAATAATTCATTAAAAAAAAAGTAGAATGAGACTTCACATTTTGGACTGAGGTAGTAGTACTATATAATGCTACTAGCTAGCAATAGAATCGCATGTCTGCAAATGCAATAACCATCAATGTACAGACAATCTGAATCCTAATCAGTAATTTAGCATTTTCTCCCGCCTTTAGTTGAGTTCTATCTAATCAAACACAAATTATTATTTTTACTTAATTATATAAATCAACTCTAATGTTAGAAATGGGCAAAGAAATCACAATATTAAATTTTCGAATACCTTTTGGAGAAGCTGTTGTCAGAGGTGACGGTGATCTTGCTCTTCTCGCGGACGACGGAGACAGAATCACCGAGAGCTCCGGCCTTGCCGCCGACCTTGATTCTCTCCTGAAGGAACTTTTCCAATGAAGCAATGTCCATAATTTTGTCCTCCACCGGCTTTCCGCAGTCAATCACGAAAGTCGCTCCCTTCTTCTTCCCCTTGGCTCCGGCCGCTCCTCCTGTCCCTTTACTCATCTTCGCTTTTCTTCTCTGAAATTAAATAAGCAATTTTCAGATACATAACAATAATATATTTCATATAATATGGAGATATATACATATATACGTATGTGAATATAGAGAGAGAAGAGCTCTTACCAGATTGAACTGTAAAACGGCCGACTGCAACTGAATATGGGATGTTTATGAAGAAGAGGGGATATAAGGTGAGCTGAATTTTATTCTAGGGTTTTGTTTGGTTCCGCTGAGTTGGATCGGACGAGTCCTTTGTTAGAGCGACAATCAAATGTTGCAGGTTCCATACCTGATTGATTGGGTGCTAACTGCTCAGTGCATTGGGCTGGATGTGCTAAGTGCATTGGGCTGGATGTAAGTTCAAATGTGCATATAATGTTAATGGGCCAGGCTAAATTGAATTATAATGTTGGAACAATTACATTTTCTATTACATTTTAAAAAATAATTACAACAATAGTGCACTCATAAAATAATTATAAAAGTATTACATTTCCCATATTTATTTACAAAATTAATACATTTGAGTATCTTTGGCCCACTATTATCTTCCATTAATTGTGACACACTTTTCTTTTTTCTCTCTCCTACTTTCCTCTTTCGTATCTCCAAAATAAAAACTCCCTGAATGTATTCACCATTCGGCGACCACTGAAACACTTGCTCCATGAAACAATATCCCACCACTTTCATTTCTCAACCACTGAAACATTTTTCTTATAGTATATGACTAAAATACTCCATGAAACAATATCTCACCGCTTTCATTTCTCAACTAATACCCACCACCACTGAGTGACGTCTCCGTTGAAAGTTATGCTGCCACCGGTATCGATGCATGTGAGGCTTATGAATGGATATGGGTCGGATGCATGAAATATGAAGGGTCTTCGTGTGTCAGCATGATTTGTTAAAGGATACATTTTTGGGCTTTATTAGCATTTTTTTTGTAAGTTAAATGTAATGCAGTTGGGTAGTCAAACCTTTTATGCAGTGGGTAGCCAAATCTTCATACCAAGGTAACCAATTCAGTTTTATTAAGTTTTCAATTTATTTTGAATGTGATGCGATTGGTAGCCAAACCTTCACGTTGTTGGTCATTAAACTTTCGTATCAAGTAACCAATTCATACCGCATATGTGGAGGTAGATTGGTTACATTGGTATAAAGGTTTGTTACCTTGGTATAATGATTTAAGTTACCTTGATACGAAGGTTTGGTTATCAACATTACATTACATATCACTCTCTTATCTCTCTCTTTCCAATACAGTGTTCTTATTTTCTTTTGAACATGAAATTGGAATTGAAATTTTCGGACATGAAAAAATTGTGAAAAATCAAATAGCCATGCTTCTCTATTTAGTTGTTGAAGCTTGACTAATATTTTCTCTACGAGTCCACTGTAATATTTGAAAATGAAGGTTTCTACTTGAGGTGGCTCGCACCAGATTACAATGGCGGCCAATGCTATGATCTCTCTTCGTTAAGAAAGGAAAAGTTTATAATTCATCAAGTTTTATTTTTATGTTTCGGATGTACAAGTAATTTGTTTTGTTTGGGTTATTGGACTTACTGACGGACAATATGATCTATGCTCATATTAGTTTAGGTGAATTATTATTTTGAATTTGAATTTGTTTTTATTGTTAGATCTCAAATATTTGAATTTGAATTATTAATTATAACAGTTATTTCTCTTTGGTTTTAAGTTTCCTTATTAACGTGAATTGTACTATTTTTGTAATTATTTTATGGATCCACTAATAGTGTAATTATTTAATAAATGCACTAATAGTATAATTATTTACTAATTATTGTATATTATTATAAAGAACCCTATAATATTTGCCCAATTTTTTCTCATTCTCAAAACTCTTTTAAGGTTTTAGACTTGACAATTGAAGTTTTCTATAAATAAAAAAATGAAAAAGTTAACAATTGATTCATACAAACCAAAAGTTGGCATTGAGAATATGTTATACTTCTAAGTTCTATACATAATGAGAGTACTTAAAATGTTAAGATTTTATAGAAATGTTTTGTCAACTAAATCATTTGTTAACGTCACGTTTGATTTACGAGGATGTTAGGGGTTTCAATTTTTTTTATCTCAAATAATGTGACGTCATAACAATAATTGAATTGATCTCATGTGATTAATTATGTCATAAATTATTATTAATATATTTAATATCATATTATTTATGAGACCTCTATCATTACTCTTAATTTAAATATAGTGAAATTCCGGTTGTAGGTGTAGCTTACTTTTTATGACATCCTAAATTAAAAATATCTAAAATTAGGGAATAACAAATCAATAAAGTCGTAAGTGAATTGAGCTTGTGTTGAATTTCACATTTATAGTTTATAGTATTAAAAGTTTTTGAAAGTATTAGTTGATTGTATTAAACTAAAAAATTATAAATAAAAATGATAAAGGAAAAAAATAGAAAGAGTAGCTTGGTCCTTTGGAGTAACTATTAGGGACAGCACTGTCATTCGACCATGTTCCAACCATTATAAACGACGTCACTTGCTAAATTACTGAACGGACTGAGCCGCCGAAGAATGTCGTATTCCTTTCCGCCACTACCGTCGTTTACAAGAAGAAGATGGATAATACAGAGATCAGCGACGACACCCCCTGCTCCTCAATCACCGTTGATTCCGTCATACGCATTGGATATGTATATATAATTTTCTTTCACTAAACCTAATATCTTTCTCTCGGTATATATATATATATATACATATTCGTATAGCAAAATTTAAATAAATAAATTGGATTATACTGCAGGCCGGATTGATCTGGGGTATGTGTTCAGGTCCCTATAATGCCAACAAAAGAGGTAAGCTTTATGTTTAATTCCAATTTATAGTGTTTCACTAAATTGAATACTTCACTTCTGTCGTCTAAAAATTTGATCTTTAATCCGCTGCATTTTTATTTATTTTTTGTTTTTTAATCGTATATAACTGGGCTTAGTGGTATTCCCCGCGCTTCTTTTGTGGTAAGTATTACTGCATCTGTTGTATGATTAATCCTATTTTTGGTTTTATAATTATTGTTGATGTGTTTTTTTCTCAATTGCAGGTTAAGTCAGTGGGTTCATATGGGCTTCAATGCGGTATTTATATTTATTCTTGTTTGAATTTCATATAATATGAGTCATATGAGTGTTCCCTGTATTTTCTGCACAACTGTGAACTCAGTCCTTAAAATTGTCGTGCCCTCTTCCATATAAAGCTAATTTAATTCAATTATCATGAATACATTCCGCAAGCCATTCTTTTCTTCTGAATTAATTAGAAGGGAAAAAAGCAAAAAGTGGAGCAAAAGAGGAAGATATAATTTTGATTTAGTTTGACCCGGAGGTACTGGTTTTAGAGTCTCTTTACTTTAAATAAGTTTTTCATTTGCTAATATCACTGTCTAGTGGCTCTCTGATTTTCTCAATATTGCCAACACTAGTTTCAAGAAATTCCTCGCTAGACATTAATTCTTTGAGAACCTTCCTTCAAAACATATCAAATCTTTATGTGTAGTTTCAATTTATCAGAATTATATTTTGATTTAGATTGGGTCTTATGCTTCATCAAATTCTTATTCTTAATCCCTAACCAGGTATTGATTACCTTCTTGTGGAGGTGCTATATAAGGATTCTACGAGCATGATAATCTAGGCTCGTTCCTTTAATGTTTACTCTACTTTTTGGGCATGGATCATATTTGAAAGCCAAATCAATGAGCTTGATTTTTGTTAGTTGGTGTCAACTGTTACTGTAATGAAATATGTACTACCTTGATAGAGATATGCACGTTCATACATTTTTATCTCATGGGATTGTCAAGGAAAATCGTTCATCTAGAAGATGTAGAGGCAGCGTAAATTAACAATATATGTCGCATTATGATTTAATTAGAGCGTACATACTACATAGTGGCGGTGGCATACAGAACTTGCTGCATATAAGAGTGTAATGAGATGCAAAACCTTCAACATTAAGAGTCACTCAGGATTCTCTTCAAATTATGATATGACCCTTGCATGCAAAGGTCTCTACTAACCTCAAGTCTTGTCGTCGTTTTAAAATTTTCATTGACCATTTCAATAAGTAGTTTAATTCTCTTTGCAATATTGATGTTTTCTTCTCAAGCTAATTGTTTTTGTTATTTTAACCAATGGTATATGCGCCTCAACAACTCTTCTGTAATCATAATGAAAACTATGGTCCGTATCACTTAAGTCTATTGAATACTTTTAAAAAAATTTATTGACTTTAGACACCAAACTTCTACTCTACAAATTCCCCAATTTTGTTACTTCACTTTATGCCATATTTCGTTACTTGCTTCACTTGTGGGCTTTTATTGTTATCAATTTATAAACTAAGGAAGTTTTCTGTATTTAAATTCTGCTTCTTTTTTCTCTTCTCAATTTAGGACTATTTGCTGGAATTTTTTCTTTCACAAGTTGTGGGTTGCAAAGATACCGAGGGGAGAAGGATTGGGCAAGTCTCACAATTTCTCTATTAGATTTGGGCAACAGCACTGACACAAATTTCAATATTAACTGTATAACCTTGCAATTCATGCTATTATAGTTCCCCATTTGCTTCTTGTCTGCAAATACATTTAAGCTCTATCAAATAAACTACGAGAGTTTTAGGAATATGCTTCAAATATGCAGCCACTCCTCTTAAATGTTGGTAGGCTGAACCTTAGTGGTAGGAACTAATGGATATATCTGACATGGATTAGGCCATTGAGGTAGAATTATCTCTAGTCCTATCTACTATAACATAATAGACAACTATTGGAGTAGAGCTTTCAATTGGTCGATCAAGATCCATTCTGTTACGATCCATTTGCTTCATTTCGATTAAGATTATGATGACATTAATACAAACTGTGAGACCTGAAGACTAAGTTTTGTGTCTAAGTTGATGTGATAAATACCCAAGTTGATTTGATACTCAACGCTTTTCTTTGAGCAGGTGAATGCTTTAATTGCTGGTGCTGTAGCCGGGGCAGCTGTTGGTGCTGGGACCCGAAACTGGAAACAGGTAGCTGGACTGGCTAGTGTTGTATCAGCCACTCTTTCTGCAGCTGGTGACTCTAAAGTAATTTGAAGCACCTCCTCTTTAGAAGTCTAAGGTGAATGAGCAAGTCGATCCTGTCAATTCTATTCTTTCTCTTCTCAATGCCACAGACTGCTGGAGTTTTGAATTTCAGCATAGGGTAAATGGGTTAGTTAATGCTTTCTTTAGTTTCATACAAGCTGCTGGAATTATTTCTTCGTCTGTCAGAGGTCAGTCAATACACTGAAATAGGAGGAAATGAACTTATTGAGGTCTGTACAAGTACACTAATTGAATCAAATTTTGTTTTGAATGAAATTAGTTCATGAAATCATTTACATTTGAATGCAAACCACCACTGTTTTTTCTTTTCAACGGACCGTGTATCAGTTGGTCTTATTATTTTTTCTTCAACTTCCAGAAGAAGAAGTATAAATGCAACTTTTAACAGTCAAGAAATTGTTTATAGGTGGCCCATAAATGAAAGCCATAGTTAGTTTCAACTACCAACCTATTTATTGTTTCCTTTCTAGTACTTCTGATCGTGTATTAAATCTTAATTTAGGCGTAAATCAAGAAATTGAAAATGACTTGGTTTTAATTCATCGATCCTACTTCCTACTTCCTAGTAGTAATTTCTTTCTCATGGATTGTAAGGGATAGTTTGGTAATTATTTAATCACTTTCACTTATTTTCACGAGTAAGTGAAAGTAAAAATAAGTAAAATTTGATATAAATTTCTTAATTTTAATTAATATAATGAAGTCAGCGAATATGAATGCTTTTAGAGATTCAAAATGACTTCAATATAATTCAATTCGGAAGAGAGGAAGGAAGTGCGTTAAATAAATAAATGAACACAAAAAACAGTTTTGAGAATAAAATTATTTTAATAAGATTAAACTTCAATGTAAATAGCATAATAATACAAACTTGTATTATGTGCAGTTAAACATAGCTACTATATATAGGGCCTAGTGGGCCCGAGTTACCCAATAAATTTTTACATTATGATGTTTTTACTTTAGGCATCCCACAATGGCCATGAAAAAATATATTATATGCAAATATTCCTTCAAAAAATATAAGAAAGAATTTTATCTATTACAAATAAAATAGTTAATTTAAAAAAAATTAATTTGAATCATGGCAAATTCATTAATATATCACTCTTTTTATTTTTGGGTATCATATATTCTTGGTACTAATATCAAATTTGATAATCTCCGATCAATACATAACACATAACGTAATATAAAAAAAAAATCTTACTTCAATCAAAAATTATAAATTTATTTATAAAATTTGGACCTTATTAAATCAAAAACTCTAAGTAGACATAAAAATTAAACACGAATGTATTTAAATTTTACGTATTTATATTTTGACCCCTAATAAAAATAAAAATATAAATAAATAAAATTTAAATATATTCGTATTTAATTTTTATGTTCAATTTTTATGTCTACCTAAAATAATTGTTACTAAATTATTCATGACTTCACATAAAGTAAAAATTAAAGCGCTGAACGTATCCTTCCCAAGCGACATGCACCCACCTAATAATGTCATTATTATTTGTATCTAGAACAAGTTGGTTGTAAGGTTCGACACATGTCCATTATAATTCAATTATAGTATTCACTATCTTTCTTAATATAAGTCATTTTAAAATTATGTATAAATATTAAGAAAATAATTGTATATTATTAAATATAATATCAATAGTTTATATTGTCATTATATTAAAAAAAGAAAGTATTATTTATTAGGCAAAGTTATATTTAATATTTTGGATAATATTGAAAACTAAACAATTAATACTTACTTGAAATTCTCAAACGACTTATATTAAGAGATAAAAATATTTTTCTATAAATTAAGGGATGGATGGAGTAATTAAGAAAGAACCAAAAACAATTAAGGTTATAAAATAAACCAAACAGTTTGAACTTCGTTAAACTAAATATTCGATTCGAGCTTGACTCGAAATATGAACGATTCAAATACGAGATAATTTTAAAATTTGATAAATTATTCGAATATCTTTAAATTATAAATTTGTATTGATACTCATATCATATTTGTTTAAAATGTTCAAAATATTCGGGTTCAATTTAAGATCGAACTCAACTCATTAAATAAACAAGTCTCAATCAAACTTTATTATATTCTCGATAAATTTTATAAATTAAATTTAAATAACTCTATATTCAAATTGACTTTATTCATTTACGCTCCTAAAAACAACACACACTAGTGCAAAGTCCGATCTTATTTAGTATCTAAATTATAAAGCCATCAGAGATCTTTTGGTGTAATTGTGTAACTATTGTTTTTCTCACCTTCTACTCTTATAAGTTTAGCTATTTTATTCTTTTTATACTATTTTTTTTATATAATCCTTTAAATTTTTTATATTATCCTATATAGTTTATATACGTGTCACCTAGGTTATTATAATGGAGGAGTATTATGGTAGTAGCATGGTTTATGGGGATTGGTGATATACTCCACTACACACAGCGGGGAAAGAAATGGGTGTGTTTGGATGAACTCTGCACTTACGTATTCATCATTTATTTCTTTTGCACAAATCCCATTTCTTTTTCTATGTCTTTATTATATTATAGTACTACTACCTCCGTTCCACAATAAATACTTTTTTAGGCTTAATAGTTTTTCTTAAAATAAGTGATGTGTTAGAACTCCAATATAATTTTTGCAACATTTTCTCATATATGCCCTTATGCATTTAATGGTATTTATTACATCTTACTATCACTATAATTAAATGACACTCATTAACTCTTCAACTTCAAAAAAAAATATATTAAGGATATTTTTGCCATTTTAACTTGTGTATTAGTATGTGTGATTTTAACTAAAAAAGACACTTATTATGATGGGACGGAGGTAGTATTAATTAATTAAATACTGTAAAAAATAGTGGAGTAGTAACCTCATCACTTCTGGAAGACGGAATGGGCCTCTTGTTCACGTATAAAGTTTGAAACTTTTTCCGCTCTGTCAATCCCAATCCCAATCCCAATCTCAATCCAAATCAATATCAACCCAGTTCTTTCCTGAATATTCACAAGCTTTTTTCATTATTATTAAAAGGAGAAAAAGAAAAGCCTTTTCAAGCCTAGCTAGCTAGTATTGCATCCCCATTTCCCCAAGTTCACATTTTGTTTTCCTTTTTCAATTTTCTACAGTGCCTGTTGATGAGATGAGATGTTACAGTGGGTAATGTGGATTCTCTGATTTGCTTATTTAATTTGTGCTCTAGTTTTCTTTGGTGATTATAGAGATGGAGGTTGAATATCATGAGGCGGGTCTCTCTCTTTCTCTATGCTTAATTACTCCAAGGTGGGATATATTAGAGTGAAAAAGATTAATGTCACTTTTGTTGTGTATCCTATGCAAATGGTATTTTGATGAGTATGTGTGTGTGTGTTGATTTTTAATTTTGGGTGTGTTTGTCTCTTTAATTAGGAGTATGTAAGGAATTCCAGAGGAGTTCAGCTCTTTACTTGCAGATGGTTGCCTTTCTCTCCTGCAAAGGCCCTTGTTTTCCTTTGCCATGGTACTCTCTCTCTCACTCTCTCTTAGAACTTCACACTTCCTTTTGGTCTACTTTTTTCTTTTTATTGGTGCAACATTTTGCTTTATTTGTTAATTAATAAAATGGGGATGCAGGGTATGGCATGGAATGCAGTGATTTCATGAAAGGTAATACATGTCCTCTCATGGTGGTTTCTTTCTTTTTTGGCCTAGCTTCTCCCCCAATTTACCTTTTCCCTATATTTTATGCAATGCTTGGGATTACTTTCAGGTTTCAGCTAGTTCAGAATGCCCATATTCAATTTACTTGAATATCTTTTGGAAGAAGCTAATATTTAACCAGAAGAACCTCTTAAGTGTGTTTGTTTAAGCGTTAAATGTTAGTATCATTTATTTTCCGATCAAATAATGCCAAATATCTTAAGTTTAGTTCTTGGCTTCTTATTGCTCTTTAATGGAAATTGGTTCAACCATTAATCTACCACCACTATTAGATATAAGGAAAACCGAAGAAAGAAAAAAAAACTTGCCACCTTTTCTTTTATAAACTATATGGGGTTGAAGTATTTGACTTGGTGACTCTTTTAATTAATTATTGTATATTTTTAGTGATGTAGGACGGGGTAGGAAGAAGGAATAAGAGTACCTATCTTCTCAGAGAATCAGTAAAGAAACACATACAAAAGCACACAACTTTAATTTCAAATCAATATATTCAATAATCTCCAAAATAATGAAGTATTACAATGCTTAAATACAAAACCCAATACTTGGGAACTAAATAAAAACCCTAATTTAGAAAGGAAACAATCTCCTAACTAAAATTTACTACTATAATAAACTTTACTACAATTAAAACTCTATCCTACTAAATAATTTCATTAATAACACATTTTCTCTAAATAACAATACAAAATTAATAATAAACTTAATGAATTTCTTCTTTCGTACCGCAGGTTTAGGTACAATACTCTAGAAAGTAAAATTCATTCAAAAAAATTTCTCAATAAAAATTTTAAATTTTCAATATTAAAAATAATAGGAAAATCATATGCTAGAAAAAAGTGAAACAAGTCAAATAAGACTCTTATTTTTGTGATTGAGGGTCTATATGATAATGCATGCTTAAATTTCATACCTTGTTATCTAGGTCCATAAAGGACTTGAAACAAATAAATTAAATAATGCTGGCTATATTATGGAGTGTACGGTCAGTTTGCAGCATGCACATTCCATGTTGCACTTGTCCTCATTCTTTTATGATTTCATAATGGATATAACCAACTCACCGAGCTAGTGGAAAGTAAACCATATGTCATTTATTTCACCATTGCTGTTTTTCCATTTCTTTTATTCAAGTTGCTGTGCTGGTTGGTGTGAGGCTTTTAATTATACCCCATGACAGTAAATTCATCAACAACCCCCCAATTTCATTTTTCAGTTTCAGCTGATCTCTTGATATTATGAGGTTTGTGGCTTGTGATCTGACATTCACACACATATACATCTACACACACAAAATAAAAATTAGTAGTTGAAAGTTGTTACATTAAAATTATGTCTTTCACTTATAGATTTATATTTACATATCGGATAAAAAGTTGATCATCACTAGTTTGTGTTAAAATAACAAAATTCTGTATACTTAATTTGCTGGCTTCAAAGAAAGTTATTGTCTCAAATTGGAAGCAAATGGAGGGGAAGGGAATTGAGTAAGTAGTATACTGAGCTAGATTATCATTTTCGATAATTTTTCTAACTTTTTCTTTCCTAATTAGTTCTGGAACTAGGAGAAAAATAACTCTAATTTTGTTTTTTTTCTTTAAATTCCTTTCCATTCTTTCTCGAATTGTCAATCAAACTATTAACAAGTTCATGTCTATTTAGTTAGCTGGATAGCATTATAATGTTAGTTGCCTAAACAGAACTAAGTTTCATTGTTTATGTCACATACATACATATCAATTAAAATAGCTACTTTCACTGCAAAAATTTACCTACCGGCCAATTCTGACTGGAAGATATATCTTGAAATAAGTTGGTTGTTTAGGTTAGCAAACAACTATTTTTGGGACTGGCCCACCACCATGATTTAGATCCTAGAATAAGATACTTTTTATTTGTTGACATTTTGTCACATGTGCAACATTCAATCTAATTATACTTGATGCTTTCCTTAAGGTTGTGGGACCAGACTATGGGCATGCTGTTGTGGGGATTGATTATGAAGGACATGGGCGGTCCATGGGAGCTCGTTGTTACATCAAAAAGTTTGAAAACATTGTAAACGACTGCAGCGACTTCTTCAAATCAATTTGTGGTAAGTTACGTAACTAAACGATTTCTTCTTGCATATTTCTTAATTAGTTTATTACAATAGACACAAAAAAAATAATCAAAACATTGTCAAGTTATATATTTCTTCTTCTTTTCAATAATGGCAGGTGTGTGGTAGAAAGTTTACCAACCTTAGTTTTAAAAATATTTATAGATGATGCCAGTTTCTTAAATTCAAAACTCTTTTGTAGCTACTAGCTACCTAGTGAGCTATAACCAAAACGTTGGGCAATGGTCCCCTCGACTGAGTCAGTTATTTATATATAATAGGTTGGTATAATTGACACTTGAAGAATTTCTACAAGCATTATCTTTCTAATAGTGTACACAGTAAACACTTCTCGTAGTTAGTTTGTGTAACAAATTACACCTCCGTCCCGAACGACTGGGTTTGACTGATGCATAGTATTCGATCCACACTAAAACTTTACTCTCATTAGTGAAGAAAGAGAATTTCGAATCAAAAGGTTATATACTTCCCATGGTGTCCAACCCACTGACTCACTGAGGTTTTAAATGACAATGGTGAAATAGTCAATGCACATGAACATCTAAATTCAATGAGTCAAGTCACTTAAAGTAAGAGGGAGGGAATATTACATGTATATGGATGTGGATGTGTATGTGTATATACACACATTATTTTTTGTTGGTGACGACCAGGTAAAATTGTTTGCATGGACCTCAGGGCAGGAGGAGTATAGGGATAAGAGAAGGTTCTTATATGGAGAATCGATGGGAGGAGCAGTGGCTCTACTTATTCACAGAAAGGACCCTGCTTTCTGGCACGGCGCTGTACTTGTTGCGCCAATGTGCAAGGTGCGTGATGCAATACTTACATGTTACCATAATAATGTAACAGAGACGCAATATAATTAAAGTTTACCAATAAAAAGGCCCACTCCACCAATGGGTAGTTATTTATGCCTCTAACAATTTCTGTCAGATATCTGAGAAGGTGAAGCCGCACCCTGTAGTTATAAGTATGCTAACTACAGTTGAAGATATTATACCGAAGTGGAAAATAGTCCCCACAAAGGACGTTATTGACTCAACTTTCAAGGACCCTGTTAAGCGAGGTAATAATATTATGATTGCACAACCAAGTTGGTGAATTCTGATAAATGAAGAGTAATTTTATACTTAAAGTGCTCTCTTTCATAAATGTGTAGGTACGTGGAAACAGGTTGATTTACCAAGACAAACCCAGGCTGAAAACAGCGCTAGAAATGCTCAGAACTAGCATGAACCTTGAGGATAGCTTAAGCCAGGTTATTATTATCTCAATTTTTCCACAAGCATATTTTTATCTTCACAACTTTTAGAACAGTCCTCTTCTTTATATACATAGTTTGTAGACAGAAGTCTATACTATATGATGTGCCTAATTCGAATTTAATTTTACAGTTCTGACACCATGATTCCTCTATGTTCAATTTGCAATATCCAAGTCGCCATATCTTGTACAGTTGATATGCTTGTGACTAAATTTTTTGCCATCTTCTGGAGTGAAGGGATGAATTAGTCCTTTAAGGAGGTAATGATTTAGGAGGAGTTAAGTTGACAAAACCTGTACTTTATTTGACCGAATGATCCATGCCTATAACTGGTTTAAAGATTCATTTTGGTAAAGATGGGTATTTGTCCAATGTCCATCACTTCAAAATTAAGTAATTTGCTAGTTTCACCTTTTTTTAAGCATTTTGTCAAAATAGATCGGGCTTGGAGGCCCGTCACTGTCAAGCAGCTGCTTTTATATTATCAGTCTTGGCTCTTTACAAAAATTGACAGATAGATGCCAAATGCGACATTATGAATTAAGTGAACCTTCCTCATCACCCCCAGCTCCCTACTAAAAAGGACATACTCCGTCCAAAAATAAGAGTTCACTTTAACTTGTTTAACCTATTTTAGGCATATTAAGAATTAGGACACTTTTAAATATAACCCATTGAAGTAGATCAGCAGGAGAGATGTGCAAAGGGGAGGAATATGTTGGCTTGAGGATCACATCTATCATCTATGTTCCCTGGATATGTTCTTCTAACTTCAAAGATTTCTTACTAGCTTGAATAAAAATTATTAAGGAAAGTAAGCATCGGTCACTTGGTTCATCCCTTGAAACTTCTTTAATAACTATTTTTGGATAACTAATTTTAGTCTTAAATTTTACTATTAAAAAAAAGTGGCGTTGAGGTATTATTCTTGTCTACTTAATTGGGTGGTCTGATAGTCTTGCTGTATAGATGCCATGGGAACCTAGCTCTGTTAATATCATGGCTGGATGGTTTGTTGGCAGGTGACAATACTGTTCTTTGTATTGCATGGGGAGGCAGATACAGTGACAGACCCGGAAGTGAGTCGAGCATTGTACGAGCGTGCTAGTAGTGTTGACAAGACCATAAAACTGTATGCGGGGATGTGGTATGGCTTGACATCAGGTGAACCAGACAGCAACATTGCGGCAGTATTCGCAGACATTATAGCGTGGCTTGATAGGAGGTCCGAAGATGAGAGTACAGTTACTTCTGTCGGGCAACAGCTGCACAATTCAAGCTCCGGCGTTGAGAAAATCAAGACTGTTGCATCGTCGATAATCTTAACTAAAGAAAAGCCACAGATAAAACGTTCACGCGGAAGGTATCTTTGTGGGTGGAAAGGAAGCCGAATGCACCATCACTCGGCAATGTAGACCATGGCTCTCTTTTTTACTTGTTTTTATGCTAAAGTGAAATGGAACTACAAACGGTTCTAATTAAATGGTATTTATGCGTTCTTGGGATTGTTCATGGCGTAGTAGTAATCTTGAGATTGTTTATGGTGAGTAATAATTGTGTTATTTTATCATGGTTGTTGATTATCATTTAATCGAGTTATTTTATCATTTTACCTCATAAAATTTAGCCCTTTTTGTGTTTGTCACGTTGTAAGGAACCAGACTGACTCATGCAGTCAAAATATGAATGAGGTAAGTTGATCTAATGGTTAAGATCTATTTTCAAAAAATCCATGGCTAGTATTAATTGTATAGTTATTAGGAGAAATATAAGGCAATACAAATATACAATGTACTGATGGAAGCTATCGAATATCAAACAAAATAATTTCCAATCTCCTCTCTTCTCTCCCTTAAAATTTCTTCCAAAGTCTACTCGAGATAAGTCAATAGAAAGGGAGCATATACTAGTAAATATGATATGAATGGTTCAGATTTAGGGAGCTCTCTATATTTTAGAGTATCCTAAGAACTTCAAATGAGCTAAATCCCTGCCTAATATATGCACAATAATTAATTTGGCTTAATAAAACTTTTTGCATATATTAAGGTTTTTCTTAGACACATTTAGACATTATCTTTTAAATATTAGTTATTAAATGTATATTTAAGTACATTAACACTCTGTTTCTGAGTTTTGAACAGAAAAGAAGAATAGAAAACTTAAATTAGAACAGAAAAAAAAATATAAATTTAAAGTTTTTCTTTGTGTTGTTTCTGAGTTTTTAATAGAAAATAATATAAAATTTAAAATTGAGTACATGAGTTGTAATTTAAAATTTATTATATTAAAAGTTGAGAATAATATGAGAATTATAAAAATATTATTTATTCCAATTTCTTTTCTGTCCAAATCAGGACAAATTTGGACGAAAAATTTTGTCAGAAAAAGTTGCCAAGTTTTCTATTTATTTTTTTTATTTTCCGTTTATTAAAAAACTTAGAAACATAAGAATTGAAAAGAAAATTTAAATTTTTCGTCCATTTCTTTTCTATCCATTTTAAAACTCAGAAACAGAGCATAAAACTTACGTAATAAATCGACAGAACTAGTTAAAATTTATTAAACAATAAAATTTACAACGACTAATACTTCTTAGATAGTTTATACTTACAACGACTAATTCTCAAAATTATACTTATTATTATTTTTGGCAAGAAAGATATGTTATTTTGTAATATAGACGACGATATAAATTATAATCGACTAAAGAGCCCACCTAATGAATCTACTAAACCCGTCATTCTAATAATTGGTTCGACGCTCTTCATTGTTCGCGGCGAAGTTCAGACATATAATTTGAGAGCCAGACAGAGGAGATCGAGCTCGCCCAAAAACCCTAGGTACTAAACCCTAATTACTTTTATCTGAATGTATCATAATTTTGTTTTCAGATATCTTTCGGACACACTTCGTTTCTTTTATGATTTAAAGTTCCTGAGCCCCTTAAACCCTAGCGTTTTCGAGTGCGAGTACCCTAACTTTGTCTCGTGTTGCAGGTTTTCTACTTTCTATTCATATTTCTTTGATTAAAGATGAGGTATTTTTCAATGCTCTTATACTTTTTTACTCGTCGCTTGTTTTTTTTCTTTTGAATTCCTTTCATGTCAGTTTAATTTGGGTGGAGCTCCCATTTTGATATGAAGCATGTTAAAAGTCTCAAATGTACCTAAACCAGTTAGTATGATCTGATTAGGGAGTGAATTTTTGTTATTGGATATTGAGGATTTTGATATTTGTTTATTTATTTGAGAAAAGCTGAATCAATTATGTTTAGGATTTAAAGGATCTAGATTTATATTGTTTCTTTGTTATTCAAAGGCATATAGCTAGATATCCACTTATACATAGACGACACTATTCCTCTAATATTGTGTGTTTATAAATTTTACTAAATTATTTTTTTTGAGTCATTTTCTCTTCTCAATGGCATAACTTAAACTTTTGCTATTGAATAACAGACGAGATTATGAAATATAAAAATAGAATATAATGAACTCAAGTTTTCTCAGTAAGTCGGAACAAAATGAGCTAAAGATTCATGCTATTTAATTTTGTGTTTGTCCCAAATTGGAGCTCACTTTTCAAAACCGTATTTTTTTAATATTTATTCATTACATTAGTGATTTTATAGATATCTTTTTTTTGCCCATGTCTTTCTTTCTTTTATGATTGGAAGTTACTTAGCTCTTTTTCTTTTTCTGTTCCTTTTTGTTTTGCAGTCGCCCGATGGACGAGGATGTCCCTGTAAGTCATTTTACTGTTTGATGTGTTTTAATCTATATGATATATCACTATGATGAGTATTTCTATTTCATTAAATTTTTGTTTTGTTTCCTGCACATTTTGAAAATTTACAATCATTTACTAATTCTAGTCTGATTGCTGATATAGTGATGTTCTGACCTGGATGTGTGCATACCATGTTATCATCCTACCTGAACTTTGGATTTAAACATTATATCTCTTTTTTTTTGTAACAATCAATGTGTACGATACTCACCCATAAATGGACTGTCAGAATCTTTTATAACCTCTTGAAAATCTGTTATCATGTAATAGCACACATCTTTGGTCTGATAAATACTTGCAAGATGATGATGATGCAAGCCAGGCAAGTGTGTGGTTTTCAATTGTTTTGGATGTTTCTAGCAGTTTGTATATACTGGAATTCTAATTTACCCAGTAATAGTTCCTTTTGTCATAAGAATGAATGAGGTTTTTTTCCTGGTTCGCCTGTTAATATCCTTGTTCATGCTTGTTATTCAACATATTCATAACATTCGTGACAATTTTAAGTTTTAAGCTGTAAAGGAAAAAAGCTAACTCAATTGTAAATTCTGAAATACCAAATTTGTCTTCAAAAAGAAAGGATGGAAAATTAGGTAATTTTTTATTTGCCATGCTACCATCTGCCTTTGTGTGATATAACTTTAAAAGTATGTTACATTCTCTTTGTGTACGCTGTACACAATACACATCAAACTTGGATATTCTGTAATTTCATTTACATTGTTTGCTTTTGGTTGTAGGCGGCAAGTTGCTTATGCATCATATTCTTTGATGCCATAGTGCTCTATAATCTGTTTATGTGTTGTCTTTATGTTTCTATTTTTTTTTTTGCTTAATATACCTTTCTTATGCTGTTAAGTTAATATATCTAACTGAGCTTGTTCTTGTAGACAAAGAATGAAGAAGAGGAGTTTAACACAGGGCCTCTTTCTGTGTTGATGATGAGTGTAAAAAACAATACACAGGTAATAGAATCTTCTATAATTCTAGGTTAGAGTTCCATAGATCTTGAATCTCGATGATAAATCAAGATTATTTTCCAGTTTTGGCTCATTATACATATTAGGTTATTGACATGGATTAATTAATTGTCTCACTGGCTGTTGATGACCGTGTCTAATTTTGTGCCTGCGTCCAGGTACTTATCAACTGCAGGAACAACAAAAAACTTTTGGGCCGTGTTAGAGCTTTTGATCGACACTGCAACATGGTTCTGGAAAATGTTAGAGAGATGTGGACAGAGGTTGGTTTCAGAATGAATCAGGCATCATTATTATCGTCGTGGTTCTTTTTACACTTTTGTACATAAGATCAGATGTAATTTGTATCATTCTTTGTTCAGGTGCCAAAGACTGGAAAAGGCAAGAAGAAAGCTCTTCCAGTTAACAAAGACAGGTTTATCAGCAAGATGTTCCTTCGAGGAGATTCTGTGATCATTGTCCTTAGGAATCCAAAGTGAGAGGTATGTATCCCTGTATAAGGATTTGTTTTGATGGGTTTGCAAGTGCCTTTCCATGCTAATGCGTGTAATTTTTTATATAGTCAATCACCCTGCTTTAACATACTTTTCATTGCTCTGCACTGGATTCAGTTCCAATTTTGTTACTTGTGGATGATTTGGGCACTCCACAAGTGGAATATCGGCAATCTCCTTGTCTTTGATGAAGTACTTAAAAGAAAAAACTTGACGAAGTGTTGGTGTCATTCTCCTATGATATTTGAAATCGTTAGGTGACTCTTGGAAACATCTCCCATATTTTGTGTATGAAGAATGAAGATTAATTATTTGGCACCCATTGCGGATTGCCCATGAAGAATTGGTTCTAAGTTGCCATTTATTTCTTATGATGCTCTGTCCTCATTTTACGTGCCTTTGCATGAATTAGAACAGAGGGCAAATTTTGGTTTCTAATCGACTCAATCTGAGCCTACCCAAGACTGCTCCATAGTATAATTTTGAAAGTAGGAGGCAATATAAATTCTTTCGTCCTATAAGTAATCTTAATAGAAAATACATAGCGTACCAATTACCCAATTTCACTTGGTGCCAAACTTAATAGGACACGACTTGTTAGTAGAAAATAACCTTAATAGGAGTTGTGACTTGTTGACCCGTTATAGTAGAATGAATGACGCTGCCTTTGCTGTTAGTACTTGAGTTTTCTACTCGAGTTTTGAGCTTTTGTCTAGCTCACTATGCATGGCCTGGCTGCTTAAATTCCATGTTCGTTTGTTAGTCACGTGCTGAGTGAGTTTGTGGTGAGTGGTGAACATTATCTTAATTGACTGTAGAAGAATAACTCATAGTTTTTCATCTATAGTATGCTATGTTTTTTTGTATATGTATTACAGTTTGTAAGATGCATCAACTGATATGTTTTAATCTGTGTATTTGAACTTATTTGTGCATATAGCCAAAAACATTATCACTCTTAAAATTATCCTTTTTTTACTCCTTGTGAAACTAATGGAAGATACCTATTGTTCCAGTTTTAGAGTTGTAATAATGCTCGTCTTAGTTTTAGCTTGTTCTGATTATGTAATATGTAGTTTAATCCAGTTTTAAACCTTTTCCCCTTTTGTATTATAATTTTTGTTTCAGGTCTAAATTTTAAAAGATTGATGTTTGTTCATTTGCTTCATTTTGTGCTGCTTTACTTTTAAATCTGCTTAAACATGGTAGCTCTAGTTCCACCAAAATTGCAAAAGTACTAATCTAATCTGCAAATATTACTTTGACCCCTAGTTATGTGGTACAAGGCAACAGTTTCAGTTGTATATTGACAAGGTTTTCTTTGATGCACAGATAGTTTGTAGATGCATATCTGGAGCTACACCATATGGGGGAAGAGTGTCTCCTGAGTTCCAATTAGCTATTTCTGTTGAAGTATTTGTACTTAAGATATTGTAGGTGTTACTTAATGAAGGCTATTATTCTGACACCCAAATTCTTGGCTACTTGTCTTTTAAGGAGTTTTTAATGAATACATTAATGCTACGTTTGGATTGAAGGAATGAAATAGAGTAGGGAATTGAATAGATGAGGGAATGGAATAAGGAAGAGAATATAATGATTTTTTAATATTTCATGTACTTGTTTGGTTGATGTTATGAATATATCTAAGAATGAAATAAATAATTAGAAAGTGACCTAAATACTCCTAAATGTTCAAATTTAACTTAAATTTAATTTATATTAAAAAATTAACACATATTTCTCTAGATTTTTTTTATAATTATATTCTTCTTCTTTTTTACTATACTTTTTCATATAATTTTTCATATACATAATCACATAATATTATTTTTTTTTGGGGTCGGGGTGGTGGGTGGGGGGGGGTGGGGGGTAAGGTGTATACATAATCACATAATATTATTTTTGTGGGGTGGTGTGGGGGGTGGGTTGTGGGGGGTGGGTGGGTTGTGGGATGGATTGGGGGTGGGGGTGTGCGTGGGGGGTGGCTCTGCTCCTCTTTCGCTCGCCTCTGCTCCTCTTTCGCAGATAGATTGATTGAATGAAAGAACATGAAATCCTATTTTATTTTTAAGGGGCATATTTATCAATTACTTAAAAATAATAGATGGAATAAGTTATTCCTGACTCCCTTTCCAGGAATAAAAATTATAATTTTAAATTAACACCTATTCCACTAAGAATACATTATTCCGTTGGACTAAACAAATCAAACAATATTTTTATCATTCTAATAAAATGATTCATTCCATTTTTCCTCCTATTCCATCGATCCAAACTTAGCATAAGGCCTCATTAAGAGTAATTCATTATCTGATGTGATAATTTTTCACACTATTTGTAGTTATGCTGAAGCCCTGGCTTTACATTGTCAAGGAAAAATATGATTCATAACCTATCTCAGGATTTAATTACCCAGTGAAGCTGCTTTCAAAACAGAGCTTCACCATGCATGTCAGAATTTTACTTATAATTGTTATGCTAGCATAATTTAAAAATCGCTTTTTTATGATAATAATCAGAAGTTCCAAATGATTATTTGTTATATCTTTATTTATTTTAGTAATTTCATCCATTATTTTTCTTTATTTCTTGATAATCAATTTTTTTTATATACTAAATACTTTTTATTTTTTACTAGCTTAAGTACTTTTTATTTATACGCAAATTACTTTTTTGTTTGTGCTTGATAAAATTAAATGTGAAGATCTAAAGTATTAAGACATTCTGAATGAAAAAATATTTTTTTGATAACTAATTTTTTTTAAATGTCTGAATAATATTATTTTATTATTTTAACTTTCTGATCTGTTTAAGCGAAACTTGTTAAATAATTAAAAAGGTCTAAAAATTCTTTTAAATATATATTTATAATATTTGGACTATATTAGAATATGTCATCCCGTCTTAAAAATATTACAATATGTCAATAAATATAAATTCACACGTATTTTACCAACAATCAACTGTACAAAAAAAAGAAAATAATAAGCAACACCAATAGTTCAAAAACTCAACCATATAAAACTAATAATAAGCCAATAAAGATAATAATTTATTACATCCCAAAACTCTGATTATTTCTCTTCTTTTTTTTTTTGCTTTATTGAAATTCGTGCAATGATCTCTCTCCCCGTCTATTATTTTCTCTTCAAATTGAAATGGGTGTGTTAACTATGGCAAGCAATAAGAGCAATACCAACCCCAACATTGATGAGGATATGAAAAATCCCACAATTATTCATAATTTTTTGGGTAAAGGGTCTGGTTCAGCTTCCTCGCTAGCGGTTGCTAGGGCCGGCAACGCCAGATCACAGTCGAAGTCTGTTGGGTTTCTTCTAGTGGTGGTCGTGAATCCATCTCCATCACGTCTGATATGGGTTCCGGTAACAACATTATAATTATTCATGACTTTTTGGGTAAAGGGTCTGGTTCAGTTTCCTTGCCAGCGGCAAACTAGGGTCGACGACGCCAGGCAACGGTCGGAGTTTGTTGGTGTTTCTTCTAGTGGTGGTCGGAATTTACGTTACCCCTATTTTTATTTTTAATTATTTATTGCTAATTTAGGAGGATTTGAATCTAGTACCTCTTGTTTGGCAAGTGGTCTAGAACTACTCGAGCTAAAAATTCTCGGTTTTTTACTTCTCTCTTTCTTAGCTTTGTTCTTTTAACTTGTGTATTTTATTAGAAGGATACAAGAAGAATTGTGTAATATTAAAAAATTATTTTTGTCCCAAAAAAAAAAGATAATTTTAAGTCAGATATATACCTCTAAATTTTAATTTAAGATGTATTAAAAAGTAATTAACCACCACCTTAGTCTATTGGCTATATAGACAGAACATCGTCTTAGCTGGAAGCTACATAAATCAAAATATTATGGAACACGTTACAAAAGTGGATAAACACAAGGGGAAAGTTTTGCATGAATTGGTCAATGATTACAAAAGTGGGTAAAAACGAGGGGAAAGTTTTGCACATACCCCAATGAATTTACTGTTGGTTAATGGTGAGAGTTTTTGCAGGTACATCCTCCGGTTTATGTTGTCTAGGGACATGGAAACCAACACTTGAAAACCCAACAGGCCAACAATCCAGCACTCGGATCATATATCAAAACACAATTATACTAACATACCTCTATTACTAAAAATTTGTGGTTTAAAATTTTTGAACATAAATTAAAAAAGTATTATCATTTACCAAATAAAAATTATTTAAAATTTCATTAGAAATTGAAAACTATTAATACAAAAAAGAAAATTTCTCGAGACAATGAGAAAAACTAAAGATAATAAAAATAAATAAATTATTCACTTCAAAAGTTGTAAAAGACAAACTTTTTAAGAACAAAACGTACTGCAAAGTATGGTGGGACATCTAATATTCAGCAACAGTGCAATTATATGATACAACAAGTGTGAGTCGCTCATATGGAAAGCTAAAATCAAAGTTCCCACTGCTGATAATTGGGGGGAAAGTTATTTCTGTGACTGGCGGGCTTGAATCTTAATCTTAAAGGATAAGAGCAATCAAAATACAAGATGACCAAAACTATTGAAAGATCCCAAACTATGCAGAGACAAGTATACGGGGCTCGTGTTTCTGCTGCTGCTGCTGCTGATGATGCCTGTACTATATGGGAAAAAAAGAGACAAAATTGAACAATTTCTCCTTCCCACCTTCCCTAAGCTGAGGTGGTACCATCTTTCCTTCTGGTCACCAAAGACACGTTGCCTAAAGTCCTGTACCATTAGAGGCAGACCCTTGCGAAGGGGCACCTTTGGCTCCCAACCAAGTAGATCTTTTGCCTTGGTGATATCAGGCTTCCTCTTGTGTGGGTCATCCTCTGTGTTCGGCCTAAACTCTATCTTTGCATTCGGGTCTATTGTTTCCTGGACCACCTGCATAAATATAGATCCATCAGATTTTCCAAATTGAACAAATAGTTAGTATACACACATACACATATGTTCTTTATTGCCCAAGTGAAGGAGGGTCCTTTATATAATTTCTCTCCTGAGCTCAGCAAGCCATGCGCGGCTTAGTAATCTGTTCTAGTGAGGAATCCTTACTTACATATGTCAATGGCAAAACACACTGTGTGTTGAGAAATCCTTACTCAACACTTCTTTATCTCCACTTCCCTTTTGGATGGTTTTCATTCTAAACTAAAGCCTTGCTTCATCTGCCTTTCCTCTTGTTTCATTTGGTAACTGAACATACTTTCAAGTTTTGGCCTTCCCCTCCCTTTCTTAACTACTAAAATGGAATGTATTCTTAAACTAGAAAGAATACCTCCTTGACACACACAAACAATTCCTATTTGGTTGGTCTTTATTCCTACTACCCTTCCACACTTCCACAAGATTGTGCTTGTAAACAAAGAGATATGCCTAAATATTCAGTGCATAATTTTAATTGTTTGATAATATTTTTAGGGATATCAAAAAACCTAGTCTTTCAGAAAATGGAAAACAAATTAGATTGATGAATGAACATGATATACCTGAGCAAGTTCAAGCATGGTGAATTCACCAGGATTTCCGAGATTGAAAGGTCCCACATGTTCTCCTTCCATCAGACGCATTAGACCCTCCACCTGTCAATAAAAAGGAAATCAGATAAAACAGAGTCTATTGTATATTAAAATTCACGAATAAAATGAGTTTTTATTGAAAATGTTATTTCCAAGTACTAAAGATTGTTCCAGTCAACAGAAATGAGAAATTCCTACCCCAAAAAAAAAACAAGAATTAGATATTATATCATAATCATCGTAATTAAATGTGTATTATGACCCAGGATAAGCCTATTCCAGAAAGCCAACCAAATTCACTACAACAAACCTTTTCTAAAAATGTAAATACAAGGCCTTAGCATTCCTAAGCATTATTATTCATATGTGCTGCATATGGCCATTACTTAGCAGTATTATGTGTTCAGAAAACAATGTTAAGTTAAAAAATATAGGATGATAGGATGTTCTTCACACATTTTAGGACCTTCAAAAACCATTTTCTTATGATTGTGGAAGTGCTTCTATTTAAATTTATTGTCCCATCTTTCATTCAACAAAGAGTTGAACTTCCTACTTTTTATTTTCTATCTGGGTCCACTTCAACTAACACTTTTTCTTGCATACACTTCATGGCTAGGAGGATCTAAAATTGAAAGGCCAACAGAAGGAAAGGAGTCTACTCTACTTCAACCTGAATAATATTAATGTGTGAAACAACAAGAACCTAGGTAATAACATCTCAGCTACCTCTGCATCCTAATTACTACTTACACAGACATACTTACGAGGCACATGGAGCCAGTTACTGTAAACAACAAGGCACAGATTAATAGTTGGTGGGGCTTCAAGCTTGATTCTACTCAGCCATATGCAGACTTATATGAGTTGTCATCAAAAAATCCACTGACCCATTTATGACTATGCTGAAATATGTTTGATTTCTGCATTGGGCTGGCACATAAATAAATGCAATTCAAATCGCACTATTCACATGGTAGTATCAATTGATTAAAGTTTGATCTAGAATATCACACTCCAAAAGAAGTGTTGGTTAGTCTTAAAATTAAGTTTGAAGTGCTGAGTCTAAACACATCACACGTATAAAATACATGGTCATTTAATATAATCATTTGCTAAAACACATGATTTAACGCAAATAAGGAATGACACAGAACCAATACACTTGGCAAATAAATCAAAGCAGTCAAAATATTTGAATGCAGAGCATAATCTCGCCTATTGGGGTTGACAAAATCAATTTCGAACAATTAAGAGATAGATAGCAGAATCATAAACAAACAGTAAAGGACAAATCAAAAGCAGCCAGTTAGGAAAACAATTTGATGGAGTTAGTATATTTGAATAGAAATCACTTACCAAATCAGAAACATATTGGAAACTTCTTGTTTGCTTCCCATCGCCATAAACTGTCAATGGTTCCTTCCTCAGTGCCTGCAATTTTAATAAGTATCATTGACAAAATTAATTGATAATAGTACTTTTTCTTGCAACAAAAAAAATGGAAGCTAGGCAGCTAGCCAAAACTATGATTTTTTTTAAATAAAGAAAAGATCATTAAAAATATGTGAAGAAAGTAGAACCTGGGCAACAAAATTGCTGACCACACGACCATCATCGATGCACATCCTAGGTCCGTATGTGTTAAATATCCTGGCAATCCTCACCTATACAAATACATTGATAAATAGGAGACGCAAAATGAATTAAAATACTCTATAGTATGATTGACCATTTGACTTTTAAATAAAAAAGGCATACTCTTATGGATTATAAATCTGAGAGATTACAATAATAAGACTATCCTAGCATTCGGTATTAAAAAACAAACCTCAACTCCAGCACCTCTATGGTAATCCATCGTCAATGTCTCAGCAGTACGTTTTCCCTCATCGTAACAACTTCGGACACCTGTACAAGCACAACCACATTTTCTATCAGTAACTAATCTCTTGTTCAGATTGCGTCAATCAAAACTTTGGATGCCAATCCTTCTTTGTAAAATATATGACAATAATTTCAGCAGAAATGCTAGTTCAAAATGCTGCTATCTGCGTTCGAATTAATTGACCCAAAAGAGTGCTTGTGGCAATGATTTTCCGATCATCTTAAAATTCATAAAAGAAAATCAATTGGACTATATCTTTTTCCGGGACTTGTCAAATAAAAATGTTCATGTTCAAGTGTTCACAAAATGGTAGTATTAAAATATCTTCAACAATTAAAAATTAAAATTTTATTTTGCAAGAAATAACTTTTCAACAACAAATTCTCATTTAAAAAGAAAACTAGTAGTAGTCCCATAATTGATTGGGTTAAAAGTACTTAATATACATATAGATCCACCAGTCACACCTGGTTCCACTCATCAACCAAAAACTTACCAAACAAAACGAGTACAACACCCAATTCTAAAAGCCTGTTCAGGCGCATGTAAGCCCCAGCTCATTCGTGGTGCTAACATAGGCCACACAACCTCCGGTACTATTTTTCGTCCGGTACCGATGACCAACAAATGTGCTAACAGATAGAGAAGGATAAAGAATTAAGCATACCGATAGGATGGATAAAGAATTAACTATTAAACATACCGATAGGATTGACGTTGCCCCAGTAAGTCTCGACTTGTGGGTGTTGCAGAGGATCTCCGTACACCTCACTGGTGCTCGTTAGCAAGAACCGCGCACCGATCCTCTTTGCCAGACCAAGCATGTTTAACGTACCCACCACATTTGTCTTGTAAAATCCCCAGATCAATAAAAAATTAAGGAGTCTAAAATAAAATTTGAATCATTCTTAATGCTAACCACCAAAAAAAGCAATGAACAAAAAAAACAAGAGGATATAATTGTCTTGACAGGGTTAAACTTGTAATGAACAGGAGAAGCAGGGCAAGCAAGATGATAGATCTGATCTACTTCCAACAGCAACGGCTCAACGACGTCGTGTCGGATTAGCTCGAACCTAGGGTTTCCAAAATGATGCATCACATTCTCCTTCCTCCCCGTGAAGAAATTATCCACCACGATCACGCTATCCCCTCTCGCAATCAGACGATCCACCAGGTGGCTACCAACAAACCCGGCCCCACCCGTAACCACGATCCTCAATCCCTTCCTTTTCAGACCCAACGGAATCTTCCCACCCGGATTGAACGACTCAAATCTAATCGCTCGGTTCTGGTAGGCGGCCCAGTGGGGATGCTGGGTCGAGGAGAAGTAGGGGTCGGAGATGGAGATTGGGCCGCGGCGGCCTGAGACATAAGTGGTGGTGGTGATAGAAGAAGAGGGAAGGATGGCGAAGAAGAGGGTGGCGATAGCAATGCCGACGAAGACGAAAATGAGGCGTTGCTCGCGGAGCATGTAGCGAATAGGGCGAATGACGGAAAGCCATGGCTTGTTAGGCTTGGGCGAATACTCGTCATTGGCTGGTTGGGACTCGTGGCCCCTGTAGATCAACTCAGACGCCATTGTTTTGGTTTTTTTTTTTTTCTTTTCTCCCTCTCTGTAAATCTGGTTATGTGTATCTGATTGATTAGGACTCTTAGGAGAGAGAAATAAATCCAAGGAAAAAGAAAGAAATGAAGAAGAAGGGAGAGTTTGTGTGAATGTCTCTCTATCTTTGTGCGAGAGAGAGATAAATAGAGAGGGAGATGGGGTGTTCGTATATGCAGTGGCGAAGCCAGCATTTCTTGTCAGTGGTCGAAATTATTATTCAGCTATAAATAATTTGGCACGAGTAATTTTTTTTAATATTTTATATTTTTAAGTATATATATATATATACTATATTATAATAAAAATATAATGAATAATAATATATAGTATATATATATATTATATTATTTCATATTAGATTTTTTTAATTATAATTGTTCATAAGTAAGTAATTTATTATTTATTTTTAAAAATAATATAAATTAGATTATTATTTAGTTTAAAATATTATAGAGAGATACATATATTAAAAAGTATATGAAAGTCATATGTGATTAAAATTTAATTGACAAAATTATAAATTTTCAACTTGATCCCGTATAATAGAAAATTTATAAAATTTTAATAAAGTCAATTTATATATAATATTTTAAAATTTATTTTATATTATAAAATAAATTTTTTGATTGCCCCCATACCACTCCATGTGGCTTCGCCACTGCTGCGTGTACGTAAGCTAAAAGCAAAAGCCTCAGGTGGTGGAGGCTTCAACTGGACGGCACGTGAGTATTTCTCGCCGGGCGCGTGCCTTTCGTCATACTTTTGTTTCTGCAATTTCAGCCCCTACTTTTGGACACTATTTACTCCCTCCGTCCCTGAAACAAACAAAAAAAAAACTCCTATATACTTTCAATTTCTACAAATATTAAAATTACAATTTTTAGAAAAATTTGATAATTTCACAGAAGATATCACAGTCATGTGAGTAATAAAAGTGTTCAATTTCTTTGTGCAAAATAATAATATTTTAAAAAAGTATAACCAAATTCAAATATTTATGTTTTTACATGTCTCAAAACTTTGTTGTAAAAATTAAATTAATAAATTTCTATTTTAAAATAATACTCCCTTCGTCCTAAATTAATTGCTCAATTTTGATTTTTTAAAGTCAAATTGACCATTTTTAAAATTAATCTTTTTACTATTTTTGCTAAAATATAGGTGGAAAGATTATAACCAAAAGCAAGTATATACAATTTGTGACAACCCCAAAATAGGTTCATTCCATCCAACCCATTCTGAGTCGCCAAATACATGGTATAGAAAACAACTACAACTTTATTACAACAATTGTCGTGCAAAATACAACAACACATATACTGTGAGTTTGGATACAAATATATATACCAACTGTGACTCTCATCCCAATCTTGAATAAAGACGTCACAATGACACCTTACATAAATGTATAGTCAAAAAGCTGTTTTAGAAATTAGAATCTTTGGGAAGTGTTTCGAGAGAAAACTTCGTAAATGGGAGGCCATGCTTACAGGTTATGATAGATATCATATGACCACGTAATTATCCTTGGTTGACCTGATAGACCCCGAAAAGAAAAGCGAGAAGATTCTATCATATTCTTCCCGATGGTGAGTCTTCTCTTGACTTATCATTATCTCCCTTTGTCTCAAATTGAGAATTATACATCAAACAAACACCAAGATTATATAGGTAGTCCTCGTAAATATACTCGAAAGTGGATGAAGACAACCGCGTCTTATGATGACACGAGGTTGTATGTCATTAGACATCTTGTATGATAGTGGCAAAACACCCTTCCAACGTTGGGTTCGCTTTCTCCCTATATGATTCACCAAATATAACTACTAAAAGATGTATACAACACACTTGTCTATATCTTTGTTTAGGAGAACTCACATTTGAGACCACCCGATTCTATTCACTTGTTACCCCATTTCATTAAGCTACACTTTTATTACGAAAGAAATTGTGAAGTAAAAGGGTGAGACAACTAGCTCGATAAAGAATATCATGACTAAAGATAATTAAATTATCAATAGCCTTCATCGATAACAAATCGTAGAGATTTAGAACATATGGTAGATGATAAAAATTTCAACCATAGTTAAGAATGAACGAAAGCAATCCATTAGAAGAGTCAAATAGACAATACGAGTATTATCTTCTCCATGTTAAAAGTCCACCAACAATATTTTATCCCTGTAACATCAATCAACAATTCCTTTCCACAATTATATGAATATCTCTTAATCATAATACTAATTCTAAATTCCTCTTCGTACCAGGACGAATATAATTTTCATCACATGTCTTTACCTGAAACATCAAAGATCATGGTTATACCAAATCACAGTTCATGTTCATAATCATACTAATAAATTCATCTTTGCACTACGGCCAAATATATTCATCCACAGTTCATCTTCGCACCACTGGCCAAAGATATTCAACAACAGGTCATCTTTGCACTACGGGCCAAAGATATTCATTAATAGTTCATCTTTGCACTACATGCCAAAGATATTTCTCAACAGTTCATATTTGCACTACAGGCCAAATATATTAATATCTCAAAGAAACATATAATCATTGCAGAATTTATATAAACAATAATTATAACCATGTTGATCAATTCACCTTTGCACTTAAACTAAAGATATTCAATTATAAATTTAATGGTAATGATCATACCACTCACAATTCAACTTTTCACTACTGGCCAAAGAGAACCCTAGTCATGATCATACCAATAATCTACCCATCTTTATACTCAAGTGAAAGAAAATTTCAACATCAGGGTTATAAAAATAATATATATGATAATAAAATTAATATAATCAATATATAGTTTTAATCTCCAGAGTAATATTCATAAATTAACTATAATTTGGTTAGAAAAAGAAACCAATTTTGTAGTGAATAGTACCCGTGAATAGTAACTCGTGAATAGTAACTTGTGAATAGTAACTCATGAATAGTAACCCTAACACAAAAAGGTAGAAATTTCACAATAAAATCCATACCAATATTTCGGTATAATTATATTGAAAGAATAACATTTCTTAAACTTATAAACAATTTATTTTAATTGTTTACACTTTACTATATAATGCATTTAATCATCATAAAATGTCAAATTTATAAGATTTCGTCACCAATAACCAAAACCCTCATCAAAAATCTGCATATACCACATATATGATTCTCAAGCCATAAAATCATATTTTCCAATTTCTTCCTTCACATAATATATTTAACTCATTTATTCATAACTAGTCCATTTTCATGAAAAATACAAATCGGTTCAAAAATATTTCTTTTACGGGATTTAGCGAATATAGTCCCATATTGAACATATATTTTTCTTAGAATTTTTAAAATTCATTTACTATTTTTCATATGGCCAAAACCTTAATAGAATATTTAGACATTTATCATAAATTGTACTTTTATCCAAAAATTTCGAAATTTCAGAGTACAATGATATTATATAGATGTACTCCCAATAAAATTTTTATCAATTTTGGAGTTAACCATAAGGAGTTATAAGTTTGTTACTTTTAAAATAGTGTTTTCTCATAAAATTCATAACTCTTAATCTATACATCCAAAAATGGTGACCATTTTGGACACAATCAATAAAACTCATCAACATATCATTTCAAATTTTTCGAGAATTTTCTAAAGGTCGGGAAGAAATACGAAATGAAAAACATAATAACCCTTAAAATTCCTTATTATCCCTTACCTCAAAAAAAAAAAGACTTACGAATGGATATCGGATATATTATTTGAAAGAAACTTGCACCGATGAATATCAACTCACCAAGTATCTAAATACTCACAAAATACACTCAATAATCTAGAGAGAAAAGAGAAAGCTTATGTTTACGGTGTGATTTTTAATTCTAACTTAGCCTCTATTTATAGGAAAATTTTAGCGAGACTTGACTGTGAACTCCGATAGCTTTACTCGCTACGATTCCCACCCACCAAATTTGAAATAAAATTAAGACATTTCTTCGCCAACCATGTAAGACCCCAACTTATTATAAATAAAATTGAATTTTCCTTTATTCACTATTCTAAATTAATAAGGGTTAATTTGATATAATTCTTTTGTTATGGGTGAAATGTGCAAAGTTTACAAAATAAGCAAGTGGTTATAAAATATTCATTATTGTTGGGAATATTCGTTTGGTCGTGGAATATTCTTTTTGTCGGGAATCTCAAAATGCGCCAGCCTTGATCATTGGTGGGCTCCATAACATGGAAAAGCGGTTGGATGAAGGAAAACAACAAAGATTGAGTTTTATAAATAACGACGTAAATTATTACCGATTAACTTTGTTGGGTTACACGGTGGTTAAAATCTGATGTCTGGCGTGGGTTTAAAGAAGACACCGGTTTTTGCATAAATATTATTGAATTATTGATCCTTACGTGAAAGGCTTTACTCAATAATTATTACGATGAATTCTTGCTCAATATTATATTTTATTGATTCAATAATTCTTTGCGTTGATATTTTGTATTCTTTGTTGTTTTGATAATTGTCATTACGTATTTTCCATTATTAAATCAATAATTCATATTATTTGAATAATATTATCGAGATAACATTATTGGCAATGTCTAGAAAGTTACATTCTAAGGAGAGGTTTGGTTACCTAATTGCGGCCAGGTAAGGAGAAATCCTTATTGGAAAGCCCTCTCTCTGAGGAGCGGCACGGTTGTCGATCTTAGTGATTACGTAATATTATTTTGAATAATTAATTATTGATTATTATGATAAAGAAAATATTTATTTTATGTGGATATAGATGGAGAAAATTTTTAATGTGACAATTGTAGAAAATTAATATTTTATCTTTTTTACGATAAAATAATTCATTTAAATATATTATTTTAATAATATATTAACGGTGATATTTTTATAATGAATGTGGGATATAAGAGTATATGAGGAGGTAGAGTATTTTGTGGCATTAAATATTTAACATATGTTTTGGGTGTCGGTGGACACAATTCTTGACCGAAAATTGATTATAATTTGTAAAATCATTTCGTTTGTTGATTTGATCCAATTTCATTTGGAATTTGAAAAAATTTCTTCGCAAAGTTGTAGAGAATGGAATTTCCATGGAAAATCGTGAGTTTTAATTTTTCTCGATAAACGGACTATTTTCTATGAATTATTGAAGTTTTAGAAAATAAAATGATTTTATTAAATTATATGGTGGGACCCACTTTTGGTTGGTGTTAATACATGTGGGTAATGCCAAAGAATTTCAGAAATTAATTTGGTCTAGTTTGGCAACTTGGTTTGGTGCGTAAGAAGAAAGGAAAATTAATATATTATTTTATTAATTTAGTATCTCCTTCATGCGTTAAAGCATTTTCCTATAAATAGAAGCTTAAGTTAGAATTGAAAATCACACGTAAACTAAGTTTTCTCTCTTTCTCTCTCTAAATTATCGAGCATATTCTTGTGAGTATACTTTGAGTGTATTCTTTATCTGTTTCACAAGACTTTACCAAATTTATCTAGAAATTCGATCGGAAATACGATTATTTTGAGGTAAAGGGTATTATTTTTTTCTTAAATGATATTTTTCTTCAATATCATTATCTTGAAGTATTGGTGAACTTTTTATCAAATTTGGAACTTGTTATGTCGGAGGTTCTTATTCACGTATACGAGACTTTATTCACGTATACGACTATAATTATTCATGAATCTGACCTTATTCAATAGAAAAATAAAAAATTTCTTTTTGTCCAAAATGTCTATTATGATTACTAGCTTTGATTGTATCCATGTTTTGATCATTCTTAAATTTTACACCAATATGATTATTTTTGAAGTATTTTTGGACATGGGTAAAACAAAGTACGAATCCTTAATCCTTAATCCTTGTCATTTTGTTTCACTGGATTCGTTTCTTTAAAAATGTTTTTCATCATCCTCAGTCCTAAATGGTGATATAAATGAATATCTTTGGCATGTAGTGCAAAAGATGAACGATTAATCGATGAATATCTTTGGCACGTAGTAAAGCAAAAGATGAGCAGTGTTGAGATGAACATGACCATTTGGTGATCTAAATGAATATCTTTGGCACGTAGTGCAAAGATGATTAAAGATGTATATTGATTGTTATTTACAGGATAAACTATTGATTATGGACTTTTAAACCTTAGAAGACAAGTAGAATTCTTTTCTACGTGACTCTTCAATGGATTCTTATTTCATTGCATTTGTTGATCTAAAACTTGTTGTCTATTATAATCTGTTAGATTTTTCCCTGTTGAAGACTAACGATAATTTTTTGTATATTATCTTAGTCATAATATTCTTTATTGGGCTAGTTGAGCTCACCCTTTTCCTTTTTGTTCCATTTTCTTCTCAGGAGGTGAGAACATAACAGGATCAAGTCGGGGTATGGAGTGATGATTCTAGGAAGATGTTTTAGCTGTCCTCACTACTTACGAAAAATAGTGTATGAATAATTAATGAGGACTTATTTGGGTGTATATATTATAAGACAATATTTGTATTCAAACTCACGGTTGTATTGTCGTATTCTACACGACATCTGTATTGTCAAAGTTGTAGTTTTCTTTCTATACCATGTATTTTGGCGACTCAGAATGGGTGTTGTATACCTATTTTGGGGGCGTCACAAACCATAAGTGGGGTCCACTTATTCTAAATTTTTCCACCAAAATGATAAATTTGGATACTTCAATAATTTCTGAACCAGTCACCTCTTAAAATTCATAACAAATCATACGTTCATTTTTAACAGTTCAAAATTTGTGGACATATACTCAACTTATATATGTATAACATACCCAAAAATTACCACGATCCAACAGTCGGATTAAAAATTATAACCCCCGCGATTTATCTCAAAAACCCTGATTTGATTTTTAATACCTCTAATCCGAAAAAATACTGATAAAACACCTCACCATTAATTCCTTCATTTATAACCACATAAATAAATCCATCATTTATATCCACATAAAATAAATATTTCCTTATCATATGAATCAATGATTAATTATTCACAAATAATATTCTGAGAATCACATTTATAACAACGGTAGTTCTAGGAAATAGGGGCTTTCAGATAAGGATTTCTCCTTCTTGGTAGCCGCAATTAGGTGACCAAACCTCTCATTGATGAGAACTTTCTAGACATTGCCAATAATGCTATCTAATAATATTATTCAAATAATATGAATTATTGATCCGATAATGGAAAATACGGTCTTGATGACAATTATTGAAACAACAATAATATAAAAATACTGCGAGTAATTATTGAATCAATAAAATAAAATATTGAACAAGTAATTATCGTAACAATTATTGAGTAGTGCCTTCCTTCGTAAGAATCAATAATTCAAAAATCTTTAATCCAATCAGGTGTCTTCTTTATGCAACCACGCCAGCGCGTATTATTGTATTTTAACCACTGGGTATTCCAACAAGTGTTATTCAGAATAACTATTCTGCTATTATTTATAAAAACTCAATTTTGTCGTTATCTTCATCCAACCGTTTTCCGTTATGGGACCCACAAATAGCTGCGCCGTCGTACGAATATTCCCCGACAGAAAGAAAATTTCCACGACCAAACGAATATTCCCCGACAAAATGAATATTTTATAATCACTTGTTTATTTTGCAAAATTTGCACATTTCACCCATAACCAAAATATTATATCAAATTAATACCTTATTATTCACAATAATAAATAAAAGAAATTTTATTTTATTCATTAAAAAGTTGGGGTCTTACAAGCATGGTGTTGTGTTTGGCGGTGGCAGGGAGGTTGGTGGTGAGTGGGTCGGCGGATAAAAGTATTTGTGTGTGGAGGAGGGAGGAGTGTGGGGACCACGAGTGCTTGAATGTCTTGTGACAGGCATCTTTGGTAGGTGAAGTGTTTGGCCATTGAGGGGGAGAATCATGATGCAGATTCTCGTGATGATGAGGTGGGAAAGAATCGACGATGGAGATTGTATAGCGGGAGCTTGGATAAGTCTGTGAAGGTTTGGAGAGTATAGAAAAAATATTGAGTGAAGAAAAGGGTGATGACTAAGCTGCGGTTATTCTAGGATGAGAGAGAGAGAAGAAGTAATGGGTATAACTAATCCCTAAATTAAGGAATTCTAATTAGTTGTGTAAAAATTTTATGAGTGCACTATTGTTGTAATTATTTTTAAAAATATAATAGAATGTGTAATTGATCCTATAAAATAAGCACAAAATTGGTCTCGGTCCGCCCGCCATCGGCCGAACTTTGGACTGCTAATTTTCGACTCAATAAAAATCGGATATTTTTGATCCTACCGATTTAGGTCGAGTAGTCAGTTTCACAGTCTAGTTGAAATAAATTGAGTAGTTTGGACGTTCATTTTCTTGAAAAGTCAAGATCTATAGATGCACCATTTATTTAATTTATTGGGCTATCATGACATTTTCTTGTGTTAATATTATAGTTCCTTTTACCTGCTACTATTCCCACCCACCACATTTCAAATAAAATTCAGCACATTTCTTCACCAAAATTTGTGGACATATACTCAACTTATATATGTATAACATATCCAAAAATTACAACGATCCAATGGTCGGATTAAAAATTATATGTCACATAATATATCTCAAAAACACTGGTTTAATTTTTAATACCTTCATTCCGACAAAAATACTGATAAAATACCTCAACATTAATTCCTTCATTTATAATCACATAAATAAATCCATCATTTATATCCACATCAAATAAATATTTCCTTATCATATAAATCAATAATTAATTATTCACAAATAATATTACGTAATCACAATTTATAATGACGGTAGTTCCTGGGAAGAGGGCTTTCCAATAAGAATTTATCCTCATCTTGGCAGCATAATTAGGTGACCAAACCTATCCTTGATGAGAACTTTCTAGATATTGCCAATAATGCTATCTAATAATATTATTCAAATAATATGAATTATTGATCTAATATGAGAAATATCATGCGTTGATAATTATTGAAACAACAATAATATAAAATATCAACGCAAAGCAATTATTGAATCAATAAAATAAAATATTGAAGCAAAGAATTCATTTGTAACAATTATTGAGTAGTGCCTTTTTACGTAAGGATCAATAATTCAAAAATCAGATAATACCTGGTGTCTTCTTTGTGCAACAACGCGTATTACTTTATTTTACCAAAGGGTATTCCAACAAATTGTTAATTGATAACGATTACGCTGTTATTTATAAAAACTTAATTTTATCGTTTTCTTCATCGACGGTTATTACATTATGGGGCCCACAAATGGTCTGCGTCGTCGCATTTAATATTCTCTACGTAAAAGAATATTCCACGATCAAACGAATATTCTCCGACAACAATGAATATTTTATAACCACTTATATATTTTGAAAAAATTTCATATATCACCCTTAACTTTAATTTTTATCAATTTAAACATTTACTAAATAGAAAAATTGAATACTTTTATTTCATAAAATTCGGGGTCTTACAATTTCCACTCCTTATGAAATTTCGTCCCCGAAATTTACGTACCTGGTATTTCAAAGAGTTGAGAATACCTTGCTTCCATTCCAGATTCCATCTTCCATGTCATCATGATTTCTTCATTGCTCATCTCCTGTATTTCAGATATCATTCTAGAATACAGCTTCAGAACAAAGGTTAATTGACATATCACAATTTGTCAACTTAAGTAAGAAAATTCAGCTTAGGTAGGACACACTAGCGAAGAATTTACTCATCTCTCCCCTCCTAGTTCTATTCCCGATCTCCATGGAGATTATATCCCTAAGCTACGATATTAATCGTGACAACCCAAAAATAGGTTCATTCCATCTAACCTATTCTGAGTCGCCAAATACATGGTACAAAAATTAACTACAACTTTATTACAACAATTGTCGTGCAAAATACAACAACACATATACTGTGAGTTTGGATACAAATATATATACCAACTGTGACTCTCATCCCAACCTTGGATAGCACGTCACAATGACACCTTACATAAATGTATAGTCAAAAATTGTTTTAGAAATTAGAATCTTTGGAAAGTGCTCAAGGAAACCTTCGTACATGGGAGGCCATGCTTCTAGGTTATGATAGATATCATATTGAAGATATACTGAGTTTGGGTATTGATGTGAATGGCTTTACTTTTGCTCCTGACAGCTTAATGCTCTTGTTGGCCTTTCATCAATCAGTCGTGGTCTTGAAGATGTAAATCAAGAGAACGTAGCATTAAGATCTTTGATATTTTTTGAGTTTACAAAGATAGCACCCAGTTGTTGGTTGGTCACTCATAAGTTTGAGAAGATTTTCTTTCTCCTCTCGATCAACATTTCTTAGTACGCGTGACCTCTTCATCTTTCATACTGATGAATGCTTTACTCTTTATCACTGATGTCTCTTGCTCTCTTTCTCTCGTCTTGTCTTCAAACTACAAGATTGACTGCAGGCTAGGATTGGTCTTGTTGATATAGCAATCGAGGATATGGACCAATCGAAAGCAAACCGTGTGTATACACATTTTTAACTATATGATATTTCCAACGTGTGAGCTCTTATGCATATAACAAGTTACTTACTACTAAACTAAGTTTAGAACAATGTTGGTGCCTTGGATCGGACTCAAAGCGATTAGCTTTTGAATATAGCATGAGAACCCCGCTTCGATACCAATTGTTAGTTCGAGGAAGGCACAATAGATCTAGAAGGGGGTTGAATAGATCCTTTTTATTTCAAATACTTTTACGGTTTATGATGTATTGTTCATATTAGAGTATATGACAAACATAAGAATCTTTTTCAAGACAATAGGAATAAGTAAAAGATTCCACTTCATTGATATATTCATAATTATAATGATAATGTTCATCAAGGTTAGTTTAGTTGTAGAAGCGTTAAAACATACATAGCAGTTATAATGATTATAGACATAATGTAAATGACATAATGTAAAAGACACAAGTGGTTTTAAGTGGTTCGAGAGACTCAAGCTCCTAATCCACTCTTCCGCTTTCAACTTGCAGGATTTCTACTAAGGAAGCGGCAAAGACCCACGAATCTCTACGATTCCTTGAGGCCGCAAGTGACCTTGGGTGTAAGACTCAACTTATTATTAATGAAATTTATTTTCTCTATTTATTATTTTGAAATAATAAGGGTTGATTTGATTAATGTGGATAGTTATGGATAAAATACATAAATATTTCAAAATAAGCAGTGGTTATAAAATATTCATTATTATTTCGGGGAATATTCGTTTGGTCGTGGAATATTAAATGCATTGTCGGGGAATATTAAATGCGATGGCGCGATCATGTGTGGGCCCCATAATGTAAAAGCGATTGGAGGAAGAAAACAACAAGAATAAGTTGTTTAAAAATGACTAGCGTAGTTATTGTTACAGTTAATCTTGTTAAAATACTCGGTGGTTAAAACACAAGAAGGCACCAGTATTGCACCAATTATTGATTCTTACGTGAAGAAGGCACTTCAATAATTGTTACGATAATTCTTATCAAATATTTTATTTTATTGATTCAATAATTCTTTGTGTTGATATTTTATATTCTCGTTGTTTGATAATTGTCACTACACAAAGATTTTTTCATTATCGAAGCAATAATTCATATTATCTGAATAATATTATTGGATAACATTATTGGCAATGTCTAGAACGTTTTGTCTAAGGAGAGGTTTGGTCACCTAATTGCGCGCTAGTAAGAAGAAATTCTTATTGGAAATCCCCCTCTTTCCTGGGAACTGCCTGGTTGTCAATATTGTGATTCTGTAATATTATTCGTGAATAATTAATTATTGATTTATATGATGAGGAAAATATTGATTTTATGTGGATATAGATGGAGAAAATTTTTAATGTGACAATTGTTGAAAATTAAAATTTTATCTTTTTACGATAAAATAATTCATTTAAATATATTATTATATTTTTAATAATATAATAATGGTGATATTTTTACAATGAATGTGTGATATATGAGTATGCGAGGAGAAAGAGTATTGTTGTTGCAATAAATGTTTAAAACATGTTAAACATGTCGGTGGACCCCATTTCTCGATTTGAAATTTGATTATAGCTTTGTAAATCGCTTGGTTTCAGGATTTCAAATCAATTTGCATTTGGAATTTGAAAAAACTTTCTTCTATAAAGTTGTAGAGAATTGAATTTTCTATAAAAATTTACGAGTTTTGAATTTTCTGACAAAAGGGCTATTTATTGTGAATTATTGAAGTTCCGAAGCTCCGAAATAATTGATTTTTGGAAGTTTAAATTATTTTAAATTAGAAAAACGTTTTTTCTTACTTTTTCTAGAAGGTGGCATGTGCTTATTGAGGTGAAATCAGATTTCAAGAGTGGGGTAGGAATTTTGATATATATATTTATATTTTATTAAATCTTCTACTTTTTGGTGTTCTAAAGATTTTCCTATAAATAGGGTGCTTGGGTTAGAATTGAAAATCACACCGTAAAGCTCAAGTTTTCTCTCTATATTATCGAGTTTATTCTTGTGAGTATTTTGAGTATATTTTGAGTATTGCTATCTGGTGCAAGTTCAAGTCATAGCTTTATATCCAGGTGTTTCAAATTAAGATCTTGATCTTTCGAGGTAAGGATATTTTTTTATTTAAATAATATTATTTCTTCTAATATCATTATGTCAAGTATTGATCCGAACTTTTTAATCAAATTTAGAACTTTTAGTGTCGGGGAGTTCTTATTCACGTATCAAGCCTTTATTCACGATATCTGATCTTATTAGCGAATTACGACCTTTATTCATGAAAAATGAAAATTTTTCTTTTAGGTCAAAATATCTATTATGGATACTAGCTTTGATTGTATCTATGTTTTGATCATTCTTGAATTTTATACCACTATGATTATTTATGAGATATTTTGGACATGAAATAATTTGAAATCTGAATCCTTATTATTTATTCTTTTGTTTCAATTTGGATTCGCTTTTTTCTTTGAAATATTTTTCGTCATCCTCAGTCCTAAATGATGATATTACTGAATATCTTTGGCCTGTAGTGCAAAGATGAATGATTTTTTGATGAATATATTTGGCTCGTAGTGCAAAGATGAACAGGTGTTTAGATGAACATGACTAACTGATGAATATCTTTGGCCTGTAATGCAAATATGAATATTTGATTCAAGATGAATATTGATTGATGTTACAGGGATAAAATAATGATGATAGACTGTTAAATTCATATATATTAGTAGATTTCACTTTCTACGTAACTTTTCTATGAATTAATATTTTCCGCTGCAAATATTGATCTAAAACTTGTTGTTTAATGTATTCTCTCAGATTTCTCCCTGTTGAAGACTAACGATAATTTGTTGTATATTATCTTAGTCATAATATTCTTTATTGGGCTAGTTGAGCTCACCTTTTTCTTTTTTGTTCTATTTTTCTTCTCGGGGAGGCGAGAATGTAGCAATCTTAGTCGGGGTGTGGAATGAAGGTTCAGAGAGAGTTGTTTAGTAGTCCTCACTATTTTTGTAAAATAATGTATCAATAAATGTGATGAAGATTTATTTGAGTATAGATATTGTCTAGAAGATAATATTTGTATTCAAACTCACAGTTTTACTGTTGTAATAATAAAGTTGTAGTTGTTTCTGTACCATGTATTGACAACTCAGAATGAGTGATGTATACTTATTTTGGGGGCGTCACAAACCAATAGAAATTTTAATGCAGTTGGTAACCAAAACTTTTAAAGGTAACAATTTTAGTTTTGGTTGGTTACATTTGTATTAAAGTTTGGCTACCAACTGCACTATAAAAAAAAATTCTATAATAATAGATTTTTTATAATTAATTGGTAACCCAATAAAACTGAATTGGTTACCTTTGTATTAAGGTTTGTCTACCAACTGCATTATAAAAAAAAATTTACAATAATTTTTTTAATTAATTGGTAACCCAATAAAAATGAATTGGTAACATTTGTATAAAGTGTTAGCTACCAACTGCACTATTAAATAAAAAAAATCTATAATAGATTTTTTAAAATTAAATTAGAAACCTAATAACACTGAATTGGTTACCTTGGTATGAAGGTTTGGTTATCATCATCCAGTATTCATATCCACCGCCACCACCACCTGAATCTTTATACCCACCTCTATTTTAACCCTTCATTTTGAGAAGCTACTGGAGATATACAGTTGGTTGACTATATATATATATATATATATATATATATATATATATATATAAACCTTCATTTTATAGTAGCATTGTGACGCCCCCAAAATAGGTATACAACACCCATTCCGAAGTCGCCAAATACATGGTACGAAGAAAGCAAACTACAACTTCAATAATACAATTGTCGTGCAAAATACGACAACACATCTTTGTGAGTTTAAATACAAATATTGTCTTATGTACAATATCCACACTCAAATAAGTTCTCATTACAATTATTCAAACACTATTTTACGTAAATAGTGAGGACTACTAAAACATCTTTCTAGAACCATCACTCTGCACTTCGACTAGTTCCTCTTTATGTTCTCACCTCCCGAGAAAAATGGAACAAAAAGGAAAGTGGTGAGCTCAACTAGCCCAATAAAAAATATTATGACTAAGATAATATACAACAAATTATCGTTAGTCTTGAACATGGAAAAATCGATAAAATATAATGCATAACAAGTTTTAGATCAACAACCGCAATGAAACAATAATCCATTAGAAGAGCCAGTAGAGAATGAGTTCTACTATCTTCTAAGATTTAAAAGTCCATCATCAATATTTTATCCTCAGAATAACAATCAATATACATCTTTAATCAAATATTCATCTTTGCACCATGTGCCAAAGATATTCATTTGTATCACCAGATTGGTCATGTTCATCTCAACACTTGTTCATCTTGCACTACGGCCAAAGATATTCATCGATTAATCATTTATCTTTGATACTAAAAGCCAAAGATATTTAGTAATATCATTATTTAGGACCCGAGGATGATGAAAATATTTTAAAGAAAACGAATCCAGTGAGACATAAGGACAAATAGTAGGGATTCGTATAACAGTTTATCCAAGATCAATAATACTCCATAATAACCAATTTTGAAGCAAAATTCAAGAATAAAGATCAAAACATGGATACAATCAAAGATAGTAACCATAATAGACATCTTGGACAAAAAGAAGAAAAATTCATTTTTTAAATTGAATAGTCAGATTCGTGAATGAATAGTGCAGATACACGTGAATAAGAACCCAAACACAAAAAATTCCAATTTTGATAAAAATTCAGATCAATACTTCGGCATAATGATATTAAAGAAATAATATCATATATGAAGAAAATAACATCCCTTACCTCAAAATATCAGTATTTCTGATCGCCAACCATAAGTGGGGTCCACTTATTCTAGATTTTTCCACCAAAATGATAAATTTGGATACTTCAACAATTTCTGAACCAGTCACCTCTTAAAATTCATAACAAATCATACGTTCATTTTTAACAGTTCAAAATTTGTGGACATATACTCAACTTATATATGTATAACATACCCAAAAATTACCACGATCCAACAGTCAGATTAAAAATTATAACCCCCGCGATTTATCTCAAAAACCCTAATTTGATTTTTAATACCTCTAATCCGAAAAAATACTGATAAAACACCTCACCATTAATTCCTTCATTTATAACCACATAAATAAATCCATCATTTATATCCACATAAAATAAATATTTCCTTATCATATGAATCAATGATTAATTATTCACAAATAATATTACAGAATCACATTTATGACAATCAGGCCGTTCCTAGGAAAGAGGGCTTTAGATAAGGATTTCTCTTATCTTGCGCCAAGCAATTAGGTGACCAAACCTCTCATCGATGTAACTTTCTAGACATTGCCAATAATGCTATCTAATAATATTATTCAAATAATATGAATTATTGATCTGATAATGGAAAATACAGTGCAGTGACAATTATTGAAACAATAATAATATAAAAATATCAACGTAGTAATTATTGAATCAATAAAATAAAATATTGAGCGAAGAATTCGTAATAATTATTGAGTAAAGGCCTTCCTTCGTAAGAATCAATAATTCAAAAAATCTGCGTCTGCAATCCAGGTGTCATCGTGCGAACCACGCCAGACATCGTATTTTAACCACCGTATTCCAACAAGTGTTAATTCAGTGAATAACTACGCCTGTTATTTATAAAAACTCAATTTTGTCGTTATCTTCATCCAATCGTTTTCCGTTATGGGACCCACAAATAGCTGCGCCATCGTACGAATATTCCCCGACAGAAAGAAAATTTCCACGACCAAACGAATATTCCCCGACAAAATGAATATTTTATAACCACTTGTTTATTTTGCAAAATGCACATTTCACCCATAACCAAAATATTATATCAAAGTAATACCTTATTATTCACAATAATAAATAAAGGAAATTTTATTTTATTAATTAAAAAGTTGGGGTCTTACAAGCATGGTGTTGTGTTTGGCGGTGGCAGGGAGGTTGGTGGTGAGTGGGTCGGCGGATAAAAGTATTTGTGTGTGGAGGTGGGAGGAGTGTGGGGACCACGAGTGCTTGAATGTCTTGTGACAGGGCATCTTTGTCGGGGTGAAGTGTTTCAATATTGAGGGGAGAATCATGATGCAGATTCTCGTGATGATGAGGTGGGAAAGAATCGAAGATGGAGATTGTATAGCGGGAGCTTGGATAAGTCTGTGAAGGTTTGGAGAGTATAGAAAAAATATTGAGTGAAGAAAAAGGGTGATGACTAACTGCAGTTGTTACAGATGAGGAGAGAGAGAAGAAGTAATGGGTATAACTAATCCCTAAATTAAGGAATTCTAAATAGTTGTGTAAAAATTTTATGAGTGCACTATTGTTGTAATTATTTTTAAAAATATAATAGAATGTGTAATTGATCCTATAAAATAAGCACAAAATTGGTCTCGGTCCGCCTGCCATCGGCCGAACTTTGGACTGCTAATTTTCGACTCAATAAAAATCGGATATTTTTTGATCCGGCCCGTTTGGGTCGAGGCCGTCCGTTTGCTAGGTCTAGTTGAAATAAATTGAGTAGTTTGAACGTTCATTTTCTTGAAAAGTCAAGATCTATAGATGCACCATTTATTTAATTTATTGGGCTATCATGACATTATCGTGTGTTAATATTATAGTTCCTTTTAATGCTATTATAATTTTTTATACATTAGTAAAAAAAAATTATTTTTTAAAGCCATCAACACTTTGTAATAAAATGAACAAATAAGACAATCGTGTCCCTAACTATAAACTAGTAATGTGAAAAATAAAATCTTAAGTTTTGTTAATATCAATTACTTAAATTTATAGCAATACGTAAATGACTCGCATTCTAATTTGGTCGAAAAACATGGAGTAATTTAGATGTTTATTTTCTTGAAAAGTCAAGATTTATTTTAAAATTAAAAAAAAAATATTTTTATATTTAAATTTGGTTTTGAAACTTGGAAAACTTAAAAATAGAAAAGAATTGAAGGACAATATGAGAGTAAGAAAAAATGAAATATTTTTACTGGGTAATGTTAATAAATAACATTAATAACATTCTTAATAAAAATTAAAATCATACCCTCTTTCTTTCTAATTAATACACAAATCTAAATGCAGAGTTCTCCATCACTTGTCACATTGCCTTTTCTCAGTCGAAATCTCATTTTGTTAGGCAAGTAAAGGGACAGACTCCGTATTTCTTTGGGTTGAAATTTGGACGGTAGGTGGTGAGTCTGAAAAGTCAAAAAGGATAACAGCGACCGTTGGATGCATGCGAATGGATGGGGCCACGTCACGGGTAGCGGGGCGATGTCGTTTGCACGTCCTTGATTCGTTCGGAAGCGACGAGACGCACTAGTGCTTTAGGTACACGTGGTAGTCGATAAAAAAGAGTAATATTATTATTACATAAAATCGCTCGCATACACTTACTTACATATTAATATGACCACATGACTTGCTCTGCACGTGTGAAGAATTTTTATGTTATAGTAGACTTATTGGATAAAAAACATGATTAGTAGTCCCTATGTGGCCCACCCAGATTGTAACATCCTCCATAGTCCACATAGATTTTGGCTCTCATTTTTCGGACTATATAACTAAGAAAATTGATATTTTTACATGATTTTTTGATATTTTTATATAAAAATATTGTTATAGATGTATTGCGACGGTAAAAATCGTCACTATAAGATCTATATTCTATAACGACGATTTTTATATAAAAATATCAAAAAATTATGTGGAAATATTAATTTCCTATAACTAATCTTAAAAACTTTTTTTCTTAATATGTATGGATTGAGGCTTGAATTAAATAGTAGCGGCCCATTTCCATTCAGACATGTAATATTACAAAAGTCTATATTTATTTATTTTTTCTTTTTTTTTTTTATAAAAAGAGGATATCTGAATTTTATGAAAATCTTGCACTTTATACATACACGATTATACCAAGTTAAATAAATGCAACTTTATAAAGACGACAAATTATATATTTTTGGAAACTGATACTTCTACATAATTTTCGTACACCATTTTATTTATAAATTGGTTTTGAGAGTTTGTAAAATAGTCCGTTTTGAAAGAATTAAAGTCAACAAAATTTTCAGTCAACTAGTTTCTCCTTTTCAAAGTTTGGTATCACTTGTCTTTTTATTTTAAAATATAAAATTATTTATCTATATGTTTTACAAAAATCATCTCATATATTACCTTCCTTCCAAAATAGGAAGAACCTTACAACCAAATTTTCTTAAAAACCCTCTTTTTTGGGCTTTAAGAAAAAGTGTTTTCGGTAGCTTCAAACTCAACCAGTCCATTTTTGCAACCATTACGACCAGTTGTTATCCCAATTTTGAATTCTAAATACAAGCCCATTTTCAAACCCAACAAATAAATAGCCCACTAACCACCCTACCGAGTTATTACCTATTCCACATTTCCAACAATATACGCAGCGGCTAAGCTGATACCTTTTGAGTTTTGAGCTTCCTCCATCCCAACTTTCAAACTTTCAATAATTTAATTTATTACCCCTTTCCCAACTTTCAAAACCCTAATCTTCGAAGTTCTCTCCGTGACTCCGTCTTTGAAGCTGATACCTTTGAGCTTCCTCTCTTTTTATGCTTTAGGTACGCCGTACGCGCAATTGCTTGCTCTATTTCTCATTCATCTTTTACGTCTAAACCCTGCACAAGAAACTTTTGAATTTGAAAATGTAACCTTTTTTACTAATATGATATATATGTTGTTTATGTAGAGAGTTTGTTAACTTGAATTAGCTAACTGGGATTTGTTTTAAAGGGGGTTTTATTGCTTTTGATGTACTGTATTTTTTTTTGTTGCTAATATAGTTTGTTGTTTTAAGGGGTGGTTGGGGGAGGGAAAGATTGGGGAAGCTTAATTACTAGCGGTGCCAGGGTAGAATTAGGATAGGTTTCCTTTCCCTACCAGTCCCAGTTATACAGGATTTTGGAGGTAGTCATGATATCATCCATGGAGTTTGGTGTCTCTATCCAACATTGATTCTTTTGCCGCAGTTCATCTCAAGTGCATATATGAATAGCTTTTTTCATAACTGATTTCCTATATTCACGCAGTTTGATTCAGAAAAGGTTAAAAAGAAAGAAAAACACAAAGCATCAGAGACCTTAATCTCAAGAGATGGCTAGATTCAGAAATGTAAGCAATTATTACCATCTCTTTCGATTCATCTCATTAACTAGACAATTGGCATGAGTTAAGATTTCATTCCTTCTGTCAGTAATTTTTTATATCAATTTTGTGTTGTGAGTCGTGACAGAATCACAGAATTGTGATTGTTTTTTGAATTGGAACAGAAAAAGAAAGTCGCATTTGTCAAGCCTGTTGCAAAGAAGCACCAGCAGCAGAGTGTTGATCATATAACTGGAGACAAGATACCAAGGAGCTTCGTGTTCTCAAGAGGGAAGTTGCCTGGTCCTCTCAGACAATTGCAAGCGGACTTGAGAAAACTTATGCTTCCCTATACAGCCCTCAAGCTCAAGGTAAATGTGCTATGTGGAGGCTTGATTGTGTTGTAATCATATAAATCTATATGTATAACACGAGCACAATCATGCATATATATACAGATTCATCTCACCTGTATTGCCTTACTCAGCAAAATCCTGGCATTGACAACCTGAAAAGAAATGCGATAATAAATATATTTTGCAACTAGTGATTTGGTGTAGTGTTAATATTAGATTTCTGATGGAACAAATGATAGACTTAATTGGTCAATATGTATATCTGAGCATGACTTTTGTACTTTTGTTGAACAAAATTACTTGTAAGGGCTGATGTAGCTTTATGTGAAGTTATTTTTAATATATTTTGTTAAGTTTATAAATGAAATCTCTCGTTTTGAGCGGGCAATCTAATATAAGCTGTGGTCACAGTTTCGAGCTGTCATTACCAGAACTAGGCTGAAATCTTATTTTACGATAGTGCCAATTGCTGAAAGTCATTTTTATTCTTAGATTTTTGAATTAAAACATATTGGTTAATTTATATATATTTTGAAACTAAAAACCTTCTTTCCCAAGCAATTTTACTTTGTATCTTATATTCTTATCTCAAATTTTTAGCAGTGGATTAATTTATTTTAATGCCAGTCTCTCCTGTTATATGTTCCAAGTCTAGGAAAAAGCTCGCATTAAGTATCTTTGAGTTTAACCAACCACTCTTTGGTACTTCCTGTCATTTTATACATTATAATGAATTGGTTTAGTCAGTTCTGACCGATTTTGCTAATTGCAGGAAAAGAAGCGTAATAATCTCAAAGACTTCTTGAATGTTGCAGGGCCAATGGGTGTCACACATTTTCTCATGTTATCAAAAACTGCAACGGCACCCTACTTGAGGGTTGCTAGGACCCCACAAGGCCCAACACTTACATTCAAAATACATGAGTACTCATTAGCTGTTGATATTGCTCGATCCCAGTTGTGTCCAAGATGTCCTAAAGATCTTTTCTCAAATTCACCGTTGGTAAGTTTTAGATTAACATATACACAACATGCATGTGAGAATTCCATCATGCAGTCACAGGAAACATCTACATATTTTCTTTTTCTTTGCTACAATTCTTTATTTATGTGTCGTCTGAAAATGTAGCTCTACTGTCTGGGGTGATAAGTTGCACTTAACATCAATCACAAACAACCCGTTGTGGAAAGTGTTTGTTTTCTTGTTATTATGATTAATAGATTGAACTTTGCAGATTGTGCTTTCTGGATTTGGCACCGGGGAGCAACATTTGAAGCTCACAACTATTATGTTTCAGAACATTTTCCCGGCCATTGATATTAACACTGTGAGTGAAGAACAACATCAAGGAAATGCTGGTATTAGCCTTAGTATTGGTTTTCTCTTAATATTTTACTTGTTTTGCAGGTCAAACTTTCTTCCTGCCAGAGAATAGTGCTACTTAATTACAATAAAGAGACAAAACTTATTGATTTTCGGCATTATTCAATTAGATTACAGCCTGTTGGTGTCTCACGCAGAATTAGAAAATTTGTGCAGAATCATCAAGTGCCTGATTTAAGAAATCTTCAGGATGTGAGTGATTTTTTGACAAAGTATGCTCTCTCTCTCTCTCCCTCCCTCCCTCTCTCTCTCTCTCTCTCACACACACACACACACTGAGACTCAGACTCACACTCACACACTCGCATTCTTATTTGAGAATATAACGGTAAATCAGAGTTATATTTGAATTACTTAAGTTTTTGGCTTAGCTAGACTGTAATTTTGGCTATAGTTTATAGATGGAGGGGGATTCATAGCGATTTTTCAAATTTGTGCTGTCATAGTTTCTAATGGCAAAAGAAACGGAACCAATTGTTTACTGCTTAAAAATTCCAAGTTGACTTTTTAGTAATAGTTTTTTAATTATTCTGTTCCTTATTTTATCTTGAAGAGCTGGCTATGGATCTGAAAGTGAAGCAGATGATGAAGCAGCACATGTAAGTCTACCAACTGATCTTGGTAGAGTTAACCGAGCTTCTACAAAAAGTGCCGTTAAGCTTCAAGAGATTGGACCAAGAATGTCGTTGCAGCTTATAAAGATTGAGGAAGGACTGTGTTCTGGTGGAGTCATATTTAGTGAATATGGTATGTTAATCTTTTCCCTTTCAATGTTGTTGGTTATAATGACGTCTAGTTGTGTAGATTTTTAAAACTATGATATTTTAAGATTATACAATTTTCATTTTCACTTGTAGATAGATCTTAATTTTAGTTTATTTGATACAGTATTGTCTCGTTTTATTAATTGATAATCTCATTGAACTGACATCCTAATTGTTTTTTGCTTTCAATTTCATGTCAGACTTCTAATGCTAGTGTCTGTCAGATTTTTTTTACTGCATGTGTGATCTAAGTTTTTAGGTGCTGGGAATATTTTGGCATTTATTATTGATGCTGTGGTTGATCTGTCAATCTGTAATGGAGAGTTGAGAATGTTGATTATAGTGCTGTCTGTCATATTTGAGTGGCTACCATGAGTTTGATCCTCGATTAACTTTTGAAGTGTATACTTTATTTTAATTTTTGTTGACCAGAATTCGGACTCAATTGCTTAAGTAGGCAGGAATGCCTTGTCATGTTATAGTTTCGATTATGTAAACAGAAAATGTAAGATACTTTATGGTACTACAGAATTCATAGTCCTCCATGTGAATCTAAAAAATGTCTAAATCGTTTGTTAGCTGATTTACATTTTTTGCTTTATCTCATCTTTGCCAGTTCACATTCCCGAGTTCCAGTCAGTTCCTCTGCCCCTTCCCCTTCCCCTCACCCTTTCTCTTTGTATTTAGATTTGTATAAAGTTTTATTGTGATCCCAGGGAATTGCAATTCAAAGCCTCACTGTTGTGCCTAAAATTCATGTTGCCTTTTGGACTGAAGCAATATCTAGAATGTTTTTAACTTTTTGCTCCCTACATAAAGCCCTATGCTCACTTGTTGATACCCTCCACTTTTTTCTTCAGGAAATAGTGGAGAGGCCAAATCACAGGAAATCTGAGGAAGAAGAAAAGCAGAATAGTGAGGAAAATATGGAGGAAGAGTAACTCTGTGACATGCAATTTGAAGTGGAGATGGGTACTTGTTTGGCACTAGACATAAGCCCTGCTGAGATTCTAAACTGTCATTAAATTTTTACTCTCATCCTGTTTTGTTTTTTCCCCCATTGTGAAGAATTGAGATACATGTTTTGTAACCAACTGAAGAATCCATTAGCTCTATAAAGCAGCATATTTCACCCTTTAAATATACTCGGATCTCTTCCTCCCCATCCAAAGCAGATCCCAACCGTGTTTTCTCTTATGTCTTCAATTTCCATTTCCTATTTAAATTGTGATATGTATTTACTGAAATTATTTAGATACATATAATATAACGACGTGCAAGAAACGAATTGATAAACAAATTGACATTTAGATTGTGCTTGTGAGTTAAACATAAGAATAGGTTGTATTTAGATTTTAGACAAATGTCTGAACCTCAAAAATCTTATAAACTTCAAAAATCTAAAATAAAAAAGGAATTGTGCGGTTTATAAGTTCCAAACTCATGGAATTGTATTTTTTGAGATATTTTAAAATTCAAAATTCACATATATATATATTTTAAATTTTAGTCAATATATTATTCAAAAGACAATACATTTATTATTTCATAATCTCAATTTTGATTTTGATATTATCTCATACTAACTTTCAAAAATTAGTAATCTATAATATAAAACAGAGCAGAGAGAAAGAAAATATAAATGTCACATCAATTCCACGTCAGCAGCTCTTTCTTTTTTAATCCTGTATTCAAATTTTAAACCCTCTATCTCTCCCTGTTCTTACACACAGAGAGCTGAGAGATAAAATTTAGCTTCGAAAGTACGACCCAGAGCATAGAGTAGTCCTAATTCCAGCCCCAAATCTCTCAACTCCCCTAAATCTCTCATACCCAGCCCTAATTTACGATCCAGAGCATAGAGAAAGTTCCTAGAATCAATTTGGGTTCACAAGGCCTGGAAGTATCCTTGAGCGGCGTCACTTTCCTCGACACCTCCGACGTGTATGGCCCGCATACCAAAGAAATCCTACTCGGAAAGGTATTACCAGCACCGAATTGATACTCGGGTTCCCATTGAAGTCACAGTATAATTTTTCGACGTCTATTTGTCAAATTCTTCCTCGTTAAGTTGTTATAAATTGTTGGGAGGTGAGCAGGTGACGGTTATCATTTTGTCTTTCACGTGTTTTTCCCTTTCTTCCTCCCTCCTTCCATTTCTGTAGAATCTATTTGTTTCTGGAAAATCAGTCGGCTGTTTCCTTGGGGGTGGATTAATTGTTGCTTATAAATACACAAAACCCCCTCTTCTCCAACTCTTATTTACGTCATTTCTTTAGACTGAGTGAGAAAGCTATACATATAACTCTGATAGCCTTTTGTTTTACAATTTGATTTAATTTTGAGGTATTTCTATTCGGAATAGTCTTAATTTTAAAGTCTTTTGGTATTTAGAATAACATTTGAGAATTTCTGGTGGGTTTGAAGAAGAGAGAGTTCAATATTAAGCATTGATGTTTGAAAATTTCTGTTGGGTTCAATTTTTCTTGGGGTTTTAGAGCTAAATATTTGATTAGTCTTTGAAGTCGATTTTAAGAAACCCACATCATCATAATCCTTGTCTCTCCATCATCATAAGTCATAAGAAGAGAGGGTTCAAGTGCTTTGGTTCGCAGACCATTTTCTGCTTAGTTACTGCATCTTTTTCGATGCAAGACTGACTCATTTGTACATTCTAACAAATTCAATGATATCATAGTTTTTACCATAGTTAGCCAGCTCACCAAATGTGAGGGGAGTAGTAATTAACTAAGTCGTGAGGCCACAAAAATGTAGAGAAAGACCAAAATGTAAAGAAAGGCCACAAGTTGCAAGGATTTTTTTTCTTTTTAATTTAAAGGCATATATTCTCCTACTTTTGCAGATAAGCAAAAAAGCATATGGATTTCTGCCATGGATCTTAGATTCAAATCAACTATCCTTTGATATATTTTTTCAAAAGATAAACCTATTTTATAGCTAACTCAGATAGAGCCGATAATATTTGCTCTAAAGTCAAATTTCAATTCTAATCCTCAAACATCATGCATAGAGCCGGTAAATGAGTTTGGATTTATATGGATTGAATTTAAATGGGTTAAAAATTAAGTGTATTGTAAGTGAACAGTACATGCATACTCCTCACTTTCTCTATATTCATTTTTTAGTTTTTCTCTCTAAAATTTATATCAATTTTTGCCTCTAATTTCTCTCTCCCTTCCTCTCACGTGGTGACGTGTGATCACCATATGATCGTTGGGGTTAACAGTTGGAAGATGTAACTTCATTTTTATCAAACTATTTAAAATTCAGTTACATACACATGTGATTACATAAAATAGCTAACTCAGAATGAATAATGACAAGCCACAATGTGATTCTAGCTGTATTATGAGCCCAAATTGTGACGCTTAGTTACTGCATTTTTTTTATATTTTTCTTCATTTTTCAAGTGAAGGATTTATTACAGTTTGAACTATGAATAAAAGTTAACAATGAATGATGTAGTGTTTTGGGTACCTTCATGTTTAAAAGATTTATTGCAGTATGAACAATGAATGACAGTTAAGTCGGTCCTGTTATCCGATGTAGTGTTTTGGGTACCTTTATGCTTGAGAGTGCTTTATTCATATATTGAGAAATTGCAATTTAACTTTTTTTCAGAGAAGGGGTCCAATTCATGTTTGAATGCATTTCAGGTTTATGTAGTGTTGCGAATAATTATGGATGCATTTTGGCTGATGATATGGGGTAAATATTACTGTGTATCTTTTTGACAATGTGTTTGCAAATACATCCAGTGTTACTTATTTGATTTGTGTTCTAAGTTATTAGTATTCTTGGTTTAATTTGTAGAGTTTGAGAAAAAGTACCCACGGAAGCTTGAAACTTTAGTTCGTCAGAGTTTGATGACTAAAGAGTCCTTAAAACTGCATTACTACCACTTAAGAGAGATATAGGTTACGTGTTAGATTTGCTCTCCCATCTTTCCTTTTGTGTCAAGCCTACATGATTTGTCATCCCAAATGAAAGTGGAATTATAAAACCAAACACTAGAATATGATTAATATGAAGCGAGAAAATAATACAATCTAAATTTACTAAGAAACGTTAATTCATTATGCAATGCAAATAAACCGCTTTTATTCATGAGGTTTAAGTTGTCAATAATTTAAAGGAAATTGTTACCCCAATGTAGCTTCCGGCGCTTTTTTGATGCCATCTCTTTTAATATATTATTTTGTTGTAGGAGTCATCCTCATATATCGCTTTGTTGAGATGTAAACACTAAAATCCTCAACTACTTTACTTGCACCTTCATCTGTACTTGCCCTCGAGATTTTTCAGACCCGTCAACCATCCCTACAAAGATATTCAATAGGAAAAGCATTAGTGCTTCATATGCATATGTTAAGACTTGGAACTTTGTGATAAGTGGATTTAAAATCTTTAACATAATTAAAAGAATGAGAATATGAGTTATTAAAAAGAAAGCACGAAAGCACGAAAACATGATTTCAAGTCTAAACGAATTCACCTTTTGCATAATATTTCCAAAGGTCAGATAACACCACCTACTCTTCATGGGTGAGGGGGTGAGATGAACAAAAATAACACCACCTACTCTTTTGATTCTCGCCCACCATCTTCTATAGATATCCATTTTGTATAGTGGAGCAATTAGAATAAATGATCGACATTATCGTAATTTTTGTTAAGGTGAAACTTATCTTTTGTTATAAATCTAATTTTTAGCACTTCATCATAATGAATTAGTTTGTGCACATGATACTCGAGAATGTTTATAATTGATAGAGGTTGCCATCCTACTGGACAAAAATTGCGAGAATTTAAGGATTTTATTCATTATTTATGGTGTACCGAAGACATCTTTGTGAATCCAATCATGGCGGCCCCTATTGAATGCCGTGTTTGGCAAGTAAATGGTGATGATCATGAATTGAGGTCCTACAACAACATTATTTTTGTTTTATAATTTTTCTAGGTGTTCGGTTTTGTCATAGATTTGCATGTTGATATTATAGAAATCTCATGAATTTTTTTTTTGGAATCGATCTTTTCATGAATGACTTTGACATGTATCTCGTAATTGTTGCTATATAATGAGGTTGCAACTTAGTTGTTCAAAGGACGAGAAAAGATTATTATTCTTTGACATGCTAATGCTTGAGTGCGAAAGGGGGTGGAACCTGGAGATGACTATTGAAGATTTAGAAGTTTCTAAACATTTACTTGCATTTAACTTCAGTACAAGTCACCGCATGTATGTGCTTTGTAAGAAAGGGAAATTGAATGGTAACTTTTGAATATCACTTAGCATAGTAGGTTACAAAGATTTTTTTTGACGTCCCAAAAAGGAAATAAGGAATTTTAAAGTGGGATAGGAATGCAAACCAAAATAAGTAAGTTAATACTACTTACTACGGTAAACCGACAATTGATATATTAGATTTTCAAAATCACAAACCTTGATATATTCATTGTTGTCATTGTGTATTTATATAACTAAAAGAATTATATGGTTAGTTGGCTGATTTTAAGTATGGTTAGTAGGGAGTAATACAATTTTGTGTACAAAGTGCCTGGTTTTTAACTTTATTTCATTTGGAGTTGTGATAGAAACAAGTATTTAAGTGAACGAAAAAGAAGAGGAAGGAGTTTTCCTTCACAGTTTTTGAGAGTTTAGGATGGAAAACATTGGAATATATTCTTACCAATGGTGATGACCTTAACCACATTTCCATACTTGCAATTCAATATATATACACACATACATTTATTTTCTTGTTGTTCAATATATTAATTTTACAAATTGTCTGCTCCAAATTAATCGTTTCTGTTGGGTCATCATTTTCAATACTGAGGTTAACTGGTGTTCACAAAGATAACCTTTTTTTGCTAATTGTCAATGTCTAGCTAAAAGGTGGGACAAATGATTATGATTTCAAATCAGTTAAAAGATGGACTACCCAAAGGAAGTTGGGATCTTGCGCTTATTGAGTGTGACAAGGTAAAATTTGTGTTTTCACTATATTTCTTAGTTCCTCGTTTGTTTCATTGAAATGAATGTTTATTTGTAAAATCGTCATTCTTATTTTCAGATATTTGTCCCTATCCACAAAGAAACACATTGGTGCTTACCAGTTATCAACAAGAAAGATGAAAAGTTCCAGTATCTTGATTCACTCAAAGGAATGGACAAGCAAGTAATGAAAATCTTGGTATGTTATTCACTCATGCTTTGGCCAAATCATGATGAGCTAGAATTTTGTAGCCTAAGTCATGTAATATTTAATTGACAAAGATTTATAGGTGTTTAGTAAATTTAAATCTGAATTGTGCCATAATGTTGTTGTTTTTATCGTAATTACTATTTACCTAGCTAACTGTGTTTGGTATCGGTATTTTGGTATTTGATATTTGCTTCCAAAACATCATATTTAAATTTAAACATCATACTATTAGGTCCCAAAAATTTAAATTTATCAGCTCAAATATCAAGTCTATATTTAATGTGTTCTACCCCTATCTTTATGGTGTCACGTGATTGTAAAGACCATTTCTTTAAATTACTCTTTAGTTTGAATGTGTTGGATGTTACGTGATGTTAAAAGTTCTTATCTTAAAAAATTTAATTATGAAATTCTATTGGAACTTTGTTTTTCATTGAAAAATAATTTCCTAGAAATATGTTACTCCACTTTTATATAGTAAGACTGTGAGAGTCCCATTTGTCCTTTTTTACCCTTTTTCTTACACCTTGGTTTTGAGTTTTTAAAACTTAGGAAATGAATTCCCATGTTGGTAATATTTGGTCCAACTTTCCTTAATAGTTTTCCTAACCAAAATGGTAAGATTTGCAAGGAAAAGGAAATTGACTTGGTGAAACTTTCCTTTGTTCCCTTATTAATAAAACATTGACAAATTTTGACAGACACATCCATCATTGTCTATCTTTTTCTTACCAAATTTACAAAAAAATTCTAGAGAAGGTTATATTCCTTTCATTTGTTTTCTCAGACTTTTTTAAATATCCTTACCCGAAAGGGCTAATATACTTTAAAAAAATATCAATAGTACGGGTTAAATTTCCTTGCCCAGAATGGCTCATAAACAGATATTAGCTTACAACTTGAGTATTTTTTCGTAATATTTTTCCAAAACAAAATTTGAGTTCAAAAACAAAATAAATTATGTCTCAAAGTGTGTTATAGGCAAATCTTGGTAAGATAAATGAAAGTTAAAAAGTCAACTAAGACTTTCATTTTGAATGGGTGAATTTTAATAATGGTATTGTGAATAGGTCTCTTTGAAATTGTGGTGTTTCCTTTAATCACTTCCCATTCACACCCGCCCAAAGGCTCAATTTTGCCCAAAGCGAGATACTACTATTTGATTGATTGCAATATATAAAATCAATAAGCATTACAAGCGATATAATAATGATACAGTAATGATCGCAAAAAAACTAAAATTACAAGGTATTCATTTCAAGCGATATATTAATAACTAAGTGCTAGCTTCAAAAATTAGAAGCACAAAATAATATGTAATTGTAAAACAGCTAAAGCCATACCCAGTGGCTACTCCCAAAGACCCAAACCAATTAAAAACAAGAGAGGTATGCAAAATATAGAGCTTTAGTAATGTGGCACCCTAACAATATAGAGCTTTAGTATTGCTCACAGGCTAAACATAACACAAACCATATGAAAGGTATGCATTTATGTAGTAGAAACTATAGAATAATAGTGTATAACTACTGTATATTACTCCCTCTCACACAAAAGGATTTATTTGTGAATATTAAGGATATATTTTTATTCCATGTTAATCTCTAAGAATATTGAGTTGTTGCTTTAGTTGTAGCGGTATGATAATGAAATTATATGGCAAACTTTGAGGATATGGTGTCATTTTATACTACAATCGTTAAAAGAAGACTTTGTGTGGAACAATAACATTTGCCAAATATGTTTTGGCACATAACACGAGATCGATGAACATTTATGCATCAAATAAATTTTATTTTTACTCAATAAAAGAACTCCATCCACGAAGAGGTTAAGGTCTGGATCCACATAAGGACCTGTGCATGAAGTCGATGACGATGGTTACTTGCCTTATGGTTGGCAAGTTCCAAGAAGACATTTTAAAAACTAATGTGTATATAGTTCGATATTGACTTGAAAGCTACAGTAATAATATATAGAATCCACTCAACTTGGAAGAAAAATCTGACCCATCCAAAGCAAATCTTTTCATAAGTTTACAAAAACCTACATAATTTGTTTATTTTTTGGGATATACAGGAATCTGTTGTGGTGGTTGTTATAGCATACCAAACACAACAACAGATTTTACAATTACCATCGCTCCATGAGCCTGCATAAAGGAAATTGATATTTCCACATGACTTTTGATATTTTCACGTGGAAAGTGTCGCTATAGATGTATAGCTACGGTAAAAATCGATAAAAATCGTCGACAACGAATCTGTTTTCATGTGAAAATATCACAAATTCATGTAGAAATATCAGTTTTCATAAAGGAAATTAAAAGCATTAGTGTACCAACAGTAACAACATCTTTTGCAAATTCAAAAGTTAGGAACCATCAGGAGGGCTAAGATCCATGTTCCTCCAATGAACCAAATGATACTAGAGACACCACATTGGCTCCCCTACCATTTTCCATGTACAGACCTATATGATGCATCAATTCTACAAATGGAGAAATAAGAGACTAATTAAGTTTGTTTAAAGGGCGATACCATCATGGCTTAGTATGAATAAGGTAAATTAGAATGGTGGAATCGACACGATAACATTATTTACAATGTTTACATATTTATTTAGGTTTAAGAATAAAAGTACGATTCTTTAAAAAAAAAAAAAAAGTACATAACTATGACAACTAATAATTCTCAAAAATAAACATCTATTATAAAGCTATTATAAAGCTAGCAAAAATAGTAACAGGTTTTCAATTTTGATATAATTAAAATTGTATTTCCTTTCTAGAAGGATACTTCAGCACACCTTAGCAGATTTCTATTTTGTAGTCGTCTTTACTCTTGGATTTAATATTTAATTTTTTTTATCAAAATAATATCTTCTTCAATTGTTTTATTTGTTTGATCAAAGATATTGTTAACACGAGAACCAAATTGTGCAGGTGGATATGTTCTTCAATGTGAATACATTTAAATCTGTCTTTTGAATTAGGACCCTCATTATGGGAATAAGATACTATATATAGTTTTGGATATAAATCTGTCTTTTGAATACATTTAAATCTTTGTCTTTTGGATATATAGTTTTGATTATTTTTTGGGGGTGATAGTTTTAACGTAATTTGGGAATTGTAAGCGATCATATATTTTCAGGTATACATTGAAGGATACTTGGTGTAAGCTGTAAAGAATACGAAGATGTTTCTCTATTTTCTGCATGTGTGTATTCTTTGTGTTCCGTCTTTTGTAAAGTTAGCTAATTATACATGGTTATGATGATTTTGGGTATGGAATGATGGTTTTTTGGTGGTTTGGATATGTATAGATGATTGTAAGTTTTGTAAACAGGTTTAGATTTTTCTGGATATCTATTTTTAATTGAAACTCTGCCAAAATTTCTTAAAATTAGTAGCGATTAGCTTGATGTTTTGGTGGTTGGATGTGTTGATGATTGAGTATGTATTAATTTCTTCATGTATGTATTTTTTGTATTTCGTATTTTGTAAAGTTAACTAATTATTCATGATTATGATGATTTTGGGTATGGAATGATGGCTTTTTGGTGGTTTTGATATGTATGGATAATTGTAAGTTTTATAGACATGTTTATATTTGTCTGAATATTTATTTTTAAAGGAAATTTTGTCGAATTTTTTTAAAATTAGTAGTGACTAGCTTGATGTTTTGGTGGTTAGATATGTGTTGATAATTGTGTGTATTTTTTGTGTTTCGTATTTTGTAAAGTTAACTAATTATACATGGTTATGATGATTTTTGGTATGGAATGATGGTTTTGTTGGTAGTTTGGATATGTATTGATGATTGTAAGTTTTGTATACATGTTTAGAAATTTCTGGATATCTATTTTTAAAGGAAGTTTTGCCGAATTTTTTTGAAATTAGTACCGACTAGCTCGATAATTTGGTGGTTAGATATGTTTTGATGATTGAGTATGTATTAATTGTTGTGGTGGTATGTCTCTTTAGATAATATAATATTTTTTGAATTTTAATTTAATTTTTTCGTTACGCCGTGCCTTCAGGCACGAATTATAGCTAGTGATCTTATAATTTGAAACGGATGTAGTATTTAAATAAATAAAATTCAAATCAATCGACGCCTATATATAATAAGTCAAGAATATGTTTTTTTTGGTTAATGTTAGTGATTTTTTTTTTTGCTAATTAATGTTAGTGATTTTGGGTTCGACATTTTTTGAAAAATAGAGTCATTACAACAAAGGTGTTTCTAAAATTTTGAAAGGGAGGAGGCCAAGTACAAATAAAGTGATTTCGAAATTGTTAGATATTAATTAAATAAAATTATTTTAAAAGCTAATATGTGTCTCGCACTTGCTGCAAACTTGTGTATATAAAAATCCCAAAAAGTCCCCACCATGTCATTTTTAAAAAGTAAGGGATGACATTGAAACAAGATGCAATTTGGAGGGGCCATATAACCAATTATTATGAGTAGGAGGAGTAGGAGTATCCTAGTACTACTATTGTAGTTGGCGTCTGTCTTGGTACAGCTGAGCTACATGGCGCTTCATAGTCTTGCATATACGATGTGATCTAGACCGCTTCTTTTTCATCAAAATCAACAATGTGTAACATATTACTGTGCATGAAAAAGCACACTAATTTATCTCAATAATTTAATTTATTACCCCTTTCCCAACTTTCAAAACCCTAATCTTCGAAGTTCTCTCCGCGACTCCGTCTTTGAGTAACAGCTAGCTCCCAATCCCATCAACCTTTCTCAAGTATTCCAAGGTAAACTCTCTAATTCTACTCTGAAATTTGAAAGATCAGTCGTCTTTTCTTTAGAATTCGTAAGTGTAATTGTAATTTATTAGATTTATCTTTTCTTCCCTTTCAACGAGATTTATGTTAGATCCTAAAGGTTTGACTTTTGAAAAATTTATTTGTTTTCCTGTATGTTGAAAATCTCAGATGTGTCCTATGATCTAGGATTTTGGTTATTATTGATATCCTTTCAAATTTCTGTTAATCACACGAGTATCGTGTCATTTTAATTATTGTTGTTCTTCTGTTTTTGGTTTTCCAGGAACAATGAGTCGCTCAAGTAGAACCTTGTATGTTGGTAATCTCCCTGGTGATATCCGTGAGCGGGAAGTAGAAGATCTCTTTTACAAGGTTAACCACATTTTCCACCTTTCATTTTAACCTTGCTACTGTTTTGTTTAGAGCATAGTATACCGGATCTGTTAATCAACCAGTTAAATCTATGATAAATTTGAGACGAGGAACTAAGAATTGTCTGCTATTATTTATGCTACTCAAGTAGGCCTTATATTGGCTTGAGTTTGATTATAGATTGGTTTATTTAGTGTCTGTTTGGTCGTCTCAATTAAGGTATTGTGTGAATTTACAGTTGTTTATCTTCTCTATTTGATAGTCTGTACCAAATATTACTTTTTTTGGCCATTCATACCAGATATTTGTATTATAGGATTAGTAGATGGTATTGTTATACAACTCAATTAGCTGTTGATGGTGCCTTCCAATGAGAATAACTAGTCTTATGTATTTGTGATTTTTTGACATGGCAGTATGGACCAATTGCTCATATTGATTTGAAAATCCCACCAAGACCCCCCGGCTATGCATTTGTGGAGGCAAGTTTTAGATTTATAAATTAAAATTTATTGATATTCTCAGTCTAATATATTCCCAAAATGTGTTTTAGTTTGAAGAGGCTCGTGATGCTGAAGATGCTATTCGGGGACGTGATGGCTATGATTTTGATGGGCACCGGTTACGGGTTGGTCACACGTACAAGGCAAAGATATATTTAGCAAGCTCTTACTTGTCAGTAGTTATGACACTCACCGTCTCTTTATTCTACCTTGCTTTAATAGGTGGAGCTTGCACATGGTGGACGCGGTCATTCATCATCTATAGATCGATATAGTAATCATGGCGGTGGTCGTGGTGGGCGTGGAGGTGGTGGTGGAGGTGGAGGTGTGTCTAGGCGCTCTGATTATCGTGGTAAGTATTTGAGCTTATGCATTGTGTGCATTGTTGTTCAACTTCTTTTACTTATTTGCATATTGATCTCATTTATCTCAATAATTCAGTGTTAGTGAGCGGATTACCCTCTTCTGCTTCATGGCAAGACCTTAAGGTGATATGGAGCGACTTGAACAGTTCTATGTTACACTGAAACCACACACACATGATCATAGTCATTTACTAGTATTTTTCCTGCTTTATAATTTATGAATATTCTGCATTTTTCTACAGGATCACATGCGTCGAGCAGGGGATGTATGCTTCTCCCAAGTTTTCCGTGAGGGTGGTGGTAAGATGATACGTATTTATACTGTGTATTATTATCAAATTAAGTTTTGCTTTAGCAAGAGCAACTCTAGCTAGGTTGCGTGCATCGTGGATAGTTTTGTTTCACTACTCTAATATTGACTAGAGTTTGGGAATAGTATTTACATAGGATAGAAGAAAATATTTATGTGCTTAATTGTTCGTGTTGGCCCTGCTGGATAATTTTTATGGTTTTCTAAATTGATATTAAGAGGTCTTTGAGTTCTAAAGTCCAATTTGGAGAGAAAAGAAGAGAAAGTTAAAAGAAAAAAAGGTGTCTTGGAGTTTTTAGTAGAAGAGAAAAGAATATAAAACTAAATGAAGGAGTGTCTTGGAGTTTAAGTTGGGAGAGAAAAGAAAAGAAAGTGAGAAAAGAAGTGGTTCTTGTGCCAAATATTTTATTCTCACTTTTGAGAAGAAAGTTGGAGAAAAGAAAGCGAGTCTTTCGCTTCTGTTCCTTTCTCTTCTCTAACCTTATATTCTTTTCTTTTCTTCAATTAAAAAATTCCCACACACATAAGGCTCTTGAAAAGTTGAAAATATGTGTTACAGGACAATCTATTCATTGTATATACATCTTGTTGTTTTTGTATTCTAATGAATAGATTGTTTATGTGAATATCGTGATTTAGCTTTGTGATACTTGATTCTTGTTGTTGTATTGTGGCCGACTGACAGGCACAACTGGTATCGTGGATTATACAAACTATGATGACATGAAATATGCTGTAAGTTGTTTTCTTCAATATTTAAAATCATTTGAGTTGTTGATATTTTTGTTTTATGAGTTCTTTCTGTTGACTCCTGAAGTGCTTTTTTAGATTGATATGGGGATGTGTATTATTGTCTACAGATCAGGAAACTAGATGAGTCTGAGTTTCGAAATGCCTTTTCTCGTGGAGTAATTCGAGTACGATTTGAGCCAAATTTAGTACGCATAATGTTGTTTTGTTTCTTATATACCATCCACTCTTCTTACTGTAGGTTAAGGTTTATGATTCAAGCCGCAGTCCAGGAGCAAAAGGCAGGAGTTATAGCCGAAGTCGCAGCCGTAGCCGTAGCCGAAGTAATAGTCGGAGTAGAAGCAAGAGGTAGGATTGTGTTACATGGGAATGGTTTTTGGTTACTCTGTCCTCTACTCTAGTTCTAATTTAGTAATTAATATGCAGCAAATCTCCTAAACCCAAATCTTCACGCCGCTCAAGATCTCGTTCGAGGTCCATGTCTTCTCGCTCACGCTCTGGCTCAAAACCACGAGCTATCTCAAGGTATAGCCTTTTGTTTTTCAGCTTATGTGTTTGGTTTGAGAGTATAGACATTTATATGCTTGAAGGTGTCATTCCTTGTGTGGATTTGGGCGTAGAGCAAGTATTGCTACTCCCTTGTGCAAATTCTTTTAGCCTTTTCAATAAATTTTTGTTGTATACCAACTGATTGAGATGGAGGTATTGTGGGTGGAATAAAATTAATTTTTCATCACACCTATAGGATTCTTTCCATCTTGATGTCATACTGACATTGTCTATGTTAGAAGATAACTTTTTCATGCCTAGAGAAGAATGTCTTACCCTTTCTCTAATAGACAAAAACAAAGGCATTCATATTATTCTTTCTTCATCTCTACTATTTCTTAGTAATAAGCTGTTAGCTTATCTGGTTGACAATAAATATTTTTTCCTTTAAAGGTCTGTGATAGCTTATATATCTCCTTTCTGTCTGTTGGTTTAGATTCTGCCATCTTTTCTTTCAAATTTTGATTAAAAATATTCTCAAACTTTACTCTCATTTTCCTTGTTACAGTTTTGTCTACGTTTCTTTTAATTTTAATTAGAGTGTTGTTCGAATGGGCTATCTATGCTAAATGCTTTTATTGCACACGTCAGAGATAGCGCAATGCATTACGACATATTGGTATAGATGGCGATAATGCTGGAGGAATCTGCAATTTAGTAGTGATTTGACTAATATTATTCATATTTGGTCCTAGATTAGAATAATGTGGGTCTATTTCAATGAAAAGTGATTGTGGCTGTTACCAGCTTGAAAGTGCATTGGTTTCGGTAAACTTGAAACTAACAAAATGTGTAGTCAATGTATAACGTTCTAGTCATGGTTTTTGTCCCTCTTGCTTCAGTTCATGATGTGTCTGGCAGCAGATGCGTTGTTGAGAAAACCCTAAGGATCGTCAGGCTATCATCCTTTTAATTTATTTTTTTTAAAGATGAAATTACCTTGTTTGTTTTTTAGATAATGGATATATGCGGCTAATTGGGGATTGCATATTAGAATCTTGATGGGATATGGTTCAAAATGCCTACAATCTTTTGGTTGTGGAGGTATGATGTTTTCTAGATGGAAGCTTTGAAATCCTTTGGGTGTCTCTGTTCTAATAGCATCACAAATGTCCATGGGTGCTAGATTGGGATCAAAGAAGATCATGGATAAAGCTGGAATGTGAACTAAGTGCTTTTTGAATTTGGAACAACCATCCATTTGCGGTAGAAACAATTAACTTTATCATTGCTTCTCCAACACTGCCAAGCTAATGAAGCACACTATCCGAAATCTTTGTGGATTTTTGGGTATCCTGTTCACTTGTGTCTTTATAGCATTATAATTTTTTTCAATTGAAGTTTTCAGTTGACCTTTTTGCTTTAGGTTGTTGTCTCATATTTTTTGGACTGCTAAAATATTTCTGGGGTTTTCTTTTATCATTCTTGATTATGGTAACTCCACGTGGAAGTGGCATCAAGGCTCTTGGATCACAGTTGTTAAGAGGAACATGTGGATATTAAACTGGGTTATTTCTGGAACTTTTGCAGATCGCCGTCAAGGTCCAGATCTCCGGTACCAGCTGTAAGTTAGATCCTAATTTTGGTTTAGGCGGATCTGTTGAATCCGGAAACGGAGTTCCCTGGTATCTGGTCCAACTCAGTTTTCTGAATGTTGGAACAGTTTTACGGGTAGAACTTTTAGTTTTACAGGATAAGTAGGATTCTTTGTTTTATTTTTTTTCATGATAGGCTCATCATCCATGTATAGTTGACAAATGTTTTAGAATTACAACCCTGGAGTTTGCTTTCTGTTTTGATTTGTTATCTTCAGCGCCAGAAACGTGTTAGTAAAAGCCCCAAAAAGCGCATTTCTAGGAGCAAGAGCAAGAGTCCAAGCAGAAGCCGAAGCCGGAGCAAGAGTTTATCCAGGTCCAATTCTTCTGCACTTGATTGTATTGCATTTGTTGGTTAAAGTATATACTTGTGATCTTCTTCTTGTCCATTATTTTCTAATTGATTCGAATCTGATGGTCAACTGTGTTTTACAGATGAGATCTGATCATCTTTAATCTCTCGAGGTCTAACGCATGTTGTGAATGAGATTGAGGTGACTGATGATGAAGTGAATCCTTGTGATTAGCAGTGGGTCATGTATTACAATATTTAATATCGTTTGAAACCAAGTTGCGACTTTTTGTCTGTTAAATTTGACCCATTATTATCTACTAAATTAAATACCATGACTTGTGATCATTGGAAGATCCGCCAGTGTTTTTGATATTTTGAGGGATACTCTAATTTTTATGGATGACATCTTACATGCCCCTTTATATTAATTTGTATTCTTATCATGGTTATTTTCATATTGTTGGTCTGGCATTGGTTTATAATATAAAGGCTTATATGGTGTATCTGTCATGTGTGGGGTCTGTTAATCCTTCTAGTTGAGGACTGAATGTGGCGTGGCGTGTTGATTTAGTATTCAATTACATTTTTGCAATCGAGTTTGAGGTGTCGATGTCAATAATGGAGATTGAGAACAGTAACAAGTGGTTTGTTCTTGAAAAGCTTTTCAGTGGGCCTCTTTGAGTGAGATATCTTGATAAAGCATTACTTTAAGTAATGTTATATTTAGTTATCTTTATATTATTATTATTAATGGTTTTGATTTGTGGGCCTCCATTTTTATTTAATTTCATTATCTTTTATCATGTATGTGGAGACGTGCTAGTGTAAGCATAGTATAGTATCTCTCCATTAATTGGTATGAAAACTTTTTGCACACTAATCTCATATCAATGTCTTGAGGAAAAGGAAATCTGATTTTGCTACGAGACTTGCAAATAATTTCTGGTGTTATTAGGTAAAGAGCTACCCCTTCAATGGATTTGTATCCCTCCAAATCTTTCATCCAAATTTAATAGTAAATTCTAATGATGAAGAAGATCATCTAAAAATAATACAAGTTTAAATAATTTTTTTTTAAAATGAAAGGAGTATTAGAAAAATGTATTTGACAGTAATTTATGTAAAATACAGTTATCAATTCCTTTGTTATATAAATGAGTCTTTGTTTTATTTTTGTTCATCATAGACGGCATTGTTAATTTGTTATTAAACAAAACACATGATAAATATGAAATGAAAATGTAGTACTAGATTCTTTTTGTGATACTACTATCAAATATTTTGCGTTTTAAAGTTAAAAATACATTTCTGGAAAATGATTTATAAATTTGATACATGACAATGATGTTTGATTACATCTTTGTGTTAAGAGAGGTGTTTGATTACATCCTTGTGTTAAGAGAGGTCCTCTGAATGGTTAAGATACAAATATGAGTCTAAACTATTTAGATTAATTCTTAATACAAAGATGTGAGTTGTTAATATACATTAAAAGATTAATTGTTAAGATGCATTAAGATACAATCATATATTATCCATATTTATTTGTTGACAAATGTAGGAAAACTCATTTTGAAAAGAAAATAGTAAAATATAATTAATCACTTATTAGTTAATCATAAGTTATGTAGAAGGTAGATCAAACGTGATAGCCTGGACCCTAGTAGTAAAGACTCATCTTTACTGGCAAGACCATCAAACAATAGTCTAATAATAAATAAATACTTGTCATTTTTATTGTGTAAGATGATACGTTCGAGTCTAGCTGCAGTCTGCAGAAATGGTTAAAAAGCTTGCGTGCTCTTCGGAGGGATTGAAATGTATCATTGATTTAGTATATGGAGTATATAATAGCGTAACTGTGTAAATTCTACTTAATAAATAAAAAAATTACGTACAAGGCGAAATTAAGTGGAAAAGTGAGTTGAAACGAGGATGAGTTGGTAGATACAAAACCAAGTACCAGATTCTTTTACACACAGTCCCACCGCCTCTTCTAATTTCTCTCCCCCTTTTCCCTTTATAACATTCTTCTTTTCACTCTTCACTATTTTTTCTCAAAATCAAAAACAAACCGAAAACCCGACAACAATTTCAATTTCATCCCACCTAACAGTTAATCGAGGCTGTACGTATTCGCCTCAAGGTTCCATTAGCAGATTAACCCAGAAACCAAATTCGATGCAAACAATGACTGAAAATGCATTCTTAATGCTGTCGGATGATGTTGTTCTCAAAATTTTCTACAATCTGGAGGAAGATCCACGAAACTGGGCTCGACTCGCTTGTGTTTGCACCAAGTTCTCATCTTTGATGCATAGCATTTGTTGGAAAACCAAATGCTCCCAAACTATCCCTTCCCTTGTCTCCGATCTTCTATCCAGCTCCTCCTCCAGCTCCACCGCTCCTCCCGGCGGCTGGGCCGCCCTCCACAAGCTTGCCGTCTGCTGCCCGGGTCTTCTCCACTCTGGCGTCCTCCTTGAAAACTCCGATTTTGGGCTCGAACGTGAACTGGGTCCCGACGAGAATTATCAAAATTCAAAATTGTTTCATGTGGGTCAGACCCAAACAATGGTATCTTTTTCTGCTCCTAGCAAGGTCGTTGATAATAGTAGTAATTCAAATGTTTATGTTTCTGGGTCTGATGGTGCTTGGTCGTTATACGATGATCTGTATTATGATACTATTTCTAATGCTTCTGAATCTCAGGATTTAATTAATAATAAACCACCTGAGATTACTGGAGAGCCGCCCAAAGAGGGTGTTGTTGTTGTTAAGACAGCTTCTGATTTTCCTGTATGTAAAAGGAGAAAGGTTTGCAGATCATTGAAGTCTCATTTGGCTTCTGGGGTTTGGAATCTGAGCCGTGAACAGGGTAATAAGTTGTTGGCTAGTCGATTTAGAGGAGATTGTTTATATATTTGTGATTGGCCTGGTTGTGTTCACATTGAAGAGAAGCGGAATTATATGCTCTTTAGGGGTATTTTCAAGAATTTCAAGAGGTCGAGGGTATGGAGGACAATTAGTGATGGAGATCGGAGCAAGATTGATTTGAACTGCGCGTTTTGTTCTTGTAAGCAGACTTGGGATCTGCATTCTGCCTTCTGTTTGAGACGGGTTTTTGGGTTTCATGATGATGGAGATCCTGTTGTTCGAGCTTATGTTTGTGAGAATGGGCATGTTTCTGGAGCCTGGACTGACTGGCCTTTGTACACTTAACTTGCTTAGCTTGGCGATTTCCAGTCAAATAAAGATGCAATTTGAGACAAAGTTTGGTATTTGAACTTCTGCGCATGAAGTTAATTTCTTTCTTAGATTATAAGATTGTCATGTGTCTCTATTGATTAAATTGAGATATATTATTAAAACAATTGAATGATTTAGAATTTGGTATGTGTGAGAATTGTTATTTATTTTGTTGACGTGCTCGATCTAAGTTTTTTTTATCCCTTGATTGGTGATGTAATGTTGAATCCTAAAATGCAACCTGAGGTTGAAGAGATTCCGTGATCTATTGATTGGTGACTATTTTTTATATCTAAATTTAACTGTGCTTTCTTAATTAGATTTTTCTGGTTACTGTGTGATCTCCTGCTGGTGGAAGGAATACCAGTTATATAATTTTAGGGGTTTGATATTTCCTCAAGTAAAAGTGGAATTTTGGCAAGGTTCTCTTCATATGAATATGAAGTGGATCCCACACTCGTGAAGACTGTGGAGTGGAAATAACAATTCCCTAATTATCTTCATTTGGTTATCGATTAATGGTTAAATCGCAATATGAACAGTTTATGATGTTCTTTTCAATTTGTCAGCTAGTTCAATCATGACAATAATGGCAAAACTAACTGGTTCCATGAGATGAATTAGTTACACAATTCACAAGTTTGATATCAAATTATTTTTGGTCATCTTGGGTTTCCTTATCCGTGTAGTAAGTTTCAGGGGTTGGGGGCAAAAAATTAGGTGGTAGTAGTGCCTGTGTCTTCATACCCTATTTTATATCCACTAGCATAGTCAAGTGGTTGAAGTCGTGGACAACTAGGAACAACAATTTTCTCCCAGACTTGTCTTTGTGGAACCTGTGGGTCTGTCTTTTTGCCTGCAATCAAGGTTTGAATACACGGATTACGCCATGTTTGTTCTTGGCAGGCAAGGCCTCAATTAATGATTGTAACAGAAACTTCATAATGCACTGCAGCAGCGTGACCTAGGCCTGGGGAATTCTCTTGCTTTTAAAGGTAATTCTTTTGATGGGATGCAGCTTCAAGGAGATGATCTATCTCATTTGTGATGCTAAAATGTAGATTATCACACTTTTGCCATCATGATTGTATAACCTGCAGAAAGCACACAAAATGTGCAGTTTTCTTTTCATTTTGCTTCATATGTATGGTCCTCTACTTATTGTAGTTAGGTCCTATGCCAAAGCTCACTGCTTGTGGTAGTTTTAATTAGAACAAGATTATACTATTTTTCAAGAGAACATGCCGGTAACTGATAAATAGATATGTGGAACTCTTTGTTCTGTTAAGCTAGAACTAGATTGATTCTTAGTGTTTTGGGATACTTGAACTACGGTTGTAGAGATCATCTTCTTAATGGCTTCTTTAATATTCCCTCTCTTCTCAACAGGATGACCTAAAATACAATTGTTTATATCCTCAAAAGAATAGACCAAGGTACATAAAGTAAAGGGCAATCCCTTTAACTTTGGTTATTTACCTTGACAGTATTGATTTATCTTTTTTGTTTCGAAGTCTAAGCCATTAGAGATGGAGGAGGAGGAGATATTGAGCTATCCAGTTAAGAGGCAACATATCAATTCTCTGCATCAGATATTGTAGAATCGGTAATAATTGGCATAGGTTTGTGTTGGTCAATCTTTTAGTTATACTAGAGTCCAATGGAAAGCTGTTAATTCAATAGAAAAATATAAGCATACAGTGTGTGCTTATCAATATACAGCTTGGTGATTACATGGGGGAGGTAGGAGATTGCTAAGATCTTTAACCTATGAGTCAAGATATCTTTAAAATCTCTTTTCTTCTTCATAGTTGAGATTGTTCCATCAAAATTAGTCTGTTCTGGATTCTGATCTGACGTAATTTAGAGTCTGATATTGGTATCTGGTTGGTTCCTTTTGTTTTCTTTTTTGGGTTTTTGCATGAATTGGTTCAGTAATGCTAAAGCATACGAGTCTTGCGTTTGAATTGGAGTAATGAAGTTGCGATTAGAATGAAAAAAATTGTGTTCGGTTCTTTGGGCGAGGGAGAACATGGAATAACTCATTCCATTCCGCTCTTTATTCCATTCCTTCAATCCAAACGTAACATTCATATTTCAGTTTGGACCAAACGGAAAATACAAGCCGAGTAAAAGACTAGAAAGATGTGAATGTTGGATAGAGTGGCTTGAGCCTGTTCCTACTTCCTAACATAACAACATCCTTTCAGTTGCCATTGTTGGATGGAACTTGGTTTTTACATTATTAAAAGTCACTCCTTTAAATTTTCTGTTTTATTTTTTAAATGACAGAAAAAAGATGCTAACATAACATTTTCAGTAGCTAATCAAAAAAATAAAAATAGATGGTAAGTGTTAATAAGGACAGTATTATATGTAGTAGTTTTGTAACAATTATTTTGATTATAATAATAATAATATCAATTTACTAATTTAATATTTTTTTTCTCCGTAATATAATCCTTATTGGGCTTTTTATGTAATGTTAATATTCAAGAATTAAGGGTCAGGTTAAATAAATGAAATAAAAAACTGATATGATAAAAGGAGAAAGAAAGGTGCAAAATACAAGCAAAGACAATCAACATGATCACCTCAGATTTTTTATTTATTTTTTTATTATTCAAATAAAACAACTACTTTGAACTGAAAATTATAACATTACATGTATAGAAATTTTTGAAATAAAAATGTTTGCATTTTACATACAAAAAGAAGGAGAGAGTTTGCATTTAACTTAGTTAGACGTAATAATTTATTGAAAATAATTTTTCTAGTTGTATATACTTTGTCTTGGGTCATGATATTTCTTCTTTTTGGGCTGAGTAAGTTGGGCTCACTTATTTAATTAATCTATTGGGCCATCATTATTGAACCTTGAAAATCACTGGGCCTAATCACCATATTACTTCTATTTAACCCTATAAGACCGGGTCGGTTCATTGGACTAACCCATTGGATCATTTAATATCTATTACTTTGACTTGTAATGATGAAAAAAGCATGATGATTGACTAAACACACCGCCATGCATTAATGTGGATGGGATTATAGCCACGTGGATAAATAAAGGATGAAAGGTAGTGAGTAGGCTAGCAGGCGGGACGGGACCCATCGATCACGGTACATGTCGGAGGTAGTAAGGTGGTACGCAGAATGGCTGCAAAAAGAGAGTATAACCTATCAACTAAGTCTACACAAACAGTGCGTTCTCACACGTTCACATTCATATTCGCACACACACAATCGAGAATTATTATCTCTCTCAATACACTAGACATTACATCCTCCATTGTTAACCTTGTGAACACGATATCGACTCTCACTTCGAAAGCTATCCCCGTGGTCCGGTAGTTAAGTTTTGTGGTGTTTATCGTGTTTATCGTGCAAAGATCGTATGCGTCTTACGTGATTGGGGACGTTGGAGGAGATCATGACGTTAACATTGGCTATTTAGAAGGAGGGTGAGTTCTAAAGTGTCATTGAAATTTTCAATCACAATCGTTTAACCTACTTGGAGAGATGGTGAGGAGAGAGATGGTACGCCGTGAAGAGGCGGTGCGATGGTCGTTATCTCGTCAACGCCTCGTGTTTGGTAAAGGATCGTCTGGTCCTTCTAAAAGTGCTCACGAAAGCACGACCTCTAAGCATAATTCAGGAGATCTCCGTCCGAAGATCCATGGTGGGGCCAGACGGAGGTTAGTTTTCGATGCGGATAAGGAGCGTGATCATGGTCGAGGGCGGGCGGAAGGCTCACCGACCAAGACCCATCGCCGAAGTGGTCAGGAGGACAGAGCTGCCAAGTTGACGAGGATGACAGACGAAGCAGATAAAGCCTTGGAGGTTCTGTTAAAGCAGAGAGAAGATATAGTCGAACAGATGCTTCGGGTGGCGGAGTTAAGGGACGAAGCATCTAGCCATGTTCAGTCCGAAAGGCGGAGTAAGCATAAGGAGATGCCACGGCGAGAGGGTAAAGAGCCGGAGCATTCTATACATGAGTCTAGGGATCGTTCTCACGGTAGGAGGAGATCGAGGTGCAGAACTCCCGTGGCCTCGAAGAAGGCATTGATGGTCGTTGGTTCTCAGCATCGAGACGACGACAGTCGAAGAAGCAGGTCGAGGGAGATCGTGCCAGAAACCAGAAGAAGAGAACATCAGCGTGAATATTCTCATCATGAGGATAAAATTGTACGCCGAAGTAGATCCAGAAGCCCCATAAGGGCAATGGGATCGGCAGGAGGAGATCGATCCACTCAGAGGCAGAATGTCGTTCAGGAGAAAGAGGTCTCCTCGCAACCCGAAGGTGTTGATTTTTTAATAAAGGAGTTGAAAGAGCTCCGAAAGCAGTTGGCTGAGGTTCAACAGGTGAAGGACACTCCGGGAAAGAAGGCATCCCCTTTTTCCTCGGATATTCTCAAGGAGAAGGCGGATGTCACCAAGTGGTTGCCTCGTATGGAGAGTTACGATGGGTCCGGGGACCCTTACGACCATAGCCAAGCGTTTGACCGGCTCATGGATTATTATGATTTCACTGATGCTGCCAAGTGCCACACATTTGTTACGACATTGAGGAAAGATGCGAGGCAGTGGATGGGGACTTTGCCGTCAGATTCAATTTCCTCTTGGATCGAGCTTTGCGATAAGTTCCATGCCCGTTTTGGGAGCAACCGAAAGAGAGGGAAGCCCACCGGTTCGTTAACACAGGTTCGGCAGTTCACCAACGAGTCCTTGGGTCAATATGTGAAGAGGTTCAGAGAAACAGTTGGTCAGGTGTCCGACCTCAATGATCTCCAGGCCGTAGGTTTGTTTCAGAATGGGCTAGATCTGGTAAAGTCCGAGAAGTTGGTGAAGAAGTTGATGTTCAACCATCCGAAGAGCCTGGCAGAAGCTTTTGACAAAGCAGAAAGATATATTGTTATAGAGGAGGCTATGAATAGCACGAACGTCCTTCTTCGGACCGGTTAAAGGATGATGAGATGATCCCAAGGCGGAGGCGATCGGAGGAAGGGGAGGATATAATGATCGGCCGAGGCGGTTCAAGAAGTTCAATAACTCGTGGCGATTAAAGGAGTAATCGCCCACCCACGTCCGCCTCGAAGGTGAATAAGGTTTACACCAAGCTGAACACGGATAGGTCGGTGATTTTGGACCAGATCAGGAACCAGCCATTCTATAAACCGCCTCGTGACCACATCAAGCGAAGCGTGGCAATACACCAAAATATTGTGGCTATCATCGTCATTGGTCCGTCTTTATATTAATAATGTTGTAATTTAAAAGATTTCGTAGAAAGAAAGATTCAAAATGGTTTGTTGGTTTTAATGACGTGGCGGGAGGGACCAACAAGGTCGATAAAATCTTGATCGATCTGCTTTGATCGTATTCGGAGACGGTCCTACCCGCTCAAAGTATTCTAGTACCACCGCCAAGGCACGTCATTGATGTAATAACCCATGGGATGACGAGGAAGTTGGTAGGGAAGAGAGAGGATACGGATTCGCTATGTCCGTGGCGGGTGCTCCCCAAGGCGTCGATGACCTTTTCGAGGATTTATTATTTCTTTCACCGATGCAAATTATCCTTCGGAGCCTATCGAGCCGCATGAGGGGGCGTTGATGATCACGGCGCAGGTGGGTTCGGTAGATGTGAAGCGCATGATGATAGATAACGGGTATTCTGTAGACATCTTATATGCCCATGCTTATCAGAGGATGCATCTTGATGGGCGGAAGATGGAGGTCGGGCAGGAGGCTCCTTTATATGGCTTCAACAATGATCCAGTCAAAGTTGCAGGCAATATCGAGCTCCTAGTGATCTTCGGCACGGCTCCTCGGCAGGTAGAAATAATGTGTAAATTTTATGTCGTGCATGTAGATTCGGCTTACAACGCCATATTGGGAAGGCCTACACTGACAACTCTCCAAGCGGTAACTTCCATCTCTCACTTCAAAATCAAGTTCCCCACGGCACATGGAGTCGGAGAAGTGGCAGGGGACTTAGATCTGGCCCGAAGATGTTATAGAAATGCAGTTATTTCTTCCGGAGTGAGGGTCAGCAAACAGAAATAAACCATGGCAATTGAGATCGAGCCCTTCACCGAAAAGCAAATTTCGGAGCCATTTAGTAATTCCTGCGGGAGAAACTAAGAGATTGAGCTAGCCTTGGAAAGCCGAGAAGGCGGTAAAGATTGGTTGGGTTCCGCGAGAACCTCTTCGGACAAACCTCATGGAGCTCCTTCGCTGCTATGCGGATATTTTTTCATGGGAACCACAAGACATGCCCGAGTCGGTAGAAAAATAGTTGAAACACGACTAGATGTAGATCCTTCAAGAAGCCGATTCACAGAAGAAGCGGATTTTTTGCACCGAGCGATAAAAGATCATTGATGAGGAGATCGCAAAGTCATTATTATTACCGACTTCATCTATGAAATCGATTACCCAGTGGATGACGAATGTGGTGTTGGTCAGTGAAGCGAGAATGGAAAATAAGCGGGTTTGCATCGACTACACCGTCTGAATAAAGCTTGTCAGAAGGACTTTATCCTTTGCCCCATATCGACCAAATTTCATCGATGCCACTTGGGTATGCATTATTAAGCTTTATGGATGCTTTTTAGGTTACCATCAAATTTCCATGTGCAGGAAGGACATTAGAAGACAAGATTCATTACACACCGATTCGATGTACGCCCTTTCTGAAGATGACCTTTGGCCTTATAAATGCTTGGAGCCATTTACCGGAGAAGAATGATGAACTTCGTCTTCAACAGCAACTAGGGAGAAAAATATGGAGGTCTATCATGCAGATGACATGATCGTGAAGAGCATCACGAGTTCGAAGCATTTGGACGATCCGGAGGAGTGCTTCGCATCGTCCGACATCATCAGCTGAGGCTCAATCCGACCAAATGCACCTTCGGACTCGGTGTAGGGAAGTTCCTGGGATATCTGGTCAGTCAGAGGGGTATTGAAGCCAATCCGGAGAAGATCCAAGCCATTCTTGACATGAAGACTCCACAGTCGTTCAAAGACGTCCAACGTCTGACTGGCAGGATTGCAGCTCTGAGGAGGTTTATGTCGAAGTCTGCGGAGAGGTGCCTTCCTTTCTTTGATACACTAAAAGGACCGAAGAATGCAAAGACGTTCCAATGGACTGCCGAATGCGAAGACGCCTTTCAGGGCATAAAAACATATCTATCTTCGGCTCCTTTATTGATGAAGCCTGCTCCAGCAGAGACCTTATATTTGTACCTTGTTCAAGTTCGTTGGCAGTTGGAGTAGTCCTGGTTCGGGAGGTCAGTGGGAAGGAGTATCCGGTCTATTATGTCAGTCACGTCCTACGAGATGCTGAAACCAGGTACCCGAATATTGAAAATTTTGCTTTTGCTTTGATAATTGCTAGTAGAAAGCTTCGGCAATATTTTCAAGGTTGACTCCTGGTCGTCTACACGGATCAGCCATTGAAGAAGGTGATAAGAAAGCCAGAGGTATCGGGGAGGCTAGCAGCATGGACTATGGAGTTGTCCCAATTTTCATTGAATATCATCCCCGAACCGCTATCAAAGGTCCGGCCTTGGCCAATTTTATGGTGGAGTGCTCGTTCATCGAAGCAGATGCTGAGTTGTCAAAGGCTGAGACGTCCGGCCGAAAGCGATTCATCGTTCTTCAACAGGTCGAATGCTTGGATGTTTGTCTGCAGATAGATCCTCCAAATGATATTAGTGCAAGGTGTATTATCTTGATCGATTCGGAGGATTCAAAGTCATGAGAAATCATCGATTCAGCATGAAGCGGTGATGTGTATCGAGTGATCTAATCTTTGGATGACTCCTACATCGAATATTTGGCGGATGGCGTCCTTCCGCCCGGATCGAGATCTTTGCAAAGAAGATCAAGTACAAGAGTGCCAACTTCGTTCTTATTGATGGGGATCTTTATCGAAGGGCATTTTCGTCACCATTATTAAAGTGTCTGGTTCCATCTGAAGCTGAGTATACCCTTCGGGAAGTTCATGAAGGCATTTGCGGTGATCATATGGGTCGCTAAGTCATTAGCATACAAAGTTCTTGGCTAAGGTACTCATGGCCAACAATCTTGAGGAAGCTACCGAGTATGTGAAGAAGTGTGAGAAGTGTCATTTCAACGATTCGATCTCCACATCACCACCGGAAGAGCTATACTCGATTCTATCTCCTATACCCTTTGCTGTCTGGGGGGTTGATATATTGGGTCCATTGCCAAAAGCTAAGGGACAGGTCAATTTCGTTATAGTTACCATTGATTATATGACCAAGTGGGTAGAGGCGAAGCCACTTCGGTTGATAACAGAGCAGGAATGTTTGAAGTTCATGAAAGAGTCCGTAATATTTCGCTTCGGAATTCCCAAAGTGGTGATATCAGACAATGGACGCCAGTTCGTGGGATCAAAATTTGAAGAATTTTTGATGAAGCTGGGGGTTCAGCACAAGAAGACTTCGGTGGCTCATCCACAGTCGAATGGGAAACTCGAGGTGACCAATGTAACGTCACCGAATCTGGATCAGGATCAGCATCTTTGGATGAAGCTAAAGGAAGATGGCGGAAGAAAGCGCTTTCAGATCTTGTGGGCTTACTGGACTACACCGAGGACCACCACGAGGATTCACCCTTTGATTGGCTATGGTAATCGATGCCTTAGTCCCGGTCGAAATCGGATCTCTAAGTCTTCGGGTCAGTCAATTCAAAGAGATCTACAATGACGAAGGACTGAAGGCCAACTTGGATCTGCTAAAAGAAGTCAGAGAGGAAGCTTTGCTCAAATTGGCTGCTTATCAACGAAGAGTAGCCAAACATTACAACAAAGGGGTCAAACTTCGCAGATTCGAAGTAGGAGACTTCGTCCTCAGAGAAGCCGAAACATCTACGCCTCAAAACACAGGAAAATTAATGCCGAACTGGGAAGGGCCGTATGAGGTGATCGAAGTACCACATCCAGGGACTTATCGTTTAAAAGCATTAGATGGATCCGAGATCAAGAACACTTGGCATACAGGCAGGCTTCGAAAATATTTCCAGTAGAGATCGAGTCAGTTTACCAAGAAGTCTGTACATGATTGTTCACTATTTATAAAAGTTCACTTTTTCACAACTGATCCTCTTCTTATTTGTCTTAAGTTCACAATGGTGTAAGGAGGTATGGTCGAACTCGCTGGCCATTCGATGGTAGCCCATTTATTTGTTGGCCAGCGTGGTAGACAAATCCTATGTTCATTTATATTGCTTTTACCGAGGGTGGTAAATCAATAGTTCACCGAAGAAAGGAGGACAGGGTGGACTCGCTGACCATTCGATGGTAGCCTTCTTGACGTGAGAGTGTTCTATGAATTTGTTATACCTGCGTGGTAGACAAATTCCATGATCCTCTTAATTTTGATTTCGCGAGTGGTAAACAAAATGCCTTTGGAGTAAGGAGGTATGGTTGGACTTCATTGGCCATTCGATGGCGACTTTATTGTCGAGGAGTGTTCCTATGAATTTGTGACCCGATGTGGTAGACAAATTCCATGATCCTTATATCTTGGTTTCTATATAATTTGTTTCACCCGTGTGGTAAACAAATTAGTGATCCTTATATCTTGGTTCCTATATAATTGTTTCACCCCAAATGGTAAACAAAATTCGATGATGCTGAAGAGGATCGGTAGAATTCATCGACACACATAACCGATCTCACACTTCTAAAAATGATAAGTATACATTACTTTATTTTGTTCAAGTGTTGAGTTGATTCATTCAATTCGGATTCATTAAATTCTATCCATTAAATTGATTCACTTCATTTCATTCTTAATCTGTTATATGCCTTAACTAGTTCACAATCTAAGCTCGGTTCATTCAAGACCATGCAATTGAATTATTGACAAGAAACGAAAAGCATCATGCAAAAGTCATGACATAGAAAGCTGAAGTTTGAACCATTCGATCTATTCATTCATATTGACAAACACATTGTGCAAAAACATAAATTCTAACATAATTTCAGAACAATAGAAGTCCTGATAAAAGTTTTTAAAACAAAATCCTTAAACAATTTCCAAAATAAACAGAAATTTTCACAAATATTCTTAAATAAAACTCAGGAAAAACAAGAGCATTCACTTCAGGCATCATCCTCGCCATCTGAAGAGTCGAGCAAGGATGGATCCACGTTAGCTGTAATCAACTTCTCCTTGCCACGACTCCGGCAGAGCTCATAGCTTTCAGAATATATCTTCATGATCTCTCCGTTAATCTCATCCGAGTTCCGATATTCTTCACAGATCTGCTTGCGAAAGTCATCGGTTATAGGAGGCCCAAGGTCCCGAAGAGCCTTGAGTTCTCGGATTTCTTCTTTCAGCTTCTGACGCTTATTCAGATGACGAGTTTCAGCTAGCTCTAGTTTTTGGATGGTTTTAGTCAAGATCTTAGCATCATCCTTTGGCTCTTTGATCTTCTCCATCCTTATTTCGATCCTCTAAACCAAATCAACATTCATCTTGACGATCTCCTCATACTGTGCTTTAGTTGACTTCAGTTCTTCATTGGATGTCTTCGCATCTCCTTTGGCTTGGGCCAACTCTTTCCGAAGACCCTCATTCGTGTGAAAAATGCTCTCACGTTGAGTCCTTTCCCGAGCCAGAGCAGACTTCAGGATGGCATTCTCCTTCCTCATGGCCTCTTCTTCGGATTCAGATTCGATAGACCTTGGACGCAGACGTCCGAACACAGCATTCGCCTACGTATGTACAGTATTATTCGATCAGTTTCAGATGTATAAGTATGAAGATAAATACAGAAATAAAGGAGAGAACCATTTACCTTCGCCAGGTAGCTCATGCCTTCGCTAAGCAAATCCCCGTTCGAACTGTTCCCGAATCGATGGTCATCGGTTTCACGGACGAAGGCGTCAAACAGTTGAAAAGCAAAGTTGGCATTAAATCGAGGTCACATGGTTGGAGAGGCCATAGCGTTATGCTGAAATTCAGAGGTTGACTGCCTTGGAGGAGAGGGCATGGATTGATTATGAATTGGCGAGGGATCCACATGTATATTTTCCAGAGGGGGAGATCGAACAGGAGTAGGTTCGTGGACTGGTGAGGGAGCCGAAGATGAACCTGGTTGGTTATCTGATGGGTGTTTTCTTTTTCGGGATAAGATGGGGACAGATCCCACCGGTTCATCATCGTGCACCAATTTCGATTGGGACTCTCTGGGGAATGTCGGTAGAAGACAATGGAACTCGGAGCTCATCGGCGATCAAAGGGTAATCTTTGTCCTTATCTTATTAAAGACGGAGGACCTTCGCCCGATCGTGTAGAGGTATATCAAGCAAGCTTCTCTTAATCGGGACAGATTCGGAAGGTGCAGAGCTAGGGTTGGATGAGGGGTTCTTGTGGAATTGCTTCGGGAATTGTTTCTGGATCACTTTTAGGATTTGTTTAAATTTGGGTGGATTTGGATTTCTTGCGCTCTCTTCCTTCGCCGAGGTCCGAGAGATTCTTCAGAACGATGGGTTCATCGGTTTGGGGTTAAATCGCTCAAGAGAGAGGCGATTGGGTGGATCGGTGGCGGGAGGATCACTGGGAAGATTCTTGATCGGAGGCTCTTCACTCAGATCTCGTAATCTTCCCCCGCCAAAAGTCTTCCATTTTTTACTTCAAGAAGAAGTTGGTTTGATCGAGAGACACCGCAAATAACCATGTATCATAACCCATATCACTTAAATATCTCAAAAAACTGTGTTATAAAGTTGTTCGAAACTTACATTTATGGTCATATAGCCAGGCTTGCTTAGTCGAGAAGTGCAAAACTCCATTCCTTCGGAGGAATCTTCTTTAAAAATCGCCATTTCCTTCACACACTCTCTGGATATCTCCAAAGTCGTCATAAATCCGATCGAGATAGTCCAATCAGAAAGAAGAGATTTTGGTCCCGCAACAAAAACCATTTTTCGTGCCAACCCTTGTTGTTTGAAGGAGTATCCATCAGGGGTCTCTTCTCAAATCTGGTGTTGGGTCGAGGAGACTGTTTGCTCAACATTTTAAAACCTCGTTCTCGGGACCCACCTAATTTGAGAAGAGGGTAGTTAAGATGTCGATGAAGGAGGAATCCCTAGTTCGTGGCGGAAGACAATGAATGCCGAATGTGGATGTAGGAATTAGAACCAATGGGCAAAACCCACTCCTATAAACCCCTGGGAGGGTAACGACAAAGGGGGAGGGTGGCGAATCCCCTTTTCAAGAAAAGTAACTGGCATAGCGACCCAACCATCCGGTCGATGGTACATGCGTTCTTCAGGAGCAGGAGCCCTTATAGCGTACATATCCGGAATCTGATAGCGAGTCCGGAGGATGCGTATCTCAGCTTCCGTAACAGTGGAGGGGGTATTGGCATGAGGAAACTGTTCCCCATCCTTGAAGAAGTCGGAAGGAGGCAGAGAAGGGATCAGGGGCGGATTCTTCCCCATGGTTGCTGTGGATTGGGGATTGGAACTCGAACCCTCTTGGTTAGGGTTTGGATTGGGGAAAACGGTGCAAACGATAGTCACGCGAAAGGGGGAATTTTGGTTAGAGTTCACAGTCACCATTGTTGAGATTTCGTAAAACAGAGAAGGAAGTTCTGGGAAGGAGAAGAAAGCTCAAAGGTTCAAAGTTCAAATTGGCAGGTAAAACCGTCAAAATTGGTAAAATTTATCTTTTATCTTGACGATTTACGATACGTAGGGTAAGCACATTAAATGTTAGTAATGATGAGAATTCGAATGGGAAGCGTCCGGATCAATCCTTAGATATTTTATCAGACTGGGCCTCTTGGTTGGATTTCCGGTTTTTAGACCATCTTTTTCAATTTCAATCCTCTATTGACTGGGCCTTTTACTCTGGACATTCAACCATTCCCTGTCTCATCTTATGGACCAAATTGGGTATGTCTCAATTACTTCCTGTTATGGGCCTTTAGTAAATTCTAATATCATGGACCATTTATAGTTTTCTATTAAACATTACGCTCAACAAAAACCAGGGGCAATGTTGGGTCGTGATATTTCTCCTCTTTGGGTCAGAGTAAGTTGGGCTCACTTGTTTAATTAATCTATTGGGCCATCATTATTGAACCTTGAAAGTCATTGGGCCCTATCTCCATATTACTTTATTTAACCCTATAAGACCGGAATTGGTTCATCGGACTAACCCATTAGATCATTTAATATCTATTACTTTGACTTGTAATGATGAAAAAGCATGACAGATTGACTAAGACACCGCCATGCATTAATGTGGATGGGATTATAATTTACGCAAGCAACATAAACAAATGACCAAAGATAGTGAGAGATCACAGCAAGGTGGCGGGACCCATAAGATCACGGAAACATGGTCGGAGGTGAGTGGTGGCAGTGGCAGAAGGCGAAAAGAGAGTATAACCTATCAACTAAGTCTACACAAAACAGCACGTTCTCATACACGCTCACATTCATATTCACACACACACAATCGAGAATTATTATCTCTCAATACACTCAGACATTACATCCTCCATTGTTAACCTCATGAACACGTATATCGACTTTCACTCGAGAAATTTATCCGTGATGGCCCGGCCATCAAGCTTGTGGTGTTTATCGTGTTTATCATGATGGGATGATCGCGCGTCTTACGTGATTGGGACGTTGGAGGAGATTTTGGCGTTAACACTTTGCAAAACCTTACTATATTTTAAAAAAAAAGAAAAGAAAAATAAGTAAAACTCTCATAAAAGTTGGACTGTGAGTATTCATCCTATTAAAAATAACAGATATACTGAATTTCGCAAGTCTTTTTCATGTATATTATTCAATCTTATATAATACTTATTATTCTGTTCTACTTATTAATTTCAATACAAAATATGGGTCTAAAAATGTTATATGCAACTATACTCTTGACTACTTTTTCTAATTAAGGGGTGAAAAATGCTACTCCCTCATCTCGATTATATAATATATGAGGTTTATGACATAATTATACATATTAAGAAATTTTATTAATATTAATGTTGATTTAAAATTTTATTATTATTATCATGCATTAATTAATTATTCACATTTTTTCTTCTCGATATATATAAAATAACGACTTATATTATTATTATTATAAAACATCAAGAGAGTATTAATGATTGGAAGGACAAATTTGTCTTTACACAGAGATGAAAAGCTTAGCAACGAACGGCTTTAGAAGAGCAGAAGGAACAAAATAGAAATATGGATAACGATACTACTACTACCACAGGAACAGGAGTATATTAGTGACGACAGTTAATACTACTACAATACTCCCCTCCCCTCTCCTCTCACCATAATAATAATAATAATAATAATAATAATGTGGAACTGGAACTGGAACTGGAAGCTGAGATTTTCTCTTTCCTTAACTCTTCTTTTTCTAATTATTAGTAATTTGAGGCAAGTATTAATGGTGGACAATTTTAGCAGGGATGACTTTCCAAATGACTTTATTTTTGGCTCTGGAACTTCTGCCTATCAGGTCAGCTAATTCTCTCTCCTCTACTCCCATCTTAATTCCTCCACACACACACACACACACACATATATATATATATATAAATACATATTTATGAATCAGACTACTGTTGTTTGTGTTGTGTAATAAGGTTGAGGGTGCAGCATTTGAAGATGGAAGAGCTCCAAGCATTTGGGACACCTTTGCTCATGCAAATGCTGGTCAGTAATTAAGTTTATTACTCTTTCTTCCTACTTATTATCTATAATTAGGCTACTCATATACTTCTTCTTTTCCTTAAAAGAATAAAATAAAATACTTCATTACTCCCTCCGTCCCAAATTTAATGCTCAATTTTGACTTTTATTTGTCCAATTGACTATTTTAAAACTAGCAATTAAGCATATAAGAATACTTTTTAAAATTATAAAGATTGGGTTAATAGTAATTTAAATATACTTTCTTTTGATTATATTCTCTTTACCAATATTGGTACAAAAATAAGTTTTAAACAAAAAAAGGGGTTAAAACTAGGCATTTAACTTGGAACGGAAGAAGTACATTTTTATAAATTCTTAATTTCCTTCATTATAAGTAAAAAGACGTACAATTGGTTGTGCTTATTGTGTTTCCTTTTATAAGATACCCAAAACTCAAAAACTTGTTAATTGTTAACAAATTCTTAATTTCTTTCATTATAAGTAAAATGACAATTTCTTGTGCTCATTGTGTTTCCTTTTATAAGATGCCCAAAACTTTTTAATTGTTAATTTTATATGTGCTTGTCTTCTTGTTGCCATGTGAAAGTATACTCACAAGTTACAAAGCAGTAAATTGTATAATGTTTGAATGAGCAAAAAAGTTGAGGAGATAATGTTTCTAAAGTAGCTGAGAGGAACAAACCCAGTAGCTAGTGGGTATGTATAAATGCTAATGCATTATTTTTAGAGTAAAGGATTGTATGTTCTTGATGATCACTCGCAAATTAGGCTCTCTGAAGTTTAATACAAGCAACGTTAATAATTTTCAAGAAAAAGAGGTAGCTTTTCTGTTGTAATTTATTTGTTGGCCATGTGTAGTTCTTCTGGAAATCCACATGATGTGGTCATTTTTACTAATGTCTACTTCAAATAATTTAGCATAATTGACCAAGTATTGGTGTTCCATGAGAGAAATATGCAATGCCTCTTCTCAATCTTTGGTAGCACTCAACAGTAGATGACTATACATATTTGAGTTTCAAAAAGGCTGATTGTTTATTGGGTTCACTCAAATCTCAGGGTTATTGAATGGATCCAACGGAGACGTAACATGCGATGAGTACCACAAATATAAGGTCTATACAATGATGATATATTAAATGAAAATTTTCCTATTGCCTGAATCATTTAATTCAATCTCATACTCCTATTGATTCTAATCATGGTTGCACTTTTTTTGTGTGCCCGTGTTTATGTCTAGAAAATCTTTATGGGTGCACGAAACATCTGAAAGTTAATTCGTGCAATTTATCTGTTGCAGGAAGATGTCAAACTAATGGTAGACACAGGGTTGGATGCATATAGATTCTCCATCTCATGGTCAAGACTAATCCCTAGTATGTTCACCGTTAACTATGTGGCAACTAGGTAACTAGGTAAGTTTTTGTTGATTTTCTTACACTGGGGGATCTTTCTCTTTTCAGATGGAAGTGGAGATGTCAATCCAAAGGGCTTACAGTATTACAACAATCTCATCAACGAACTTATTAGCCAGGGTTAAATATAACTTTCCATCATAATTGCTGCTTTTTTCTGTTTGGTTTGCTTTTGTGATATATATTTTACTGTACAAAAGACATACCTAATCATTTTGTTTTGCTCTAAGAGCAAAAAAAAATCTTCAGCGAAACCCCCTTGCCCCAACCCAATCCAAAAAAATTAGTGTGCTCTAAACTTGCTTCTATCTGTTGATCGTGCAGGAATACAACCACATGTTACATTAGTTAATACTGATCTACCGCAGATACTTGAAGACGAATTTGAAGGATGGCTTAATAGAAAGACAGTGTATGATTCTGAAATATTGGAGCTATTATGCTAATGGTAAATTTTCTGCATAGCACAAAGTATGAGCTGAATGTGAGCTAATTATAGAATTGTGAATGCAGGAAAGACTTTGTTGCATATGCTGATGTGTGCTTCCGAGAATTTGGTGACAGGGTTTTGTATTGGACTACTTTCAATGAGCCCAATATATATGCATTGGGTGGTTATGATGAGGGAATTATACCCCCTATGCACTGTTCTTCAATGTATGGGTCCAATTGTACTAAAGGTAACTCCTCGATTGAGCCGTATATCGTCGTTCACAATATGTTGTTGGGACATGCAGCAGCTGCAAGACTTTACCACAAAAAGTACAAGGTATTATTACAGGAGCTTGATCACAAAAAACAGTTTAATTCATGAACGAATCTTGGTACCTTTATTCCTACAGTGCGAATGTAGGAATGTAAAATCCTGCTCTGTACTCAATCACTGAACCTTTGTCTATCAATCGACCTTCTAATCTGCGTATCATTCTTAACTTTTTTTCTTTCTTTATGTTCTTATGATTCTTTATTACGATAGAAATATTTCATAAATATGTATGCAATAAAATGTGTAACACGTGATGCAGGCAACACAACATGGCTTCGTAGGACTTAATATTTATACCTTTTGGTTTATTCCTTACACAAATACAATAGCAGACGCGATTGCAACTCAAAGAATCAATGACTTTTATTTTGGATGGTGAGTCATAAAAATGCTGTTTGAATATATGTTTATGGCGCTTGAGTTAAAATATGTCGGGAAAGTTAATGTTGTTGTGGGTTCTGATGATTCATGACCATGATTTGGTTATATTTTTTGTTTCATGATCTCTTCCAGGATTTTGAATCCCTTGATGTTTGGGGACTATCCGTACATAATGAAGAAGAATGGGGGAGTAAGACTTCCAGTGTTTTCTGAACATGAATCCAGACTAGTCAGAGGTTCATTTGATTTCATAGGACTGAACCATTACAACACATTATACATCAAGGATAAATCCAGCAATCTTGAAATGGATAGCAGGGACGTAGTGGCAGATATGGCCGTAGAGACTATATGTATGTTTATAAACTAACCAATAAACTGAATAAGTAAAGATTAGGCTTACCAAGTTGATTGCACATACACTGTGGTTGAGATTCTTTTCATTTTAGTGTTAATTTGCTCCTTGAAAATAATATTTATTGACTTATTTTTGGATATATGTTCATTCAACTTGGTAGGCCCAATACTATGCCGAATCAATTCAGTTACTTTTGTAATGGGTATATTAAGAAAAACATAACTGTTTTGTTATCTTGCAGATATAAAAGATGATACATCACAGGTGAGTGCAGAAGTAAAGCTTCATATGGTGAACTATTCTTTGCTTTTCCCATTACAGATCAAACAATTTGTTTGACTCAGGTCCCTGGCTCGAGTCTGAAAAAAGTTTTGGACTATATCAAGAAAGAATATGACAACCCTCCTATTTACATCCACGAAAATGGTCTCTCTCTCTTTCTCTCCCCCTTGTGCAGACACACATACTTCCTCTGTGGTAGTTTTTATATCAAAGATATAATGCATCTTGTGAAACTACCAAAAAAGGGTAATTCTCCCTCTTTTGGCATAAAATTTTAATCAGTGTGCTTATTGAAAGATTTTCGTTCTCAAGAAGTAGATGATAAAGAGAGCAGCATGAGATCGATACCAGATCACTGTAGCATTCATTGATCTGTTTCTCAATTACCCTCGCTATCAATGTTAGCCAAGAGCTTGTTCTTGAAGCATTTACATGACCATCAGATGTATGCTTTCTCTTAAGTTTAGCATGCTTATAGAGCCAGGTACATCCCAAATTCAGGAGGCGGCCAAAGGAATTAATCAGTTAACCACAATATACTAAACAACATTGTTTTATGGTGTTAGTAGCTGATGTGAGCTTTATTTATTCATTAAATAATATGTTTCCCATTTGACACTAAATACAGTAATAGCATGATGGATTTCTTTTTACCCTTTTTTAGGGGGTGGGGGTAATGTACACATTACCCATTGGCCACTGTACTTCAGGGTCTAGCTTTGGAATTTATGCACAAATGTTGATAGTGCAAGTCAGTTGGATTACTATCTATCTGTTTTTCCTTATGTATTATCACCTAATTGTTGCAACCCGGAATAACTTGTTGTGGCAGGTATACAGACACCACGTAATGGAAAACTGAATGATACGACAAGGGTGCAATATATGCAAGTTGCTATTGGGGGTTTGCTGGATGCATTAAGGTATGCCTATGGTACACCAAGTTGGCATCTTATAATACCAAACCAACAGAATTTTAGTCAATATCTATTCTACTTGTGCTTAAAGTTTAAATCAGCATCCTATAACTTGGGTTTATGGCAGTCTGAATTTGGAAGGTCATATAATGTGTGGATAATCCATTGAAATTGGTCTACCCTAAAGTTAGTGTCTTGCAAATTTATCATGTATTTGTGTTCTTTTACTAGCAAATAGGGAGCCATCAATTGGGTCTGATATAGCATTTGCTGTAAAGGTACATTTATATATATGTGTATATATTGAAAAAGATCCACAATCAACGTTAGCTGTAGTCAATAGTCCGCCAAACAGTTGGGCTTACACTTCACACTAGTGTCCTCATTTTCATTTTTTGCAAACATTCTCAGATTTGCTCAATCTGATGCAAGTGATGTGGCTTCATTTGTATTTTCTTTAAAATTTGAAATTATAACAGGAATGGATCAAATACAAGAGGATATTTCACATGGTCTTTCTTGGATGTCTTTGAGCTATTGGACGGCTTTCAGTCAGGTTTCGGTCTGTACTATGTAGATTTGGCCGACAAGGATTTAAAAAGATATCCTAAGCTCTCTGCACATTGGTATGCAAATTTTTTGAAGGGAAGAAGCATTAAGGTTATTGAAGTTGGGATAAATATATCCCAGTCTTCACAATCTCAGTTTTCTCAATAGGTTTCCCCTTCCACTGCTGTATTTTCTTGTTTCTGTATTTGTAATAATATGGCTTATATGAAAACTGCCAAAGCTATCATCTCTCTGTAACTATTGATTGTTGACTTCTTCGCTTTTGTCTTCTCCTGTAAGTGAGTTCACAAAAATGCTTGTATTAAACAAACAATTTAGTGTGTTTATAAAAATACAGGTTGAAATTCGTACTCCTAATTTTGAGGTTCTGCAGTTCTGGGATTGAAAATGTTGGATCATGATAAAGTCATTCGGTATTTTTTCAATCATGCTACAAAGCTTTTGCCTCAAATAACAATGATTTGATTGGAGACCATATGTCATAACAAGCCCATACGATTGCCCGAAAGAAAGTTGTTGTTTTAGTTAATAAAAAAATTAAAATAAGTTCTGGGATCACGTGGTATGTCAACTTTGGACATTCGCCTTCACCATCCGGACCATATATATATATATATATATATATATATATATATATTCGTGGATGAAATTAAGAAAAAAAATGGTTTCATTTGTTATAGAAGTTATTATATTATTCCCTCCATCCAAAAATTCTATTTTTTCTGACTGCACTGGTCAAAGATGTATCATAAGTTTGGGCTTTGGCTTTCACAGTTTGGTTGGCATTTCAAGATTATGTTATTTTTCATGAAAGCAGAAATTACCATATCAAATTATTTCGTCATAAAAGAATTAAGAGGTCTAATCCAAAGTGCTAACCTAGAAATACATATCACTATATCTCCCCTCTACCCCAGAAACATAAATGAAACACTTGAAGATGAATATGGAGGATGACTTGGTAAAAACATAATGTATACATTATATTGAATTCTCAGGGGTGCATGTTTCATATAAACTTTGTGTTATTTGGTACATTTTCTAAATACTTACAATGAGACAATGCCTTTCAAATTAATGTCCTCAGTGTCAAATTCTTGAACAAAATTCCTTTTTCGAGTTTTCAATTATTTTCCCAGTCAAGAAACTTTGATTACAAACTTTAATCTCTTTCTCATATCATATTAAGATGAGCAAAAGGGTGCAAAAGCCAAATGACTAAATGGCATACAAACATAAACAGACAACCATAAAGGGCATTCACAGCATATATAGGAACCACAGAACAGAACACCAGCAGAAGACACATTAAGGAGAAAAAAACATATATTTCCATGCAGCTATTGAAAATGATATATATATTTTCCTCCAATTTGAGCTAAACACAAGTCTTAGTTTTTGCCGCCCTACAAAAAGTGAGCCCTTGGCAGTTAGCTTTTGGCTTCATGTAAATAAAGGAAGCAAATCAAAAAGAACAGGGGTCATACAAATGAGTAGAACATTGAGAGTCTCAGTTTTTCAGACATCTGATAGAGAAGATGATGCAGAAGCTGAGTTGTATCTCTCTTCCTCTAATATATGTTCTTCTGTTAATAATCAATTTAGGGCCGTTGAAAGTCTGCAGCCTTGATAAGTTTGGCAGAAATGACTTTCCGGCTGACTTTGTCTTTGGCTCTGGCACTTCAGCTTATCAGGTCTCTATATAAGTATCTTCTCTACTTTTATTTTTGTTAATTTTACATTATAATCTCTTTCCTGCTATGAATCATTGTATATTTTCTTATTTATGTTTGTGATTATGGTAATCTTGTTTACGAGCTAACTATATATGTGTATGTAAAAAGGTTGAGGGAGCAGCATTTGAAGATGGAAAAACTCCTAGTACTTGGGACACCTATTCTCATTCTGGCAAGTCTTTCTAATATTCATACTCTTGAACTTCTTCTTCTTGGCTTTTTTACTTTTTACTTTGTTCTCTTTTCTTTTGGTAACTATAGGTTATTCCTTCCTATGATTTTATCTTTTTTTGGTTTCTTAATATTGTTGTCGAAAGGGAGGCCTGATCACTTCTTCCCTATAGTAAGATGCATCCCTCTAGTCTTTCATATATCAATTCGTTGTGCTTATGGTTTAACCAAAGTTCAGATAAGAAGGTTTGTCTAGTAAACTACATGTAATGGTGGGTGGTATGTTCAAATGCTTCTAATGCATTAGCCATGGATTTGGCCAAGGAGTCGTGTACAGCCCCCATAATCTTTTTTTATGGACGAGAGTATCAAAAATATAATATAGTCATGTATGTTTTTTCAGTAAAGAAGATATTCATTCTTAGTGACTCTAGCTTTTGTTAAGTTTGCTGTTTATATGAAGCAAAATCTACTAATATACTCTTTCCCCTTTTATATATGCTCTGGGTATGGTTTTTGGCTGGACATATATGCTTCCACATCTTAAAACCACATCATGAGATCCCTATTGAACTCATTGCTTTATGTGATTTTCACTTTCAGAAATGTCCAAGTGTAACGTTGGTATTGTTATTTGCATACATCATCCAAAGATGAATGAAAATAATATGAACAGGATATATACCGTCTTTATAAAACATTGCCTACTGACAGTCATTGTAATATGACTAGGTTGACAGTTCATGAATTGGATCTGAATTGTCGTGTGATAAAAAGTTTTGAAAGGCTAATTTTTTGTTCTGTCCAACTTATAGTTTCAGGCCATGAGCGTGGAGCCACCGCAGACATAGCATGCGATGGGTATCACAAGTACAAGGTGTATATTGGGTGTTCATTTCTTTTTCCCTTCTCATTGTAATTGGATGGTATGGTCAAAACATTTTCTTCCCATCACTCTTGGGCTGCAATTATATATGCCAGTTATTAGTCTGTTTTAGTGGAACATCTACCAGAATGAATAAATGGAATCTAAAACATGCACTTGCATTTGGTTTATGGAGGACAAAGTGTACTGTTTGGCCGTGAACACAGATTTTAGAGTATAAACATTGTCAATAGTTCAACTATGAGCTATAAACGTTATTGATTTCCCCATATCATTGCCTTCTTGCTGACTAGTTGGTTTTGCCTTGATCATCATTGTCCGGAATAAAATTGTCTATTGATTTTTTTATAAACACAACTATGCATCTAGTTTATAGATATAAAGACTTGAATGCAAATGAATGTCATTACGCCTGATCTTGCTAGAGTATAGTCCTTCGGGATTTACATGCATTTTCTGTGGCGCTCAGGAAGATATTAAACTCATGGCGGACACAGGCTTGGAGGCCTATAGGTTTTCAATCTCATGGCCAAGACTTATCCCTAGTACGTTCACCTAAATTTGTCATGTTAGCAACATTAAACTAGCTATGTTATGAGTGTTCTTTATGATTCACTTTCTTACTGTTTTCAGATGGAAGAGGACTTGTCAACCCAAAGGGCTTACAGTATTACAACAATGTCATCTATGAACTTATTAGACATGGTTACCCATTTGTGCATCATTCATTTCAGCTAATAACTGTTTGGTTGACATTTTGAAATATTTCCCAATCTCGTGTCTGAAATATCTCTCTCTGCTGAGTGCTGATCATGCAGGAATACAACCACATATTACATTATTTCATTTTGATCTACCACAAGTGCTCGAGGATGAATATGGTGGATGGCTTAGTAAAAAAGCAGTGTACAATTTTTACTCTCCATATATTCTATTACTTGTACAGATTATGCTAACAGTATATATTGTACTCATAGCACTGTATGCAAGATGAAATTGAAGAAATTATCCTTTTACAATTGCAGGAGAGACTTCACTGCGTATGCTGATGTATGCTTCAGAGAATTTGGGGACAGAGTTTTGCACTGGACTACCTTCAATGAGGCCAACATGTTGGCAATGGCTGGCTACGATATTGGAATGATGCCTCCAGGCCGCTGCTCTTCACCATTCGGAATAAATTGTACTAAAGGTAACTCATCATATGAACCATACACTGCTGCGCATAATATGTTGCTGGCACATGCATCAGCTGCAGGACTCTACCAGAAGAATTACAAGGTATTATAAGACATTTTCATATATAACAACTTATTAATAAATATAAGTATCTTTATCTCAAGATGAAAGTGTCTAAAGGAATTTAAGTCATGCTAGGAGCCTAGGACCGATAAAGGTCACATCTTTAAAGTATAAGTTGAACCTTCATGTCTACTGATCAGCTTATGAATTTTCCATTGATTATTCTCAAATCTTGCTACATTATGTAATATGAGTTAGAACACATGATGCAGGCAGCGCAGCATGGTTTCATAGGACTAAATGTTTTAGCCTATTGGTTTGTTCCTTACACAAATGCATTGGAAGATGTGATTGCAACTCAGAGAGCCAATGAGTTTTATGTTGGTTGGTGAGTCAGAATATGTTAAAATTCTTAATCGATTTGTATATACGTCACTTGAATATCGTAATGCCAATTCGTGATTGTTGTTAGGTTTATGTGATATATTTCAGGTTTGTGAATCCCTTGGTGTTTGGTGACTATCCTGACATAGTGAAGAAGAATGCAGGCACAAGAATTCCTGCCTTCACAAAAGCTGAATCCAGGCGGCTCAAAGGTTCAATGGACTTCCTTGGAGTGAACCATTATGCCACAATGCATATCAAGGACAAATCCAGTACCCTTGATATGGAAAGAAGGGATGTAATGGCAGATATGGCAGTAGATATGTTATGTATGTTCATAGTCTTGAATTACTGAATATATGTTTTTGCAACTTGTTAGAGTAACGTACAATTACTTTAGAGTTAATTCTACTGATACAACAACATTCCTTATTTCTCAGTTACAGCTAATGAAGATGATAGGTGGCCATATCAGGTCAGGGCCGAACCTTGGCTTCTTATATATGGTTACTATGTCCTTCATTTCATTATGCTAATTAACAGTTTGTTTGACTCATTCCTAGGGTCTGAAAGAACTTGTGGAATATTTGAAGCACGTCTATGGTGATCCTCCTATATACATTCACGAAAATGGTATCTTTCTCTTTTTCTCTTATCGGTCGTTCTCTATATCAAATTAAGTTGGCTTGTATTATTCCAAATGCTAACAATCAGACCACTGTTTGGACATGATGGTTATATATGGCTAAGCTTAGAAATAGTGTACAAAAGTCTTGAACTGAAAACAAACAGATTAGAGGTTCTGATCCGTAAAACAAGCGGTTGCCTACATTTCATATATAATGCATTGTTTTAAAGGCTACTGAATGGCTTATTTTGGCAGGTCAACCAACACGCAGTAATGGTTCATTAAACGATACACCAAGGGTGGAATGCATGCAAGGCTTCATCGGTAGTGTGCTGGATGCATTAAGGTATGCCACCATCTGGATTGAAGATTTTGTTCAAAATATTTCTTTTCTATTTAAGAGTACTAGTGGTATATATATATATATATAGGCATCTATTGATCGATGTCTAAAATGGTAAAAGGAATGGAGCAAATGCAAGAGGGTATTTCACTTGGTCCTTCTTGGATGTATTTGAAGTATTGGAAGGATCTACATTCGGGCTGTATTATGTAGACAAAGATTTGAAAAGATATCCTAAACTCTCTGCACACTGGTACTCCAATTTCTTGAAGGGAAGAAACATGAGCAGCGACTATAAGATTATTCAAGAAGTTGAGAAAAACTTGATATCTGGCTCCTAACAATCCCACTTGTCCTTGCTACTAAGTTTCTCCTTCTTGGCCATGGTCTGGCATTTGTTGGGATGGTGCTTATTTATTATTATGACATTGCACAACGTTAACTAATTAATGTTTTTGGTACTGGATGTATTGATTACACAAAACTTGTCATCTATATATGAGAAATAAATTTCTAGTTTCTTATTCTTCATTGTATTGTATTGAATTTATCACAGATGCTTGGATTAAACATTTTCAAACTCAATTAGGCCTAAAATTGCAATTCCATTTATGTGCCAATATCATTTATTTAGATTATTAATTTTATTGGTGATTGTGTAACTAGGGTGTATGCTTATAATTTTTTTCTTTCACAAACTCTTATAAAAAAGATGTCATTTTGATTAGTAAAATTATAAAATAATAAAATACCATTAATGAATAGGCAAAATTACCTTTAAAATATAAGTGGGGCACATAAAATATGACAGTGCTGACCTAACCATAACCAACCAATCGATTACTTATAAAGCATTCTTATTTTGTAACTTCCTCCTCTCAATTTAACCCTCTTATCAAATCTCCTGAATTCTCTCACATAATTCATTTCTGTCAACTTCAAAGTCTTTATTTAAATATTATTAAATTTCAAATTATACCAACCCTAAAATTTAACCATAAATTATACACGCAAATGTGTGCGTGGGGTAGTTGTAATATTAAGGGGTTTATACTCATAATCTTGACACGCATCTCAAATTTATTTTGGATCCTAGAGTTGAATCTATCTGGTTAATTTGCCGGAAAACACCATAAACCAATCGGTCTAAAATGGTTAGCTGGTAAAGTTAGGTTGGACCGCCGCATGTTGGGATATCTTATCCGCCTCTCCATTTTGTGGTTGGCATTTGGCAGCATGTCATCATATACCCATTGGAAAGAGAGTACTAAAATGTCATTGGTAGGATAGAGAAAATCTAACAGGGCCAATCTCATAGATTATGATGAAGATGATGATGCAGTAGCTGAGTATTTTAAATCTTAGTATTACTAGTTAATGTGTTTCAGTTGCTCCAAGTTTATACAGTGGGGGTCTACAGTGTTACCAACTTTAGCAGACTAGACTTTCCCTCTCCTCCCTACTTCGTTTTTGGTTCTGGCACTTCTGCTTATCAGGTCTCTCTTTACACTAACTCTGCATATCTATATACTCCATCAGTCCCACAAAAATAGTCTCATTTGTAAATTGGTGTTAACTGTTAAGTTAAGCAGCCATTGCATGATTAATGGAATTGTGACGATAAACTTGTGGCATTGCCTCATTTTATAGTAGTGTCACAAGAAATGAAAATCTTTTTTGAACAAAATTATTGACAAATGAGACTCATTAAAATGTGGAACAAAAGGAGTGTATATATAAGATATAGTATATATGTTCTTTTATTATTTTATTTATGGAGTAATATTATGTGTAACTAGGTGGAGGGTGCAACATTTGAAGATGGAAGGACCCCTAGCATTTGGGACACTTTGCTCATTCTGGTCACTATCTTCTTTCTTCCCTTTCTTTATTATGCTTTGTTTTTTGATATTAATTTGTTAACTTACTACTTGAAGTTATGTTGGTGAAGCTAGATTTTCTCACTTCTTGAATTTTTAAATTTTTTTTAAAGTTGTTGTCGAGTGTCAAAAGGGGGTCCTCATTCCCTTTTATAAGTCTTCTTGGTATCCAAGTTGGGGATGTTTATCAAATAACATGTTTTCTTAAATTTGCTTAAAAAGTTTGACAGAATTAGCCCTTTTGAACTTTAGGCTTTACACCCATGTATACATTGGGATATTTTACATGAATCCCACATTTGATGTGATAAATTCAAAATGTAGATGGGTTAACAAGTATAATGAAGTTTCAACCTAATACATTAATCTTTTAGGTAAGGAGGTGACCTAACATGCTTATTGGATCAGTTTACACAGATGTACATTGGTCATGAATTGATGTGGGATAGATTGTATAATTCCGCTACAAGTGGTATCAAAGCCCATAGTTCGGTGGGCCTCAGTATCAGGTTTGTACTCCAGGGTGGAGCACAATCGCAGGTCTCGTGTTACTCAATCCGCGCGGTAGAGGAAATAAAGTTGAGTCAGGTAGAGCAAGGGATCGCTCCTAGCATAAGGAATCACTCCCGCGTTTGTCACTACACGGTGAAAGTATGATTTGAGTTGAATAGAGCGGGCTCAAGATGGCTCAAGGAAGTTGCTCAAGGTGAAAGGTTCACAAGGAGTAAGGTTGTACTCCCATGTTTTGGCTCTGGCATGGTGGAGTCACTAGAGTCGAGCTGGACTCTTGAAAGACTCAAAGAAGGTGTATTCAATGGTTGACTACTCTAGTATAATACTTGTGATGGGTATTCAAGTGAAAGGCAGAGATTGTTGGGATTTTTCACATGAATCCCACATCTTATAAATTCAAGAATGTAGATGGATTAATAAGTATAATGGAATCTCAACCTAATTGGTTAACCTATTAGTTAAAGAGGTGATCTAGCATGCTTATAATTCTGCTATAGTATGCACCCAGAGTAATCTCTCTATAGGCAAAGTATCTAAATTAATACTTATTGCCTCTCTACACAAGGATTTCCTTAAATGCATGTACATAGGTTTATGATTTTATGAAAAAGAACATCTAACTTTTTTCCATGCAAAGTTGAATGATTCAAGTTACTAACAGCAATAATCACCCGTAAACTGATGCACTCATGTTTTGCCAAAATCCCAATGATTATTCTAAAAGATTGACTATTCATAAAATGAATCTGTATCTGGTTGATGTTGTATTGTGTGCTGATTGTTTAGTAGTTCAATCAAAACTTTCAGGATATGCGCGTGGAGCTACTGGAGATGTTGCATGCGATGGGTACCACAAATATAAGGTTTATATGATCCTCGAAAAGAGGGCTTGTATTTTTTCCCCTTATGATTCCGAGTTATGTGCATTTTTCTGTTGCAGGAAGATGTCAAACTCATGGTGGACAAAGGCCTAGAGGCATATATATTCTCCATCTCATGGTCAAGACTTATCCCCAGTATGTACATCTGCAATGTTCAACTGCTTAATAGTAGTAATTGGGTAACTAGTTATTCTTGTTGTTCTTAGGCTTGGAGGTCACTCTCTTTTTTCAGATGGAAGAGGAGCTGTCAACCCAAAGGGCTTACAGTATTACAACAATCTCATAAATGAACTTATCAGCCATGGTTACACCCAATTTTCCATCTTAACTGCTGCTAATTCTGTTTGATTGTGTGGACCTTTTTTATGCGCCTAACATATATCAAAGCAGTGCGTTTTTCCCTTTTTTATAAGGGAAAGATAACGATTCTGTCAATTTGTCATGCAAGAATACAACCACATGTTACATTATTTCACTATGATACACCAGAGACACTTGAAGACGAATATGGAGGATGGCTAAGTAAGAAAGCAGGGTAAACATTTTAAAACCCTTGTTAGTGTTATATTTCCATCTTTTAAATGGTACATGTATTATTTTGCACAGAACATATAGAATGCAATGTATGTGAATACAGTATGAATGTAAATGCAGGAAAGATTTCGTTGCTTATGTGGATGTGTGCTTCAGAGAATTTGGTGACAGGGTGTTGCACTGAACTACCTTCAACGAGGCAAATGCATTTGCATTAGTTGGTTATGATTATGGATCTCTACCCCCTGGTCGCTGTTCTTCCACTTTTGGAATAAATTGTACCAGAGGTAACTCAATTGAGCCATACACCGTTGCTCATAATATTTTGTTGGCACATACATCAGTTGCGAGATTGTACCTGAGAAAGTACAAGGTATTTAATGATCTCTTCACAAGAAACTGTTTAATTCATAAAGAATCTACATCAGTTAAGAGTACAAACATTTGAATTTTTTAATGAAATTTTCAGGTATGAAATGAGCCATTTTGTTTTCTTTGTTAAAGTATTGCAATTAACAAAATACTTTTGAGGATTTACATAGTAATAGGAGTAACATGTGTTGCAGGCAGCACAACAAGGCTTCATTGGACTAAATGTTTACTGTTATTGGTTTGTTCCATATACAAATGCAATGGAAGATGTAATTGCAACTCAAAGAGCCAATGACTTTATTATTGACTGGTGAGTCACAAACCCTATGTAATCATACATTGTGTCTAACTCTGAGTGACCCTGAAAACTCACTCTTTGTTTCCGTGGTTAGGGATTGTTTATATGTGAAAACTATGGTTAGGCTGTTTTAAACTATGATTTATATTTTAGGTTTCTCAATCCATTGGTGTATGGTGATTATCCCGAAATAATGAAGAAGAATGCTGGCACAAGAATTCCAAACTTTACCAAACTAGAATCCAAGGGTTCATTTGACTTCATAGCACTGAACCATTACACCACATCATACGTCAAGAACACGTCCAACATCCTTGAAATGGGTGTCAGGGACTTGGCGGCAGATATGGCAGCAAATTTAACACGTATGTTAACTCTTACTGATATTAATGCATATAAAGACTAGTTCTCAGTGCTAGAGCTATGTTCTAATGGGTTGGAATTGAGCTTAGAACGCTCATAGACAAACTCTCAGATACATGTTTTTTATCTTAATTCTGAAGCCTTCCATGTTGCTATACATGGTCAAGTCATTCATTTTTCTAGTGGATATACTATTACATAGAGGTTTGGTCATAACACAGCTTTCTTTATTTTCTATTGCAGTTAATCAAACCGATACGCCACCAGATCAGGTCAGGACTGAAATATAGCTTCTTAAGGACAGTTTGTTGTTTTTTCCTCATTTTATCACTAAAGAAGTTTGTTCAATCCAGTGGGTCTACAAGAACTTTTGGAGTATATCAAGAACAAGTACCGGAACCCTCCTATCTACATCCACGAAAATGGTTTCTCTCTCTCTCTCTCTCTAGCTGTCTGTCACGAATAAAGTTCATTGGATCAAGTTGTCCTGGAATGAGCATTGAACTAAAACTATGGCTCAAGTCAGTCTGGGGTCAATTCATGCAATTTAACAACTTTTGATGAGTGAATAGCTTCATTCCAGAATTGGCTTTTTCATCTTAAATGAGTTAAGGACACTACTTTACAAAAGTTTAACTTAAATTATCTCACTGTAGAGATCTGGCTTCCACTTCTTTCCTAATAAAGTCTTAAATCAGCGTGTGTGGTAAAGATATTATTTGTTCAGAAAAAGAAAAGAAAAAGGATTTTAATAGTTTGCATTCACCTTGGCATCTCATTTTACAATCTCTTTTTAGCTTAAACTTCTAAAAGGGTTGTTGCTTGACAGTTGATACTCTCTTAAATGTAATCCATCGTATTTAAGCCCCTTCGTATATTTCCTTGTGAGCAACAATAAGCATATATATGGGAGTGGTTTGACTTATGTGATATTATAACTCTAAATGGAGAAGTCCAGAAATCAGTATATGCCAAAGGGTGGGTTTGTTTTAGTTGGATGCCTATGAGACCATATATTTTCTGTTGTGATGTAGCATAATCTAATAGTTGTTTTTTTGGTACACAGGACAAAAAGACGTCATAATGGAACACTGAACAAGGGTGGAATATATTCAGGGTTTTATTGGCAGTTTACTGGATGCATTAAGGTATGTCTTCTCATAAACCAAGTTGGTGGCTATACAGCAGACCAACAGAATTTTATCTGTGTATTGTATACTTTACAAGGTCATATCCCACATCATCTCACTCAGGCTTACAAAATCATGACCTTTATAAATGAAATTTCCTTGGCAAGGGCATATTTTGAGATCAAATTTAAAGAATTTTTTAGGTGGTTTCCAAAGAAGTTGATTTTCCCTCATTTTCTAACTTTGCATTCATCATTTCACTTGTATATGTTTAGTGAAATTGCAACCATCAATGATTGTTTGTTGAGGTTGAAATCCTATAATAATCATAATTATTGCTTGCCGTGACAACTTCATTGGCAGTTACTTTGAGTTTTGCATATTTCCAAATGAGATTAAACTATACAAGGATGGCCTGTAAAATTAGTATTTTATACCATCCAATAGTAATGTCATATAAGTAATTTAGGAGAAAATCAAGTCTTTCAAATTCAGTATGATTGATTACATAATTTTACCATGGTAAATAATAATTACTAATCTGTTGATAAAATTCAAATTCCTTGATTTTCTCCTAAATTTACATACATGGCATGTTGCTATTGGAGTAAAACACTAGTACACCATCTCATATAAGTAATTTAGGAGAAAATCAAGTATTTCAAATTCATTACGATTATTTAAATAATTTTACCATGGTAAATAATAATAACATAATTGGTTAATACAATTCAAATTCCTTGATTTTCTCCTAAATTTATATACATGGCATTGCTATCTCATGAAGTAAAACAGGCCTATCCTTGTATAATTTATTCTCTTTGCAAATTAAACAAGTCCTCAAATCTAGGCATTTGATAATTCTGATATGATTCCTTTGGCTTCTTTTTTCTGTTGAAATGATGAAAGGAATGGATCAAATACAAGAGGGTATTTCATATGGTCCTTCTTAGATGTGTTCGAGTTACTCGACGGCTATGAGTCAGCCTATGGCCTGTATTATGTAGATTTAGACGACAAGGATTTGAGAAGATATCCAAAGCTATCTGCACATTGGTACTCCAATTTTTTGAAAAGAAGAAGGCATTATAATTAGTCAAGACCCTAAAGTAACTGAAGCTGTTGCATAGATTTGGTAGGAATATGGCTTGTAGGAAATTGGCTATGTTACCTTGTGTGGAACACAAACATGTATTGTTATTTAGTACTGAATAAATGATAGAATTCTATTACCTCATTTATATTTCCATAAAGGGTAATGTAATCTATTTTTATACTACCGCCACAAAATCTTACAAGTATATTTTCAGCTACATGTAAACTCAGCCCCGAGCACTAGTCAAAAAGTATTGCCGGTGATCGCAAATTTTTTATATCAAAAAATGTATAAAATAATTACATGCTATAATACATTATATAATTAACTATGTTATATAAGTATTATTAAAATACTAAATGTCACCACATCATTTGACACCCCAAACATTATCCCTTGTGAAAACAAATTCTTAATTTGACTAATAATTTCGTGTTTATATAACCCAACCAAAATTATGAATAAACTGCTATCCAACACAGTACTATATTCACCATTTTATTTATACCAGAAACTCCAAGCAGAGATCCCAAACAAAAACATGCTTTACATAAGAGCCACAAGTGCTTTAAAAAAATAATTGGCAAGATAACGTTTTCCAGTTTCAGGGGCCATGGTCAAAATGTGAGATTGACATGGACAATTCATAATGTATCAAAAGCATCGCAACACAAGTGGCTAAGCCTACTATGACCAATGCCGCTGCCAAAAGTTGCTAGGCCTATTGCTAGAATCTGTGCCTCCAGAAGCATGTTGAGATGATCCCCAACCCAAGTCCCTGTCAAATGAGATAACTGGAAAACGAGATAGGTGGTCCCTTTCCCATTGCAAAGGATTTTCAGCTTCATGTGGGTTTTGGCCTGATGAGCCCGAAGGAGGAAATATGTAGAAACCTCCATGGCGATCAGATTGAGGAAGAGCTGGCATTATTAGGGGCAATCCCCTTGGACCACCATTAAACCTCCTGACACCGGGAAGGATGGAAGACACCAAACGGTTGCTTGGTTGTTGCAGATGATGGCTGGCATGAGAAACCTGGATCCTTTCATGAGACCGACTATTACTGCCAGGATGAACAATTGAGGAGACAAATGAACTCGCACCTCTGGGAACAGACCTGTGATAAAAGAGGCAACATATTTAGTGCCGGAGTTTAAATGTGGAACAAAATAAGAATGTAGTCTCGTATGCGCCATTAATCTTGAATAATGAATATATAAGGAAATTTGTTTCTTGCAACTTCAAGACGAAATGCAAAAATGGATTTTCTAACCATTTAGAAAGAGCTTACCCATGACCGTAGAGGAATGGATGCACAAAAGGTCCAGATCTTGTCATAGCATCAGTTTCAACCCTAGTAGATCTGAGTGTTGTAGGAGGAACTGAAGCCTGATCACTCCCGTTGATATGGCTTCTGCCTGCAGAGAAAGGAGGGGAATGTCGACCCCAACTTTGATACTGAACATTCAGTGCAGGAAAGGCATGAGGATTATAGATCTCATTCTGCCCAGGTTGGCCATTTCTGCGATGACTAAAGTTTGGGTCATCTACACTCTCACTTAAATTAGATGAAGCTCTCGGAACAGGTCGAACATATGCAACATGGGAATGGGCAACAGACGATGCAGCTATATGTTCAGCAAATATAGCATGGTTTCCTTGTAAATCGTTATCTGAAAGGAAAATTTACCTTTTAGACCACTTCTACACTGAAAATTTGAACAAGAAATTAAAAGAAAATTAACTTACAGGTGGTTGATGGAGATTCAACTTCCCTGTAAGATTTTTAAACATCAAATTGTTAGAGATAGAAATTACAACATTAATGATGATATTGATACTAGTAATTATATTGGCATTAGAAACAATATCAAAGTGACTTACAGTTGACCTAATTTGGAACAACCAAATATTCAACCTGATGGCTCATCTCCCAGTTCAAACCACTACATAAATCCTCAGTTTCGTAGTCCGCAACATAAAATATAATCAAATAGTAATATAACAGCAGAGAACAAGTGTTCTCAGGGCCCACATCTTAAAACAAAAGCCACTCCCAGGATTCAGGAAGTATAGCAACATAGTCATATGCAGATCTACATGTTAGTTGAACAGAACATGTTAACTTTAAGAGATACCATTAGTGTCAATTGTCATCACCATAAGCATCTTACCAGAAACATGGTGAGATATTAATCCCGTTCGGCAATGACTTGTTTTTAATACGACTTATAAGTTCAAACTTAAAGTGAATTTATAAGTCATTTTCAGTTGTGACTTATAATGAAAAAGTGTTCGATGCCAGTTTGCCTTAAAACAAGTTTTGAATGTGTTTGACTGATAATGACTTATAAGTTAAAATTAATTGTAAATATTAATACAAAAAGATATTAATAAAAAATATGTTGATCATTTTATTATAAGAGTCACCATTTCAACATTAATAAAACATTAAAAATAAGCATAACTTAAATATCCATGAGTGTTTTTTTTTTTAACATAATATCCATGAGTTATTAATCAATAGTATTATTACTATTCTTTTAGACATTTTAATGCAGCATTATTCTCTTCTTTTTTTTTTATTATTATTTTTCTACATTTTGAAACTTGCAAAACTCAAAATAATTAAAAGAAAGCAAGACTTAGATAAATATTGAGAAAAAAAATTATCCTAACGAACGTAAATCTAATTATTATTTTATAGTATTTTAATATCAATTAAAAAATTAAAATAAAAAAATATTGAGTGAGAGTGAAAAGGAGGGAGAGGGGTAGGACAAAGAGAGGGGGGGAAAGATATAAAGAGAAAAATTAGATGTAATTTGTGAAAAAGATGGAGGGTAGAATAGTCATTACATTTGATCAAACTTATTTAAAATAACTTATAAGCATTTTTTGAGAAGTAAGAAATTGTTACTTCTCAAAAACAACTTATATGTCAATTTATAAGTTAAAAATTAAGCCATGGCCTAAAACCTAGTAAAAATGACTTATAAGTTGGTCAAAAGTAATGGCAGAACAAGCCCCAAGTCTCCAATAAAGTAAGGCAATAATTAACTTTCATTAGTTTGATGGACCTACATTTTTGTTCTTTTTCATATTCTCTTATACTTTTATGATAAAGCTGATGCTGAAGATCAAAGGGACTTCTACAATCTTGAGCCAAAAAATAAGAACAAATTCAAAACAGAAGAAAAAGAAGACAAAAATGAATGGTCATTATGGGTTTAATACATACGGAAACAGTAGAATACAAAGTAGCACGCATCAACAGATTACCCAATATGAGCATGTGTAGCAGAAGTGAAGTATTGAAAAAGTTCTTGTTTCTAGAAACAAATGCACAGTTACTGAAACCTGAATGGAAATAAGTACACTACCAAAAAATAAAACGGACTGATATACTTTGAAGGGAAAGGACGAAAATTAAAAGCATAATACTAGTATAGAGTTTATCGGGCTTACTCAAACGATGAATGAACTCCTGTCAATCCACTGAATGGGCACCAGTGAACTCCAAATGGCTGAAAAGAAGATCAAAAGAAACAAAAAAAAATTTAAAAAAAAAAAACTTTAAAAGATTATATGGTAGAGAAATCTATCATATACCTCGTTGTACATTTGTATTGGAATGTTTAATCTACAACAATTTCCTATTACAATATAGGCAACGGCTCTTCATAATACATTCTTAAAATTAAATTACTAACCAATTCTATTTATTGTGAAACTCTGGTTTCCATAGTACCCCTTCTCTCAGTAAGCTCAATAATCAAAATTACTGAAATTGTGTCGAAATTATTTTGAAGGAAAAAAATCCCTGTGGGGCATGTACCGCCTACTGGTTAGCCAAATCAATAAAAACCTTAGTCCTAAAGTTTCTATTATCATTCCGATTTTCATGTTTTTTGTTTATGAAATAATTACTATAGTATATCCAACCAAAACTGATTAATTGAGCTAAGGGAATCCAAGAGGAAAAAGCTTGTTCAGGTCTTAGAAGCAGACTAAATACAAGAGGAAGTAAAATTACTTACCATTTCAGAATAACTGAACTCAAATGGGTCCTCGCGAAAAGTCCAGTCATCTATGCCAAAGTCAGATAATGAACAAGCAGAGCCATTTGCATACAGCCATCTACCTCCCTCAATCTTTCGGCAATTAGGGCATTGCATTGCTCCCTTCATATTGAATGCTGAACCAATGCAATCTATACATAGTGCAACAGAAAAGGAAACAATTAATTGAATTGACATTGGATTATTTCCATGTGAAAGAAAAACATGAAATCAATTTTTGAAGTGGACACTCCACAGATGCAACCAGATCAAAATTAAACCAAGAGTAAAATGCAAATTTCCACATGTTGTTTAGCCAAAATTCCAGTTGACCACCTGTGGTCCTAAAAGATACAGTAACTGACCTGTTGTTTTGAGCCAAGTGACACAAGCTATTCCGTCTTAACAGTTATGGTTAATGAAAATTTTACTCGTTTATATACATATATATATATATATATATATATATGTAAACTCAACCTTCAATACTCCTCTCTCATAGACATTAAAAGCGCACTGAACAACCAATCTCTATCTAATAATGGCTGAACCATATACTCATGAAGAAGATTATAATGACAGCCGCCTATCAGTCCCAAACCCCACCACCATTTCCTCATTTTCAAAATATAACTCGATCCAAAAATGGCAGAACCAACTTTGTAGTTAGTGAAGGAAATTTTTATACCACTTTACCCAAAATCAGTCTTGTGCTAGTTTAGAAGTAATTACACCTCTTTTTACTGTCCATTATCTCATCATAACCTTACCCAATGAACTCCGCATAAGCGCATATGCCCATTGTCACTTCTAACTACCCTAACCACATTTTTGCTTACTAACTGCAATGAATTGTTTGCATCCATTCCACCTAACCAAAGCATCTTTACCCTTGATCCAAAATCCCATATTACCACCAAATAAATATATACTTAGAGCGCCAAAAAAAGTTGATAAATAATCTTATCAGCATTAGTCTGACAAAGTCAATTATAAAAAGGGAATAAACCTAGAATTTCCATTGGAGACAAAATTCAAACACCCGCATTGATTTTAACTGCCCATTCATCTAAAAAAAGAGAGTACACTACTCCTAAAATTTAATGATTATAGTTACAAACAAACACAACCATTTTATGCGTAAGCATATCTGATCAAAGAAAGGGAAAAAGAATGGTGGCATGCACAAGCAATCAATTGGGTTAACAAAAACAAAAAAGGTTACATTTTCAAAAGGCCAACCATATATATGATATGATCAATCCACAAACAAGAAAATGAAAAAGAAAAAAAATACCCAGATGGAATTCATGGCCGCGTTGAAGCTTTGCTATGGATCTTTCCCCAGTATCGGCCACCACCAAATCGAGGCAAATAGAGCAAGTAACCGATGATAAAGACGACAACTTTTCGCCGTTGGCATCATCCATAGCATCCACAGACCCCGCCATTAATTAATCTTATAAAATCAAAACCCACCACATGCAATTAACCAGCTAAACCTTTGAGAGAAAATACAAATAAATTGGAAATTTTTAGAGAGATAGAATCGGAAATTTCAGACAAAGAAACATAGGAAAAGGGAATGAAAAGGAATATCTGTGTTCTTAATTCTTATCTATCTGTTCTTAGGGACGGAGTATTATTTCTCTGTCTCTCTATCTATCTAATAGCCCACCTGTCCAATTACGTGGTTCCGAATATTATACTCAATTGTTCTCTAATACTAGTATTTATATATAAAGTTAGTATTCGAATCGAGAAAGGAATTGTCGAATACTATTCAAGAATTGTTAATATGAAAAAAAATATTTTTAATAAAAGTATTATTTTAGAAAGAAATTAATTTATAAGTAATTTTATTTTAAAAGTGTTTTATTTTGAATAGGAAGGTGAGATGTGTAGATACTCTATAAATTATAAATAGAGTATTATTTTAAGTTATTGTATAGTACACAATTAAAAGTAATGTAACATCCTAAGAGTTGAGAAATGATATGAGTGGATTTTGTGTTTGTGTGAGTTTTCCGTACAAAAAAGTTGTATTATACTCTATTTATAGAGTACCCACAATTATACTATTCTTATTCAAAACATGACACTTTCAAAATAAAATTCTATTGCAAATAGATTTATAATATAAAAAAATTCCTTTTTATATTAACAATTCTTTTCTGAATATGATTGGAGGAGTATCCCTACATGGATCACGTGATGATCATATTAGAGGGACGGTCGGGGTTAATTTCAACTTTGCACTCTTGCTAATTTATACTACGTGTTTCTTTTACAAATATTTTGATTTTTATTTTTAAAAATAATAAGTTATTAATCTAATAAGAATAACGTGATAATGAAATTTTGAAAAAGATATAATATTGCTCTACTTAAAGTTGGTTCGTTTTGGACGTTGGGTTTGTGCATGTGAGGCATTTTAGATTAATGCATAATGCTAAAAGTCAAAAAAAAGAGAGTTAATTTAGTATATTTAGATTAAATAACCCAACATTTGTGAGTAAATTTAACCCACATTTATTTTAAATTTTAATTTATTTGATCAGGATCACAAAGTTGTTATGAGTAAAAAAATATTAAGGTAAGTTGTCTTTAGAATCCTCCTAATTCCCTTCCGTTCTAAGTTAATGAAATGTATGTCTAAATAGTAGGAGTTCACCAAAAAAATACTAATTAATAATTATATTTGGTTGTTGTATATGTTTTACTACTAATATTCTATAAATACCAAATTGTAGTGTATAAATAATTTAAAGAGATTCAAAGAAAATATTATCCCATCAATAATAAGTTGGTACAAATAATATAATCCCTCGTCCTGCACTTTGGACTTAATTTGAAGAAAGATGGTTAAGTACCTACTCCTGAGATAGATAAGAAAACAATTTGACTTGCCACACATCGTTTTGATGTAGCATGCTTAAAGCTTAATATGTTATGCCTTGCCACACGTACACAGGAGGAATCAAATCATCAACTGTTGCCTCCTGCCAAGCATGTTTCCCATCCCTCATCTGATGCTTGAATGCTTGGCATTGCCGTACCCTATGACCCTTAGAACCCACTTGGACCTCTGAACAGTACCCACACGTCTGGACAGCATACTTCTGCATGAGTTTGATGGCGCCTGATTGCATTTTTTCCCATGCTTCGTCCATCCCACGCACCGCGAAACCTGCACATGTATCGCTGCCTAGGGAATAGGATGATGCAATAAACACCGAGTGAAAGGTACTTTCTATGAAAAAAGAACTATAATTAATTGGAAAATATGTCCCCAAAAAAAGGGTCGTTTCATATTTTCAAAATATACTTCTAAATTGAGGCTGATGAAAATTAACGTGATGTTAAACTTAACAACAAAAATGTTTTTAGACACTAAACTCGGCAACCTAATGTGCAAAGCTCTGCCAAATCCAATGGTACAACAGGTTGTATTATGTATTGTTGCTTTTAATACAATGAAAGTTACGACCTTATAAATCATCACCGAGCAATTCCAACGATTTCTCATCTTGAATCAACTTCTTTTTACTCTCCTCTCCCAAAATCCATATTCATTTATGTCTTTTACAGATGCAACATCATTTGGAAACCTCTTCTCAAAATCTAGCATCCTGCCAGCAACACGATAGACAAGGAACTCTCTTCTCCTAGTTGGGTACTCAAGGATGTCCACGCCTGCTTGAACACACAATTCTATAATTGTTGGGATCCTCTCAACTTGGAGCCGCTCATTGTGTGATACAGCTCTCCCTATGTGATCATACAGATGAAAGGATTCAACAACAGGCAAAACATTTTCAAGTCTCCCTTTCTCCCAAACATGCTCCTTGTTTGGTAGGCTACCAATAACATTGCATGTTTTAATCTTATGAGGTGGATCACCTACATGCACCTCTCCACACGAGTTGCACAGAGAATTAAATCGTTACACAAGACAGAATTACCAAAATATTTTAATCCACACAAATCAACCATAAAAGAGACTCAAATGCTAATTCATAGATTTATGTGCTTTGCTAGTACAAAAGTTTTACTACAAGTGCAAACTAAAGTTGAAGATGTATGATACACTCATCTACCATTAAAAAATATAAAATAAAAGGTTCTAGTTCATATATTGTGAGCTCTAAGTGACAAAAGCTTATAGCATTTGCAGTAGAATGTATATGTTAATTCCTTTCCTATCGATTTTTTTTGGCAGGTTAACTTTCCAAGTAGATCATGTGGTAAGTATCAATACCTGCAATAGTGAATAGGAATATGCACAACCACCCTTGAAGCGCAAGCAAGTAATTCAGCTCTGGCAGCCAAAAACTGATGAGCAACAGGCACTAATCCTTTTACCAACAACCCATTTTCAGGAGCACTTAAAGTAACCTCACGGACCATTAACCTCTCGTGTTTTTCCAATCTAACTTTGTGAGCTTAAACTCTTTTACACTCGTCACCATAGGCTTCCTCTCGGACTTTTTAAGCCTCCTTGGCAGCTCTGTGAAGCTTGACCCAGTTAAGAACATTGCACAAAGACGATTATAGTTTTCCTCATATTTTCCTCCTATAAACATCTCGTGCAGGCTAAATATATTTCGAATTCTTCTATGAAACATTTCTAATTAAAGAATCCAATCTAATTACACTGAAACTAATTAAAGAATCCAATCTAATTACACTGAAACATTTCTATGTAATTTATACTCATTCTTCCAACTCTCTTGAATCTTGATACATTTTTGACACCTTGCAAAGAATTAGATGATGATATAGCCAAAAGTTACACGCACAATTTTAGATAAATAATTAAGGTAACAACAATGCAAAAAACAAACATACAAGGCCAATTGAGCAAAGATTCTACTGTTTAATGTAAAGATACAATGGAGCAACAGAACTATATTTTTCTTCAGGCCCAAAGATCAGAACAGAAAATTCAACCAAAATATTTATTCATTTATTCTGAAGTAAATGATAGGTAGCTTAATGTTTGATCTTAGGCCTCTTGACAATTGTCACCGTGCAATGAGCATGATGAGCACAATAATCACTTACACTTCCCAGCACAGCCCTGCAAGAACATTTAGTATTGCGTTAATATATCTGTTACTACTGATAAACTTTGATTATATCTGTTACTACTGATAAACTTTGATAAAAGAAAACATCGTAAAGAAGTAATTTTCAAGTGTATGTCAGAAAATCTAATCATGAATTAAAATGTTACAAGCTCAGTGATGTATATCTTTTCAAGGAGGGAAAATGCATCAACACCATATAAGGTAGAAGAGTACATTATAGCGTTATCAACCTTGAACATAAACATCATCATCAACTACTTCTCCAAAGTTTAACCTAAGCTCATGTTTTATGATATAAAATTAATGTGGCTATACCTTTTTATAGCGCCATATCCGTGATTACCAAGAACCAACATAGTGGCATGGAGTTTCTCTACAGCCTCACAAAGAATATTCCTAGCATCGCCTTCCACAACTTCGAATATGACATCAGTCACCTGCATAGAACTGTAATACTCAGGAAAGATGCTTGGTACTGCAAATGTGCCAGCGATTCTATCCTTCAGCCTCAAAGGCATGCATTAGGGATTTTACATATAAAGAACTAGAAATCTTGTTGATATATTCAAACAGATTTGATTACAACACTTTTATATGCTAGACATTGAGATAACAAATATAAAAGTAGACTTGCTCCAGTTTTAAGAAAGTATCTTTCAAATATACAAAATAACAGACAAGGAAAAGTAATGCTAGCATTTTAACAACTGCATGAATACGGTGATGCAGATCACCAGAGATAAAACTCAGAAAACTGAATATATTGTAGCCAAAGTAGACCAGGTGGCTGATACACATTATGCAATCCAAATTGAACCAGCCTAGTAACAAAATTGATCCTTATCCAACTGTTATAAACTCTTACACAAACACATACATATTTAGCTAGAAATCATATTGCAGTCATCCCTATTACTTGCAATACCTCCACAAACTAATTACCTCCCTAAGGTCATTAACATTGTATTTGCTAATTGTAAAAAAAACATATTTTTCAGTAATCAACTAATCATAGGAACGAACTATTAGTGTTCATAAATGTTTTAGTTATCATCCTTGACAAAATAAAACGGGGAAATTTCAGTCATATAAAAAATGTTTCCACAAATAACAAAATTTAGTTTTCAATATTAATAATGAAAACTTTACGTAGTTAAATAGAACTCTCATTTTTGGAGTGACAAGTATCAAACTAATTTAGAACCACATTTAAAATTGTAAGTTATAGTACTCCATAAATAATTGATTGAATTTTTCTAGCAGACTCAAAAGGCATTTCGACTTCCCAAACAATAACTCCATAATTTAAAATTCAAAAAAAGAGTAAAAACTCAACCAAATTAAACTTACTGATTTAGCAGCACAAATCTCCTTAGCCTTTTCAATTACCCTAGCAGCAATCTTCTTCAAATCACTATCTATGGACGGCAATACATCGATGAGACCTGCAATTAATGAAATTTCCAATCAGTACTAATAATTTTACCAACTGAACTCATATAAAAATTAAAAGAAATATTTTAAAAAAAAATTACCGGGACCGGCGAGACCGATGGCCGTGGCCGGAGAAGGTTTAGCGTGAATAATAAAGAGCTTGAAAGCAGCAGTGTTTGGAGTAAAGAAATGAGCGAGAGTCCACTCCAGAGCGTAATAGCTGTGCTCGCTATCGTCGATTCCAAACACCATTACTGGTTTCTCTGCCTCCATTGTTGATGAGCTTTTGCTTAATTCCTTGCTTGAAGTATTTGGAATTTCCAATCTCTTCTACTCTTTTTAAGCAGGCGAATAAGAATAATGAAGATGATACGGAAATGAAAGAAATTTCTGGAAAGAGAAAACGACAGAGCACCGATTCGACGTATTTATGGCGCGATTGTTTTATTTATTTTTTTAATGCCTTTTTAGATCTATTTTACTTTTTACAAAACACGTGCCAAGCTTGTATTTGCTGATGCTGATTTAGAAGAGTAGTAGTATGATTGATGAGTACGCAAAGTCTAGACTCTGGAAGCTGTGTGCCCCCTGTCACGTCTCCAAAACAAATCCTATTGTTTTTATTTACATATTTGAGACATAAATTAATTTCTTTTATTAAGTTAGGTAATACTGGTAATAAAAGTTCAATAACGATATTTTATTAAGTCATATTAGTTTCGATGTAGTATAAATATTATAAATTCTTTTATATCTATGTCACTATGTCTTATGAATCAATACAAGTATATAATAAGTCAGTAATAAATTTTATTTAAATTTATTTGATTAGTCTTTTAAGGATAATTTAGACATTAATTTATAATTTTCAAATACAAATTAAATAATTATATTAATACATGTTCAAACTCAATGAATATATATAATTATAATTTGATGCATGAATTTCACAATAAAATAAAATAAAAAGTCATAAAAAACATTAATATCATATATATATATATATATATATAATTTAGAAATCAACTTATAATTTTCAAATACAAATTACATAATTATAATAATAGATGTTCAAATTCAATGAAAATCATTATAATTTGAGATATATATATATATATATATATATATATATGTGTGTGTGTGTGTGTGTGTGTGTGTGTGACGTCCCAAAATAGGTATACAACACTCATTCGAAATCGCCAAATACACTAAGTACATATAAAGCAAACTACAACTTCAATAATACAATTGTCGTGCAAAATATACGACAACACATACTATGAGTTTAAATACAAATATTGTCTTCTGCATAATATCCACACTCAAATAAGTCCTCATTATTAATGATATTCAAACACTATTTTACAAAAATAGTGAGAATCGCTAAAACATCTTTCTAGAACCATCACTCTATACCCCGACTAGATCCTGTTATGTTCTCACCTCCTCGTAAGAAAAATAGAACAAAAAGGAAAAGGGTGAATTAACTAACCAAAGAAAGAATATTATGACTAAGATAATATACAACAAATTATCATTAGTTTTTAACAGGGAAAATCTGATAAAATATAATAGACAACAAGTTTTAGATCAACAATCGCAATGAAATAAGAATCCATTAGAAGAGTCAGTAGAGAATGAGTTCTACTATCTTCTAAGATTTAAAAGTCCATCATCAATATTTTATCCTGTAATAACAATCAATATACATCTTTAATCAATATTCATCTTTGCACTACTGAGCCAAAGATATTCATTTGTATCACACCGGTTGGTAATGTTCATCTCAACACCTATTCATCTTTGCACCACGCGCCAAAGATATTCATCGATTAATCATTCATCTTTGACTATATAGCCAAAAATATTCAAGAATATCATCATTTAGACCGAGGATGATGAAAAATATTTTAAAGAAAACGAATCCAAATGAGATGTAAGGACAAATAGTAAGGATTCAGATAACAGTTTATCCAAGATCAATAATACTCCATAATAACCAATTTTGAAGCAAAATTCAAGAATAAAGATCAAAACATGGATACAAACAAAGATAGTAACCATAATAGACATCTTGGACAAAAAGAAGAAAATTCTATTTTTCGGTGAATAGTGTCGTATTCGTGAATAGTGCCGTATACGTGAATAGTAATCCCGACACAAAAAGTTTTAAATTTGATAAAAAGTTCAAACCAATATTTTGGCATAATGATATCGAAAGAAATAATATCATTTACGAAGAAAATAACATCCTTTACCTCAAAATAATCGTACTTCTGACTGAATTTCGGATATAAAGCCTGTTGGGTTTCGGCACAGAAAACACACAGCGGAAATTAAAATTTTAAAGCAATTTTCGAAACCCTAAAACAGGATCCATGCGAAAAATAATTAATTTAGAGGTTAGAAATTATACCAATTGTTAAAGCTAGAATCGATGCGGTCGAATCTCCAACGCAATTTAAATGCATCAAGCGTCTCAATTCAGTATTCACACTAACGCTTCCACACCTAATCGCCCTACGATCTGCGAGATGAAGGAATCACAGATTAGCCACCAAGGATGAGGATTTTTGAATCATTTTTTCTAGTCTCTCTCAAGAAGCGGCTAGGGTTTTTGTTTTGATTAACTTTCCAAAGACGACGATATATCATATATATAGAAATAAATCGGAATTAATCAAAACCCTAATCTGATTAAAATAAAATCCGAATTTATATATATATATATATTATATCTTAATTAAGTCTTACTTAATTAATATATATACATATATAAAGCATCCTTTTAATTTAAATTCGTGATTTAAATACTATCAATCATATTGATATATTTAAATCCTTACAATTTAAATTAATTCTCTTTTAATAACGTTCTTTGTGTGTGACCCTATAGGTTATTATTACGTTGGCAATAATTTTAAAATCATATTATAAATTTATAAACAGTGAGCGGCATTTAGTAATGCATCACTGCTACCCAAGTAATAATAAGATCGATGATTCGATGCAACATTTTCATGACCAATGTTTCAATGTAATTTAATCCTTTTAACCTTAATATCCTAGATTAAACTCGAGTCATGGAATGTGTCATACTCTTCATAATTTAATCTGAGTTTTCTTGATCAATGAGTAGACTATATGAAACAAATCACTATTTGAGCATGGCCATGCATTTCATAGTCCTACTCAATCAAGAGGCCTATGGATATCACCCATAATATATAGGATGGTTAAATTCCATCTAGATCACTCATATTTCTCACACGATTCATGATGAACCCAATAATCACCTTTATAGTCCACCCTATTAAAGGTGACTATGACGCCCCTAAAATAGGTATACATCACTCATTCTGAGTCGCCAAATACATGGTACAGAAATAACTACAACTTCATTAATACAATTGTCGTGCAAAATACGACAACACATAAACTGTGAGTTTAAATACAAATATTATCTTCTAGACAATATTCACACTCAAATAAGTCCTCATTATAATTATTGATACACTATTTTACAAAATAGTGAGGACTACTAAAACAACTGTCTTGAACCAATACTCCACACCCCGACTAGTTCCCGCTATATTCGCGTCTCCTGAGAAGAAAAATGGAACAAAAAAAAAAGGTGAGCTCAACTAGCCCAATAAAGAATATTATGACTAAGATAATGTACAACAAATTATCCTTAGTCTTCAACAGGGAAAAAAATCTGATAGAATACAATAGACAACAAGTTTTAGAGCAACAATCATAATGTGAAACAACAATTCATTAGAAGAGTTAAGTAGAGAATGAAATCTACTATCATCTATGAATTTAAAAGTCCATCATCGATATTTTATCCCTGTAAAATCAATCAATATACATCTTGAATCAAATAGTCATCTTTGCACTACGGGCCAAAGATATTCATCAATTGGTCATGTTTATCTCAACACCTGTTCATCTTTGCACTACGGGCCAAAGATATTCATCAGTTGGTCATGTTCATCTAAACACTTTTATATCTTCAGACTACGGGCCAAAGATATTCATCAAAAATCATTCATCTTTGCACTACAGCCAAAGATATTCAAAGAATATCATCATTTAGGACTGAGGATGATGAAAAATATTTTAAAGGAAACGAATCCAGTGAAACAAAAGAACAAATATTAAGGATTCGTACTTTACACAATCCAAATTCAAAAATACTTCATAAATAATCAGAGTGGAGTAAAATTCAAGAATGATCAAAACATGGATACAATCAAAGCTAGTATCCATAATAGATATTTTGGACGAAAAATAAAAATTTAATTTTGTCTGTGAATAGTGTCGTATTCGTGAATAGTGTCGTATACATGAATAATGTCGTATACGTGAATAGTAACTCCGACACCAAAAGATAGAAATTTCACAAAAAATATCATCATGCTTCGTGAATAGTACTCGTGAATAGTAACTCATGAATAGTAACTCGTGAATAGTAACTCATAAATAGTAATTCGTGAATAAGAACCCCGACATGAAAAAGTTCCAAATTTGATAAAAAAAATCAACCAATATTTCGGCATAATAATATTCAAGAAATAATATCATTTACGAAGAAAATAACATCATTTACCTCGCAAAAACAGTACTTCTGACTGGAATACTGGATATAGTGCTGAAAGAACTTGCACCGTATAGCAATACTCAAAGTACTAAAATACTCACAAAATACATTCAATATTATAGAGAGAGAAAGAGAGAGAAATCTGTAGTTTCTGGTGTGATTTTCAATTCTAACCTAAGCACCCTATTTATAGGAAAATACTTAGAACACCAAAGCAGAAAATTTAATATAATAATAATATATTATAAAAAATTTCAAGCCCGCCGTAGAAAATCTGAAATCAGCTCATTCAACACACATGTGGAACACACCATAATGTAAAAAATGTTTTTATTAAAAAAAATAATTAAAACTTCCAAAAATCAATTATTTCAGAACTTCAGATGTAAGACCCCAACTTATTATAAATAAAATTGAATTTTCCTTTATTCATTATTCTAAATTAATAAGGGTTAATTTGATATAATTCTTTGGTTATGGGTGAAATATGCAAAGTTTACAAAATAAGCAAGTAGTTATAAAATATTCATTATTGTCGGGGAATATTCGTTTGGTCGTGGAATATTCTTTTTGTCGGGAATCTCCAAATGACGACGGTGGCGATCATTAGTGGGCCCCATAAACGGAAAACGGTTGGATGAAGGAAAACGATAAAGATTGAGTTTTATAAATAACGACGTAAATTGTTACCAAATTAACTTTGTTGGGTTATCTCGGTGGTTAAAATACTGAGAATACATGCGTGTAGTTCTTGCGATGGCACGCGGTATTGACAAAGATTATTGAATTATTGATCCTTACGTAAGAAGGCACTACTCAATAATTGTTACGAAGAATTCGCTCAATATTATATTTTATTGATTCAATAATTCTTTGCGTTGATATTTGGTATTCATTGTTGTTTCAATAATTGTCATTACACAAGATTTTCCATTATCAAATCAATAATTCCTATTATTTGAATAATATTATCGATAACATTATTGGCAATGTCTAGAAAGTTACATCTAAGGAGAGGTTTGGTCACTTTACAAATCTTGGCCAAGAAGGAGAAATCCTTATTGGAAAGCCCTCTTTCCTGAGGAACTACCGGTTGTCGATCTTTGTGATTACGTAATATTATTTTTAAATAAGTAATTATTGATTATTATGATAAAGAAAATATTTATTTTATGTGGATATAGATGGAGAAAATTTTTAATATGACAATTGTGGAAAATTAATATTTTATCTTTTTTCGATAAAATAATTCATTTAAATATATTATTTTAATAATATATTAACGGTGATATTTTTATGTGGGATATATGAGTATATGAGGAGGTAGAGTATTTTGTGGCATTAAATGTTTAATATATATTTTGTGTGTCAAATGGACACAATTCTTGACCATAGAAAATTGATTATAGATCGTAAAATCGCCTCGTTTGTGGATTTTGGTCAATTTACATTTGGAATTTGGAAAACTTTTCTTCCGCAAAGTTGTAGAGAATGGAATTTCCTATGGAAAGTTATGAGTTTCGATTTTTTCCGATAAACGAGCTATTTTCTTTAATTATTGAAGTTTCGGAAGATAAAATAATTTTTATTAAATAATGGGTGGGACCCACTCTTGTTTGAACATATGGGTTCTTTGGAAATTGGGTCAAGGTTGGTGGTGGTGAAGTGTTCAAATGGCATGCGTAGAAATGTAATTTTAAATAATAATAATTTATTAATTTAGTCTCCTTCATGTTTCTAACATTTTTCTATAAATAGAGGGCTAAGTTAGAATTGAAAATCACACCGTAAACAAAGTTTTTTTCTTTCTCTCTCTAAATTATCGAGCGTATTCTTGTGAGTATACTTTGAGTGTTGCTATATCTGGTATGGTTTCACAAGACTATATCTGAAATTCATCGAAATAAGATTTATATTTTGAGGTAAGGGTATTATTTTTTTCTTAAATGATATTTTTTCTTCAATATCATTATGTCAAGTATTGGTGAACTTTTTTTATCAAATTCGAATTTGTTGTTGTTTAAGTTACTATTCACGATATACGGCACTATTCACGATATCACGACATTATTCACTTAATACGTATACTATTCACCTAAAAAAAAAAAAAAAAAATTTTGTCCAAAATATCTATTCGGATACTAGCTTTGATTGTATCCATGTTTTGATCATTCTTGAATTTTACACCAATATGATTATTTTCAAGTATTTTTGGACATGGATAAAACAAAGTACTTAATCCTTAATCCTTAATCCTTGTCATTTTGTTTCAATCGGATTCGTTTTTTTAAAAATATTTTCATCATCCTCACCCTAAATGATGATATAAATGAATATCTTTGGCACAGTAGTGCAAAGATGAACGATTAATCGATGAATATCTTTGGCTGTAGTGCAAAGATGAACAAGTGTTGAGATGAACATGACCAATGGTGATACAAATGAATATCTTTGGCTCAGTAGTGCAAAAAGATGATTAAAGATGTATATTGATTGTTATTACTGGGGATAAACTATTGATGATGGACTTTTAAACCTTAGAAGACAAAGAGAATTCTTCTCTACGTGACTCTTCTAATGGATTCTTGCTTCCACGCATTTGTTGATCTAAAACTTGTTTGTCTATTGTATTCTATTAGATTTTTCCTGTTGAAGACTAACGATAATTTGTTGTATATTATCTTAGTCATAATATTCTTTTTGGGCTAGTTGAGCTCACCCTTTTCCTTTTTGTTCCATTTTTTCTTCTCGGGAGGTGAGAACATAAGCAGGATCGAGTCGGAAAAATGGAGTGATGGTTCTAGGAAGATGTTTTAATTGCCCTCACTATTTCGTAAAATAGTGTATGAATAAATAATGAGGACTTATTTGGGTGTGTATATTGTCTAGAAGACAATATTTGTATTCAAACTCACAATTGTATTGTCGTATTCTACACGACATCTGTATTGTCAAAGTTGTAATTTGCTTTCTATATCATATATTTTGGCGACTCAGAATGGGTGTTGTATACCTATTTTGGGGGCGTCACATCAGAACTTCAATAATTCATAATAAATAGCCATTTTATCAGAAAATTCGAATCTCGCAAATTTTTATAGGAAATTCAATTCTCTACAACTTTGCAAAAGAAAGTTTTTCCAAATTCTAAACAGAAATTGACCGAAATCCACATACGGACAATTTTACAGTCTATAATCAAATTTCAGTCAAGAAATGGGTCCACCAACATGTTTAACATGTTTTAAACAACTTTTGCAACAAAAATACTCTTCCTCCTCATATACTCATATATCCCACATTCATTGTAAAAATATCACCATTATTATATTATAATAATATAATAAAATATTATTTTATCAGAAAAGATAAAATATCAATTTTTAACAATTGTCACTTTAAAAAATTTCTCCATCTATATCCACATAAAATCCATATTTTCTTCATCATATAAATCACTAATTAATTATTCACAAATAATATTACAGAATCACAGGATCGGCAACTGTGCCGCTCCTGAGAAAAGAGGGGCTTTCAATAAGAATTTCTCTCACTTCTTGGCGGCGTAATTAGGTGACCAAACCTCTCCTTGACAGAACTTTCTAGACATTGCCAATAATATTTTCTAATAATATATTAGGATAATATGAAGTATTGTTTCGATAATGAAAAATCTTGTGAAGTGACAATTATTGAAACAACAAAGAATATAAAATATCAATGCAAAGCAATTATTGAATCAATAAAATAAAATAATCGAGCGAGTAATTATCGTAATAATTATTGAGTAGTGTTGTCTTCACGTAAGAATCAATAATTGGTGCAATACTGCAAAGTGTCATCTTGCTGCAACAACGCCAGACATCGTGTTTTAACCATCGGGTATTCCAACAAGATATTTCCAGAATAATCGCTAGGCGTTATTTATAAACAACTTATATTTGTCGTTTTCTTCATCCAATCGCTTTCCGTTATGGGCCCACAAAAGACTGCACCGTCGTACGAATATTCCCCGACAGCAAGAATATTCCACGACCAAACGAATATTCTCCGACAACAATGAGTATTTTATAACCACCTGCTTATTTTAAAATATTTGCGCATTTTACCCATAATTAACCACATTAATCAATTCAACCCTTACTATTTCAAAATAATAATTAGAGAAATTAAATCTTTACTTATAAAAAGTTGGGGTCTTAAAGTGACATTTGATGATATAAAAGAACATAAATTCTCGTGTAATAATATAACAATTTCAGGTCGGAGGACCATTACATCATTGTCACTATTAGAATTGCTAATGACATTTCGTATAATGCTCCATATAGAATTCTCATGGTGGGTCCATCCAAAGACATCGTTTTCAACATGTATCTATGCATCGACTTAATATCTCATATATTTATGACCAATGAGATTTGGTCATCAGTCAATCCACATACTAGTCTCAATGCATCATTGTTGTCCCATGAATAATGATACTCGACTAGGGACATTTAAGAACAATGATACTAATTATAATTATAATCTCATGTTCAAGTCACATACTTGAAACTATATAATTTGTATCACTATTCTAAGGAATTTTATTATGTTAACAATTATATTACGTAGTAAATAAAACCATAATAAAATTATTTATTTATTCAATCAAATATAATATCAAAACGTTAAGCACTTATATCAAATAATTGGCCTCTAGGGCATAAACTCTAACAGAGCCGACAGAAACTTGCACGGCATAGCAACTCTCAAGGTATTAAAATACTCACTAAAATACGCTCGACAATCTAGAGAGAGAAAACTTGTTTCTGGTGTGATTTTCAATTCTAACCTAAACGTCTATTTATAGAAAAATGCTAGAACGCCATGGGAGACTAAAATAATAAAATATTATTTTCTTTTATTTCTTCCACGCATGCCTACATTGTTGAATGCCTAGTATGCCAATTCTGAATTTTTTCCAGCAGCCCACATGTTATTAACACCAACCAAAGTGGGTCCCACCCCATAATTTAATAAAAATTATTTTATTTTTTGAAACTTCAATAATTCATAGAAAATAATCCGGTTATCAGAAAAATACGAATTTTATATCCATTCTGCCTGAAATCGAATTCTTTACAACTTTGCAGAAGAAAGTTTTTCCAAATTCCAAACATAAAATATCCAAAATTCACAAACGGATAATTTTTAATACCTCCACACCGACAAAATACTGATAAAACACCTCAGCATTAATTCCTTCATTTTTATCCACATAAAAATAAATATATCCATCATTTATATCCACATAAATAAATATTTCCTTATCATATAAATCAATAATTAATTATTCACAAATAATATTACAGAATCACAATTATGACAACCAGGCCGTTCCAGGGAAAGAGGGGGCTTTCCAATAATAATTTCTCCTTACTGGCGCGTAATTAGGTGACCAAACCTCTCCTTGACAGAACTTTCTAGACATTGCCAATAATGCTATCTAATAATATTATTCAAATAATATGAATTATTGATCCGATAATGGGAAATACTACGCAGTTGATAATTATGAAACAACAATAATATAAAATATCAACGCAAAGAATTATTGAATCAATAAAATAAAATATTGAGCAAGAATTACCGTAACAATTATTGAGTAGTGCTTCTTTACGTAAGAATCAATAATTCAAAAATATCATGCATCCACGCCAGTATTACATCGTATTTTAACCTCCGGGTATTCCAACAAGTGTTAATTCAGAATAACTATGCCGTTATTTATAAAAACTAAAACTTTTCGCTTTCTTCATCCGACAATTATTACATTATGGGGCCCATTTAATGATCGCTACTGGTCAATGCGAATATTCCCCGACAACAAAGAATATTCCACGACAAAACGAATATTCCCCGACACAATGATTATTTTATAACCACTTGCTTATTTAGCAAAATTTGCACATTTCATCCATAACCAAAATATTATATCAATTTAACACCTTATTATTCACAATAATAATTAGAGAAAATTCGATTTTATTTATAATAAGTTGGGGTCTTACAACCTCCCCTCCTTATGAAATTTCGTTCTCGAAATTGACGTACGTATCTGGTGTTTCGAAAAGGTGAGGATACCTCGCTTTCATTTCTGATTCCAACTCCCAGGTCATTTCTTCAATAGCATGGTTTCTCCACAAAACCTTAACTTGTGGTATAACCTTCGTGCGTAGGACATGCTTTCTCCTTCCAAGATCTTAACAGGTACTTCTTCGTAAGTTAAATCTTCGGTTATCTCATCTGGTTCTAAAGCAATAATATGGTTCGGGTCTTTCACATATTTACGAAGCACAATATGTGAAAAACATTATGAACACTAGACATACTTGGGGGTAATGCGAGTCTATATGCCACATTTCCTATTCGGTCAAGAATCTCAAATTGACCAACAAATCTTGGATTGAGCTTTCCTCTCTTTCCAAATCTTGTAACTCCCTTTCATGGAGCAACACGTAACAGTACATGATCTCCAATATAAAACTCCACGTCCTTTCTATGAAGATCAGCATAACTCTTTTGTCGATCTTGTGAGGTCTGAATACGTTGTCGAATCATTTGGATCTTTTACGTAGTCATGCGCATTTAATTTCGGTCCCAACAACGTTGCTTTCTCCCACCTCGCCCCAAAGATAATCTTTGGAATCGACACTTTCATCCATACAACGCCTCAAATGGAGCCATGCCTATACTTGATTGATAACTGTTGTTGTAGGAGAACTCTACCAATGACAAGTACTTATCCCAACTCCCTTTGAAATCTAGGACACAAAGTTTTAATAGATCTTCAAGAGTTTGAATAGTCCTCTCTGATTGCCCATCCGTTTGAGGATGGTATGCCGAGTTGAATCGTAAATCCGTGCCCATAGCATTCTGTAAGCTAACCCATAATCGTGAAGTGAATCTTGGGTCACGATCTAAAACTATGGATATTGGCATGCCATGCAATCGCACAATCTCATTCACGTACATACGAACAAGACGTTCAAGGGAATAAGTCTCACGTATCGGTAAGAAATGGGCAGACTTGGTTAATGTATCAACAATAACCCAAATCGCATCTATGCCTTGAGAAACTTTGGGAAGACCTGTAACGAAATCCATAGTAATTTGTTCCCACTTCCATTCTGGAATCTCAAGTGGTTGCAATGGACCCTTTGACACTTGACGCTCCGCCTTTACACGTTGACAGGTTAAACACCTCGAGATAAACTCCGCGATCTCTCTCTTCATATTATTCCACCAAAATGTATGTCGAATATCATGATACATTTTGGTACTCCCATAATGGATTGCAAATGATGTGTTGTGTGCCTCCATCATGATTCTATGCTTCAAATCAGAGTCGTTAGGAACACAAAGTCTGGAGTTGAATCTAAGTATTCCTTCTTCATCGATTCTCGCTTCTGGAATAGCTCCTTCTTGCATTTTCTTCTTTATACGTATCAGCTCCAGGTCCGTAGCTTGAGCAACTTTAACTTTATCGATTAAATTCGGTTTTACTCGTATATTCGCCATCATCATGTGGGTCCCTAGAGTCTTTAATTCTACCTCCATCCTTTGCAAGTTATCTGAGAATGGGCCTTTGATTTGATAATATCGCACTCAGATTTCGATATGATCTTTCACTCAACGCGCGTCACTACTACGCTCGCTTTTTCGGGATGATATTGAATAGTGTGATCATAATCTTTCAATAGTTCAAGCCAACGTCGTTGCCGCATGTTGAGTTCTTTTTGGGTGAAGAAATATTTGAGGCTTTTATGGTCCGTATAAATCTCCACTTTCTCCCCATACAAGTTGTGTCTCCAAATTTTCAACGCGAATACAACTGCTGCCAACTCTAGATCATGAGTAGGATAATTCCTCTCATATTCTTTGAGTTGTCGTGAGGCATAGGCTATGACTTTCCCATGTTGCATGAGAACACATCCTAACCCTTTGCCTGAAGCATTGCTGTAGATAACAAATCCATCCGTACCAGATGGTATTGCTAGAATAGGTGCCGAAATGAGTCTCCTCTTGAGCTCTTGGAAACTCTTCTCGCATTCCTCGCTCCATACGAATTTTGTTTCTTTCCGAGTCAGCTGAGTTAACGGAGTAGCGATTCGATAAAATCCTTCCACGAATCTCTAATAATAACCAGCTAAGCCCGTGAAGTCGCAGACTTTTGGCCACCGACTTGGTTGCTTCTAACTTTGTCTCGCTTCAATCTTCACGGGTCAATAATGATACTCCATGTTTTGACACCACGTGCCCAAGAAATGCTACTTCCTCAAGCCAGAACTCGCATTTCTTCTGCTTGGGATAAAGTTTGTTTTCACGAAGCCTTTCAAGTATCAGCTTCAAATGGTGCTCATGATCTTCACGGTTTTTGGAATAGATGAGGATGTCATCAATAAAGACAACAACGAATTGATCCAAATATTCCTTGAATACACAGTTCATCATATCCATGAAAGCAGCTGGAGCATTAGTCAATCCAAAAGACATGACTAAGAATTCATAATGCCCGTACCGAGTTCTGAAGGCAGTCTTTGGAATATCCTCAGTTTTAATCTTCAGCTGATGATATCCAGAATGAAGGTCGATCTTTGAAAAGAATTATTTTCCTTGTAACTGGTCGAACAGGTCATCAATGCGAGGTTGCGGATACCTATTCTTGATGGTGACATTGTTTAATTCTCAGTAGTCAATCTAAAGTCGCATCCCCGTCTTTCTTCTTTTCTACGAATAAAGCAGGAGCACCCCAAGGGGATGTACTAGGGACGAATGAAACCGATGTCTAACAATTTCTGTAGTTGGACTTTTAACTCCCGAAGTTCAATAGAGCCATTCGATATGGGGTTTTAGAAATGGGCTTTATGCGGTTCAAGATCAATAAAGAATTCAACATCACGTTCTGGGGGTATACCGGGAAGTTCTTCAAGAAATACATCAGGAAATTCTCTAACAACAGAAATATTATTCAAATCTGACTTGTCTTTGTTCAAATCCATAACATGGGCTAAGAAAGCTTGACTCTGTTTTTCAATAAACGAATATCTTTATGGCTTGATATGACAGTGACTGATTTTAGTGGTTTAGTTGTTTGAATTCGTATGATAGGTTGGTTAGGAATATGGAAACTAACAACCTTACGAAAAACAATCAATTTTGGTATGATGAGTGGTTAACCAATCAATTCCTAAAATCACATTAAAAACAAGTATCTTTAAAGAGATAAGATCAACAGGTAATGTGATAGTGCCAACTTGGATCAAGCAAGATTTATAAACTGTAGATGTAACGAAGGTTTCACCCAACGGAGTTTCAACAGATAAATCAAAGTCTAATTTCTCCGGAGTCAAGTTTAAACGCTGAGCACAAGCAGGAGAGATAAAAGAATGGGTTGAACCGGTATCTAGTAAGGTATAAACTTCACAAGAATTCAAGATTAGCTTACCCGTGATCACCTCGTTCGGGTTCCTCACGTTTTGGCTAGTCACAACAAACGCTCTACTAGGAACCGCTGATTTTGACTTATCCGGGACAGCCCTTGGAGTCACCATCCCCGTTGAACTTGGTTTTGTTATAGAACAATCACGAGCTATGTGGCCTTCCTTTCCACAGTTGTAACATACCTTGGATTGTTATGGACAGTTTGAGCTGATATGTCCCTCTTTCCCGCATTTGTAACATCTAACTGGCGATCGTTCTCTTCCCCTAGAATTTGTTGTTGTGGCTGGTGCTGCTGTTGATGTCTTTCCGTCATTGTTGAATCTCCACTTTCTGAAATTTCCACTTGACTCACCTCTCCTATTATCATGGCCACGATGACCACCCGAAAGTGGTTACCGCTTTGTTCAGTATTTTCCTCCTCGTTGGTTATCATTGCTCGATGATCGCATGCCACCGATATGACTACGGTTGTGGTCCCTCGGTTGAACATACTCACTATCTCGCTTCTAATAATTGAGCCACATTGACGACAACATCCGAATACGGGGAAAAATTTATGAGAGATAAGGTATCGACGAATCTCGGGTTTTAGACCTCTCGTAATCATCCTTGTCATTCATTCCTCATTCTCTACCAAATGAGGTGCAACACGGATAACTCGATTGAACTTCACCTCGTCATGCGACTTAATCGTCATGTTGTTTTGTTCCAATCGATAAACTCTACCTCCTCCATACGCACGAATACTTTCGGAAAGTACTTGTCATTGAATAAGATCTCAAACGCTTCCCAAGACATATTGAGTGCAAGTAAAGGTTGAGTACGCTTCACGAGACTCCACCCGTAGTGCACTTCACCGCGGAACATAAAGGTGGCGAATATAACCTTCATTCTCCGTGCATCCCAAGACATCGAATATCTTGGAAATTTGCTTGACCCATGTTTCCGCCTTGATCGGATCCGACTTTCCAATAAATTCTGGTGGTCCCAACTCCTTGAACTGCTAGGCTATGACAGACCGCGCGTTAATATCACTTCCACCCGTATTTTGTACACGAGTCTCCCTCGTCTGATTTTGCATGAACTGCAAAAAGCTCCTAAATATTTCATCATTCATCGTTTGCTCGGTAGTGTTGTTTATAGGAGGAATATTGTCTTCCTGTTGTATGTTCTCCTGGTTTGTGACTAAAGGTTGTTCCACAGTCTCATACACTCCATTGTTAACGTTCTCAGCAGCCATTCTTAAATATTGTCATAAAACAAGGGTTAATTAAATAAATTAACATATCACATAATGTAAGACCCCAAATTATTAATAAATAAAATTTATTTTCCTCTATTTATTATTTTGAAATAGGAAGGGTTGATTTTATTAATGTGGATAGTTATGGGTAAAATACGCAAATATTTTGAATAAGCAAGTGGTTATAAAATATTCATTATTGTCGAGAATATTCGTTTTGGTCGTGGAATATTAAATGCGATAGTAGCAGATCTTTTATGGGCCCCATAATAAAAGCGATTGGATGAAGAAAATGACAAATATAAGTTGTTTATAAATAACGGCGTAGTTATTCACAATTAATCTTGTTGGAATACGGTGGTTAAAACACACTAATACGCGTTGTTGAACAAGAAGACACGCGGTATTGCACCAATTATTGATTCTTACGTAAGATAAGGCACTACTCAATAATTATTACGGTAATTACTATTAAAGATTTTATTTTATTGATTCAATAATTCTTTGCATTGATATTTTATATTCTTGTTGTTTCAATAAATTGTCATTACGCGTATTTTCCATTATCGAGACAATAATTCATATTCTCTGAATAATATTATTGGATAAAATTATTGGCAATGTCTAGAAAGTTCTGTCTAAGGAGAGATTTGGTCACCTAATTGGCTACCAGGTAAGTGAGAGATCGTTATTGGAAAGCCCTCTCTTTTCCTGGAGCTACCGTCACAAGATCTTGTGATTCTGTAATATTATTTGTGAATAATTAATTATTGATTTATATGATGAGAAAAATATTGATTTTATATGGATATAGATGGAGAAAATTTTTAATGTGACAATTGTTGAAAATTAATATTTTATCTTTTTCTGATAAAATAATTCATTTAAATATATTATTTTAATAATATATTAACGGTGATATTTTTATAATGAATGTGGGATATATATGAGTATATGAGAAGGAAGAATATTTTTGGGGCATTAAATGTTTAACATATTTTGTGTGTTGGTGGACACAATTATTGACCGAAATTTGATTATAGCCTGTAAAATCGCCCGTTTATGGATATCGGTCAATTTTTATTTGGAATTTGGAAAAACTTTCTTCTGCAAAGTTGTAGAGAATTGAATTTCCTATAAAAAGTCGCGAGATTCGAATTTTCTGATAACAAGACTATTTATTGTGCATTATTGAAGTTCCGGAGTTCTGAAATAATTGATTTTGGAAGTTTTAATTGTTTAAAATAACAAAAACGTTTTTATGGTGGGTTGGTGGGCTCATGTGTTGTTAAGCATGCTGAAAATCTGAATTTAAAGTGGACGTAGACAAAATTTAATAATTATATATTAATATTTTATTAAATTTTCTGCTTTGGTGTTCTAAGCATTTTCCTATAAATAGGGTGCTTAGGTTAGAATTGAAAATCACACCGTAAATCAAGTTTTCTCTCTATATTATCGAGCGTATTCTTGTGAGTATTTTGAGTATACTTTGAGTATTCTTTATCTGATTGTAAGTTCAAGTCATAGCTTTATATCCAGGTGTTTCATTTAGAAATCTTGTCTTTCGATGTAAGGGATGTTATTTTATTCAAAATGATATTATTTCTTCAATATCATTATCTTAGAAATATTGGTTGGAATTTTTTATCAAATTTGGAACTTTTTCATGTGTCGGGGTTACTTATTCATGAGTTCTTATTCACGAGTTCTTATTCACGTTTCTTATTATTCATGAGTTCTTATTCACGTAATTAATTACTATTCACGAGTACTATTCACGAAGCGTGAAGATGTTTTTTTTTGTGAAATTTCTATCTTTTGGTGTCGAGTTCTTATTCACGATACTCAAGACTATTCACGTAATATCGACATTATTCATAGAAAAATAAAATTTCTTCTTTTTGTCAAAATATCTATTCGGATACTAGTTTTGATTGTATCCATGTTTTGATCATTCTTGAATTTTACTCCACTCGATTACTTATGAAGTATTTTTGAACTTGGATTGTTTAAAATACGAATCCTTAATATTTGTTCTTTTGTTTCACTTTGGATTCGTTTCTTTAAAATATTTTTCATCATCCTCGGTCTAAATGATGATATTATTTGAATATCTTTGGTGCAGTAGTAAAAGATGAATGATTTCTTGATGAATATCTTTGCCCGTAGTGCAAAGATGAAGCAGTGTTGAGATGAACATGACCGATCGATTAATATCTTTGTCCGTAGTGCAAAGATGAGCAGTGTTTAGATGAACATGACCAACTGATGAATATCTTTGGCTTGTAGTGCAAAGATGAATATTTGATTCAAGATATATATTGATTGATGTTACAGGGATAAAATATCGATGATGAACTTTTAAATTCATACATAGAAGATAGTAGTTTGCATTCTCTACTTAACTCTTCTAATGAATTGTTGTTTCATTGCAATTGTTGATTTAAAACCGGTCATCTATTGTATTCTATTAGATTTTTCCTCGTTGAAGACTAACGATAATTTGTTGTATATTATCTTAGTCATAATATTCTTTACTGGGCTAGTTGAGCTCACCCTTTTCCTTTTTGTTCCATTTTTTTTCTCAGGAGGCGAGAATGTAGTGAGTACTAGTCGGAGTATGGAATGAAGGTTCTTGAGAGAGTTGTTTAGTAGTCCTCACTATTTTTGTAAAATAATATATAAATAATTGTGATGAGGATTTATTTGGGTATGTATATTGTCTAGAAGACAATATTTGTATTTAAACTCACATATATATATGTTGTCGTATTTGCACGACAAATGTATTAATAAAGTTGTAGTTATTTCTATACCATGTATTTGGCACTTCGATTGGGTTGGATGGAATGGACCTATTTTGGGGGCGCCACGGTTGGTATCGAGCTTAGGGATATGATCTCCAAGCGGAGATCGGGGAATAGAACTAGGAGGGGAGAGACGAGTAAATCCTTGTTAAAGTGTGTTCTACCTAAGCTTATTTGTTAGTTAGTTAAGTATATAGGGATATTATGTGATATATTGATTTCCTTAATTAACCCTTGTTTTATGACAGTATTTGAGAATGTCGACTGAGAATATTAACAGTGGAGTAAATGAGACCGTGGAGATGCTTGTACTTACCAATGAGGAGAACGTACAACATGCTGGCAATGTACCTCCTGTGAACAACACCACTGAGCAAATGATGAACGAGGGGATGTTTAGAAGCTTTTTGCAGTTCATGAAAAAATCGACGAGGGAGACTCGTGTTCAAAATACTGAGGAGGAAATGATAGCAATTCACGGGTGGTCACAAGCGATTCAAAGAGTTGGGACCACGTAATGCGGGGAAAGCCGAGATCCGATTAAAAGGCGGAGACGTGGGTCAAACAAATTACCAAGATATTCGATATCTTGGGATACCGGAGGAACGAGAAAGTTCCATTCGCTACTTTTATGTTCCGTGAACGGTGAGGCGACATTGGTGGGAATCGTGAAGCGTACCCATCCAACCCGCACTCAAGCATGTTATGGGAGACGTTTGAAAGCAGTTCAATGACAAGTACTTCCCCGAAAGTATTAAATCTATATGAAGGAAGTGGAGTTTATTAGACCGGGCGAGAATAACATGGCGGTGTCTAAAGACGAGGCGAAGTTCGTGGAGTTATCCAGTTTGCAGACCTCATTTGGTGGAGAATGAGGAGCGTATGACACGAATGTTTCGAGAGGTTTGAAACCCTAAGATACGTCAAGATCTCATTTCTCATAAATTTTCTCTATTCGGATGTTGTCCATGAGGGCTCGGTTGTTAGAAGCGAGATAATGAGTACGTTCAACCGAGGGACCATAACCGAGGATCATATCAAGAGATAGTAGATCATCGAATAATGATAACAACGGAGAAAGAAAAAAGACGGACAAAAATGGTAACCACACTCTGGTGGTAATCATGGCCATGAAAATAGAAGAAGCGAGTCGGGAGTAGATTTTAAAAGAGGAGATTCAACAACGATTACGTGAAGATGTTGCTAATAAAGAATCTGGTTCCAAGGAGGAGAAAGACTACCGGTCAGATGTTACAAATGCGGAAAGAGGGACATATCATTCAAAGCGCCCACAACAGTTTAAGGTATGCTATAATTGTGGAAAAGAAGGAAATATCGCCGAGATTAGACGGTGTCGAAACCCGATCCAATGAGAATGGTGAGTCAAAAGGATGTCGAAAAGTCAAAGTCAACGGTTCTGGAAGAAGCGTTTGTCATGACCGGTCAAAATGCGGTAAACCCGAACGAAGTTAGCACGGTTAGTTAATTATAAATTCTTGCGAAGTTTATACCTTACTAGAATCTGGGTTCTACCCATTCTTTTATCTCTCTTGCTTAAGCTCAACGTTTGAACTTGACTACGGAGAAATTAGACTTTGACCTATTTATGGAGACTCAGTTAGAGAAACTTTCATTACATCCGTTGTTTAGAAATCTTGCACCGATTCAGTTGGCACTATCACATTACACCGTTAACTTTATTTCTATAGAGATATTTGCTTTTGATGTGATTTTAAGGTTAACTACTCATCATGCCGAAATTGATTACTTTCGTAAGATTGTTAGCTTTCATATTCCTAAGCAACCTGTTATTCGTATTTTGGGGGCGTCACACATAATATCCCTATATTATGACTGACCAACAAATAAGCTTAGATAGGACACACTAGCGAAGGATTTACTCATCTCTCCCCTCCAGTTCTATTTCTCGATCTCCGCCAGAGACCATATCCCTAAACTTTGATACCAACTGTGACGGCCCCAAAATAGGTATACAACACCCATTCGAGTCGCCAAATACATGGTACATAAAGCAAACTACAAATTGATAATACAATTGTCGTGTAAAATAATGACAACACATACCGTGAGTTTAAATACAAATATTATCTTTTTAGGCAATTATCCGCACTCAAATAAGTCCTCATTACAATTATTCAAACACTATTTTACGTAAATAGTGAGGATCGCTAAAACATCTTTCTAGAACCATCACTCCATACCCCGATTTAGATCCTGCTATGTTCTCACCTCCCGAGAAGAAAAATGGAACAAAAAGGAAAAGGGTGAGCTCAACTAGCCCAAATAAAAGAATATTATGACTAAGATAATATACAACAAATTATCATTAGTTTTCAACATGGAAAAATCGATAAAATATAATGAGCAACAAGTTTTAGATCAACAACTGCAATGAAACAACAATCCATTAGAAGAGTCAAGAGAATTAGTTCTACTATCTTCTAAGATTTAAAAGTCCATCATCAATATTTTATCCTGTAACAACAATCAATATACATCTTTAATCAATATTCATCTTTGCACTCTGAGCCAAAGATATTCATTTCATATCACCCAGTTGGTCAGTGTTCATCTCAACACCTATTCATCATTACACTACGGGCCAAAGATATTCATCGATTAATCATTCATCTTGCAATTATATAGGCCAAAGATATTCATAATATCATCATTTAGGGATGAGGATGATGAAAATATTTTAAAGAAAAACGAATCCGGTGAGGCGGAAGGACAAATAGTAAGGATTCAGTATAACGGTTTATCCAAGATCAATAATACTCCATAATAACCAATTTTGAAGCAAAATTCAAGAATAAAGATCAAAACATGGATACAATCAAAGATAGTAACCATAATAGACATCTTGGACAAAAAGAAGAAAATTTATTTTTTCGTGAATAAGGCAAGTATCGTGAATAAGAACCCGACACAAAAAGTTTCAAATTTGATAAAAGTTCAAACCAATATTTTGGCATAATGATATCGAAAGAAATAATATCATTTACGAATAAAATAACATCCTTTACCTCAAAATAACCGTACTTTTGACTGAATTTCGGATATATATTTATGGTAAATAAACGCAGTGCGGAATAAAGAACTCTCAAGGTATCAAAATACTCACTAAAATACGCTCGACAATCTAGAGAGAAAGAAAACTTGTTTCTGGTGTGATTTTCAATTATAACCTAAGCGTTTATTTATAGGAAAACGTTAGAACGCCATAGGAGACTAAAATAATAAAATATTATTTTCTTTTATTTCTTCCACGCATGCCTACTTTGTTGAATGCCTAGCATGCCAATTCTGAATTTTTTCCAGCAGCCCACATGTTATTAACACCAACCAAAGTGGGTCCCACCCCATAATTGAATAAAAATCATTTTATTTTCCGAAACTTCAATAATTCATAGAAAATAATCCGATTATCAGAAAAATACGAATTTTATGTCCATTCTGCCTGAAATTGAATTCTCTACAACTTTACAGAAGAAAGTTTTTCCAAATTTCAAACATAAAATACCCGAAATTCACAAACGGATGATTTTTAATACCTCCACACCGACAAAATACTGATAAAACACCTCAGCATTAATTCCTTCATTTTTATCTACATAAAAATAAATTTATCCATCATTTATTAAAAGTCATTCATTAGAATGAGTTAACTCAGATAGCCATGAGTTAATTCGAACTATCAATATTAAATTTAATACGCTAACTAATAATTACAATTAATTTTTCTTGAATCGTGCAGTAAGAATATGAAAAGTTTCTTCTTAAAATATTAAAAGTTATATTTAATTTTAAAATCGAATAATGTAATTAATTTCTCTCAAATTGTGAACGTATAAATATGAAAATTTCCTTCTTGAAAACTAATTGTAATTTTAGTCATTAAGTATTAAAAATAATTAAATTCTCTTTAATTGGTGTAGAATATGTTGATCCAAAAATCTATATACCTTATATATAAAAGCACGATCAACTAAGAGTGTAAGTCAAGCTGAGTAGATTGGTATTCGACTTGAGATTGACTCGAAAATATGATTAAAAGTTCGATCGACTCGAAAATATGATTCAAAACTCGAATTTAAAGTTGACACGAGTCGAATCCAATTCATACTCGTTATACGAGTCGAATTCGAGCATACTAACTTTCGCTCAGATTAGGGTTCAAGTATTTTATTTTTTGCATAAACCATACTCGATGGATCGTATTCGAATATTGATCTGATCCATATTAGTAAGCTAAATATATGATATTTGTATCAATCTTTATAATTTATAAAACGTAATATGTAATTGTGTAAGATTTTACTTGAATAAATCAATAAATTGATTGTTAATTTATATTATATCATTTGTAATTTTCTTATATAAATAAAAGTGAAGAACTTTTATATATAAATATTAGTCGTAATAAGTTGAATATATGATGGTTTAATTTCAAGTGAGACAAATCATATTCGAATTCGTTTTAAAGGTTCACAAGTAACTCGTTTTGTAAACGAGTCGAGTACTTGCAAGCTGAGTATCCGAGTAATATGAAGTAAAATTAGAAAATTGTTGTCGAATCCGAGCTCGATTTTTTCGAGTCGAATCTGAGTAGTAGAGTGTTCGCAGTGGCGAAGCCACATACAGTGATATGGGGTCAATCGCCCCCACTGGAAAAAAAATTGTTTTATAATGTAAGGTAAATTTTAAAATTTTTAAGTATTATATATAAATTGACCCCACTAAAATTTTATAAATTTTCTATTATACGAGGTCAAATTGAAAATTTATAACTTTGTCAATCAAATTTTAATCACATATGACTCATATCCTCTTAATATATGTATCTCTCTATAATATTTTAAACTAAATAATAATCTAATTTATATTATTTTTAAAAATAAATAATAAATTACTTACTTATGAACAATTGTGATTAAAAAAGTCTAGTATGAGTCAATATAGTGTATATATACCATATATTATTACTCATTATATTTTTATTGTAATATATATATACTCGAAAGTATAAAGTATTAAAAAAAAATTGGCTCGGGGGCGCTGCCCCCAAACCCCCGCCAAATTATTTGTAATTCAGTAATAATTTCGATCCCACTGACAAAAATTTCTGACTTCGCCACTGAGTGTTCGTTCATATTTGATTAGTTTACACCCCTACAACTGACAATCATACTCATAAACATCCAAGTTAATTCATCCATTAGAATGAGTTAACTGAGGTGGTCATGAGTTAACAGCCAATATTACATTTCATACAGTAACTAATAATTGCAATTAATTTTTCTTAAATCATGCAGGAAGAACATAAAAAGTTTATACTTAAAATACTAAAAGTTATATGTAGCTTTAAAATAGAATAATGTAATTAATTTTCCTCAAATTGTGAACGTAGAAATATAGAAAGTTTATTCTTGAAAATTAATTGTAATTTTAATCGCCAAGTAATAAAAGTAATTAAATTCTATTTAACTGTGATAGAATATGTTGACCCAAATTATCTTCAATATTATATATGTATTACTTGTGTCAATAAAAAAAGATCAAATATATGTCAATAAAAAATTATCAAATATTTGTGAAAAAAATGATATAAACTAGTCCGTACCTCATACGAGGTATCATTTATATTTTTGGAATAAAAATAGAGTCCGACTATATATTGTAAGAATTTTCAATCGAATTATAATTGTGATGTATGTGTATATGAGTTATAATAGGTGAAAATCAAGAATGAACTGATCACCATAATTTATTCCATCTTATCACATAAACTTACACGTAATCTAACGTGGTCACATATTTGTCGCGTAAGTTTACATGTTGCTCGCAATTCAACTTTGTTACATATTTATCGACGTGTATATCATTCTACACAAAAACACGAGTAATTCCACAATTTCTGAAATAGAATTATTATTATTTTACCATGAGAAAACATAAAAAAGAGTATCATTAGCCATTTTTTTCTAATAAAAGATAATTGATTATGATTTTTAAATGAATATAGTTTAAATCACTCAAGTATTCTTGAAATATTGACTCCCATCCTCTTCTCTCAAATATATATCCTGGCTCCTGCATCAGTATTAGATGCTTCAAGATGATTACCTCAAGGAAAGAATAGACTCTATTAATCAGTAAATAGAAAGTTCCACTAATTAAGTTCGACCTTTTCTTTTTCTCTCTCAACTTTGGCCTTTGGGTGGTTGTTTGTTCGAGTGTTGGACAGATCTAGCTAGTGCCCCTCCCAGTCTCCCAATATTTCTATTCAAAATTCTTTAATGGATACATTAGATTTATTCAATCATTCCCGAATATACTATAAAAGAAAAAAAAATAGAGTGAGATAATTCATAGGTGGACTTCTATTCTATTTATTACTCCCTCCGTCCCAGAATAAAAGTCTTTATTACTATTTTGAGTAGTTACATATTAAATGTTTACTTTCCTTTAATAACCAAATTTTTACACATGTTTTCTTATTATGTCCGTAACATTAAATATCTCATACTTTTCTTATTCTAATTCTCTCTCCATATTTAATGACATATTATTATTGACAATTTTGTCATTTTATTCCTCTTCTTAATATGCGTAAACAGTGTACCAAAATTTTTATCCTGAAACGGAGGGAGTATCATTTTTTTCTTTTTATATTGCGTTTGGGAAGGAGCGAGTAAATATGATGTATCATAGATTTACTCTATTCTTCCAATAACATGTACTCTACCTAACAAGTTTTATTTTGGGAGAATTAAAGAGAAAATTAAATAAATTCCTCTCTCTTAAACTATCTCCTTTTCTTATTTGTTCTCCTTGTGTATGTATTATTCTATACATGGTTTATTTTTTTCAAAAATACTTTTTATATTACTCCAATATTCTTTCGCTTCTGCTATTTAAACTTAATTTTTTTATTTTATCTTTCTCTTAGATTTTTGTTTTATGTTATTGTTTGCCCTTTCTACTTTACTATGAGACTCATTTTAGTTTATATCATTTAATTTAATTAAAAGTCATTGTTAAGATATGGGGGTGTATAATTAAGAATAGTTGAGCTATTAATCCAAAAGTCAAAAGCTATCATGAATTCATGGGCGTATTAATGGCAAATTAATTATACCCACCCACTTAAAAAGGAGAAAAGAAAAGGTAAAAGTCAAATTATATAAACTACTCCCTCTCATAATCAATTTAAATGATGTTGATATCATATACTATAATTAAGCATCAAGTTTTCTTTCATATATGAATTAAAATTTCATTTACTATTTTGTAAAATGTCGTTTAAGATAAATATTTTTATCTCTTGAGAATTTTAATTAAGTATTTAATTGCATAGTTTTTAATATTACCTCCAAGTATTAAATAAAATTTTAGTTCTCTGTCCAATAAATAATACTTTTTTTTTTTTTCCAATACAATGACAATATAGACAATTAATATTATATTTAATGCTATACAATTATTTCTTTAATACTTGTGTACAACTCTAAAATGTATTTTATAAGCACGGAAGTATAAATAAAATATTTATATTAAATAAAATTATTTTTATTTAAATGACAATATTATGATTTTACTGTTGGTCGTTTATACAAGGGCATTGTATCAAACTAAAATTCTTCATTTATGTGATTTGTTTTGGACATGAGAAAAGAAAACAACACCAAAAAAGAGTTATTTGAAAATCCAAGAATGAAAAATATTGGAAATGCTAAAAATCTGGTTAGTCCAGAAAACTTGGTGTGAAATCTTATCTTAGTTAAGAGAACACGGGGTTCCTGATTTTAGTAATTAACCACAATATTTTCAAACATACTCCTCATGAGAAAATGTGAGAGTATGAGATAAGTATATGATAAAGGATATTATAAACAATTAATATTATATTTAATAATATACAATCATTTCATTAATTCTTGTGCACAACTCTAAAATCTATCTAACAAAATACAACTGGTTTTGAATTTTTCACTCACCCTAATAAATTATTTGGGGCGTCCAAAGTTTGTGATAAATTCCACCATCCATGTAGTGCCGGAGGCACGGGACACAACTTGTATCATATATTATGGGACGAAGGAGTACTAGTTAGGAAATATTTCGACTTGAAAATCAAATGAAAAAAATAAACATGTCATAGTTTCCAAATTCCAAATAAATCTCAAATATTGGCTTGTTATTGTAAATAATACCCAACTACAAAAGGTTAAATTTTTTAAAAATAATCACAAATTAATTCAAAATTTTCAATTCCTCAAATTGAAAAATTAAAATTTAGTACGTACCATTCAAATTTTGAATATGTAAAATTACATATTCTAAAATTAAATTTACATAGAACTGAAATAATTAATACATATAAAAAATAAAAAATATTAAAAAAACTTACAATTTTAAACGGGGGTGTGGTTCCCTTAAGAAATGCGAATTCTATACGAAAATTGCAACCGCGAGAGGGTGTGTTACTGAGTATTACTACCGAAATAATAGTATAAAGCTTGTAAGTAAAATACTTTCGTAAAAGATGATTTATACTTTTAAAGTCAATTTTTGACTTTCTTGTAAAGTAGGAGGGAGGATCTGTTCATTTGGATCGGTTTTTTTGATTTTTCGAATCGGATCGAATCGATCGGTTCGGTATAAAAAAGAATCGGTCCGGTTCGATACAAAAAACTCGGTATATACCGGTTTTTCGGTATCGATTTCGGTTTGGCGTTTTTATTGTTCGGTAAAAACCGAATCAACCGCAATTCTAAGTATATCTAGGTTTTCTAATTTTTTTTATTAATAATTTATTAAAATAATAATAATAAAATAATGATTATAATAATATTAATAAAAATAAAAATAATAATAAAATAATAATTATAATAATATTAATAATAATAATAAAATAATAATAATTATTATTATTATATTAATTTTCTGTAAAAATAAGATCTAACCTAGCAGATGCACTGATTTCAGATATACCGGTCCAACCAGTTCCAGTATCAATATTTGACCTATTTCGATACCGATTCGGTTCGGTGCTAATCCGGTTCGGACCGATTTTTACCATGAACACCCTTAGGAGGAAGGGGGCGGGGGATTAATTAAATAATTGAATTATGATTGTATAATTTTTTTAAATATATGATTTTTTTTGGTTATGTTAAGTAAATTATTAAATCCTTATATAATAAGATTGCCAATTATTACAAATTACTATTTTTATCAATTAAGTACTAGTAATTTGATTGTCATTAATTTTCGCTAACAAAAAAAAATAAAAAATTGATGGCCCAATAAATTGACCTTTTCCTGGTAAAATCCTACATGTACGTCAGGTAGGTGTAATCACACCGTTATTTTGAGAATAAATTGCGAGAAAGATGAAAAGAAGAGGTGAGGGAGAGGGAGAGGGAGAGGAGAGAGGGAGAGAACAACTCACAAGTCATATTCATACGCGGTAAGGGTTTCTTAATTTAAATTGTGTGTCAGATTTTAATTTTTATGACTGGAAAAGAGGAGAGATGAAGTTCTGCAAGAAATATGAGGAGTATATGCAAGGACAAGATCAGAAAAAATTACCTGGGGTTGGTTTTAAGAAGCTCAAGAAGATCTTGAAGAAGTGCAGGAGAGAAGAAAACCATTTTCAATCTCAAAATCTTGATTTTCATAATCATGATTCTTCCACTTGCCCACATCAATATTGCCCTGGTAAAATTATTTTGTTCATTCTAGTTGTTCCCGTATTTCTATACCTATTTCAAATTCTGAACATGTATACACACATAGATATTAGTAAATTTTAAAAAGGTAATGGAGTTTTCAATTATTTTAGAATTCTGGGCTCTGTTTTTTGTAAAATTCTGTGGGTTTAGTTTGCTATTCCCATATTGGTTTTCAATTGTCTGCAAACTGTTTGATGCAAATCCAAAACAGAGGTGAAGTAAGTATCTTTGTTTTCTTTCGTCTATCTACTGTTTTGCTATTTATTTAGGCTGGGAACTGTTTTTTTCTTTCTTCATTGTTCATATTTAGCTCAATTGTTGTCTCAGCACTAACCTCTTATGATATGTTAAATGATCTATTGTTCAAGTGGGTTTTTAAGGAATACTGCTTAAGGTGGATTCAGGGTTTTTAAGGAATACTGCTTAAGGTGGATTCAGGCTTCAAAAGATTATCTTTTTAAACATTTTACACAGCTTTACTGGTTATTTGATTATTCACTCATCAACTCGTAGAAGTACCTCTAATTAAATGACAGGACTAGTGAAGAAATAAAAATAATAATAAAATACTTTTAGTTGAGAAAACGAAAATCATTTTGCTGAAATTAGATTCGCCACTAATCTATTTAACACACACAGAGAGGATGAGCACTACAGCCAATACTACTGTATTTGCAGAAGAAGCCTTTCACACAAACATATGTTGGATGTTTTTATATTTCACAGAGTAAATGTAGTCGCTCTTAATTATAGACCTGCAGCGTTTATTTTGTCTATCTTATTTTAAGTTCCCTCTCCAGTATTTTTGATTATATTGTAACCTACTTTATGTGTAGTTTGCGATGGAACTTTTTTCCCTTCCCTTCTCAAGGAAATGTCTGCGGTAGTTGGTAGCTTCAATGAGCGTGCTCAGAAGTTGCTTGAGCTGCATCTGGCTTCTGGTTTCCGGAAGTGCTATATCTGGTTCAAGGACAAACTACAAAGGAACCATGTTGCTTTAATTGAAGAAGGCAAGGACCTGGTCAGTTATGCCTTGATAAATGCCATTGCCATGCGTAAAATACTTAAGAAATATGATAAGGTATGTTTATCACACTTCTGGCCGTCATACCTGTATATTTAAAATCTTTTCTGATTTGATTTATGTGTTTCATATGTTTACCTCTTTCACATCCAATGCAGATTCATTATTCCAAGCAAGGCCAAGCATTTAAATCGCAAGTCCAAAGTATGCACATTGAGATCCTTCAGTCCCCATGGCTATGTGAACTTATGGCTTTCCACATAAATTTGAGGGAAACAAAGACCAAGACAAGGAAGGCCCCTGCATTCTTTGATGGGTGCTCTCTGATATTCAACGATGGAAAACCGTCACTCTCTTGTGAGCTCTTTGAATCCGTCAAGCTTGATATTGACTTGACTTGTTCTATATGCTTGGTAAGTATCCTGTTCCTCTCTTAATCATGGATATCAGCCTTACACATTAATGCTAGTAAAAAAATTCAATAATAAATTTATGATAAGTATGAACTATGTGATCAAGATTAAGTTGACTGGTTCTATTTGCTAGTAGATTTTCATATTTCTCTACTTCTGTTTTAGTTTTTATATTTTTTATTTAGATAAATTAGATGGTCAGATTTCTTCTGTTGATCTTGTACTTTATATCATATTGGCTCAAACTGTATTAAGTAAATGATTGAAATTTTTACATGATTGATGCAATTATTTGTTTTCAATTTGCCCCATATTTACGAGAGACTTTCCCTGGCATGAAAATGAAAGATGTATTAAGATTCTGTGGTAAAATTAGAATCTCAGTACAGAGGAAGCATATTTTCTGAGAGACTAAGACTGGTATTGGGTGTCTCTCCTGCTCTAGTTCTCAAGCTTGTGCTGATAGTTCAAAAGAAGAATTTTCATTCAGTTTTGTAGAATATTTTCTGGATAATTTGTATTGGTGTGAATTTAACATACATATTGAAGTACATAACTAATTTTTTCTGCCTTTAATTCCATGAGTTTATTTTGTTGAGTTACACTTAAATATCACAAGCATTTATGTAAAAATTTTGAACCAAGGCATTATCAATTGGTTGACCTACTAAACAGCAGTTTCTGTGGTCAGGATTTTGGTTTGACTTTGAAATTTGAAGACAAAGTCCAATTTGTCGAACTTTATGATTCCCAATACAGAGGACCATTCTGAGTTGTCGTTAAAAAAATAAAAAACAATATTCATACAATAAGAAAAAGATGAAGCAAAATCAAGATTTTCCTGCTTAATTGAGTATATCAAGTGTATGTGCTTATCTTTCTCCTTGTTAGTGTATTTCACATATGATGCTGTTACACAAAAGCACATTTATATGCCCCATTGTTCAATTTAAGGCATTTTTGTGTGTTTTAGCATCCACCAATCAGTTTTTATGATCACAATTTAACATCATCCAAGATGATCAATGTCCTGGATCAAGTAGTATTCTTTCTGTAGAATCCACCAACCACCAATGCTCAATGCACTTGGCTTCTTTGAAACAGGATACTGTATTTGATCCGGTATCTCTCACCTGTGGTCATATCTTTTGCTATATATGTGCTTGCAAGGCTGCATCAGTGACCATTGTGGATGAATTAAAGGCTGCAGACCCCAAGGAAAAATGCGCTCTCTGTCGAGAAGTAAGTTTGTGTCAATTATTAATTTTGCTCTATGATTTACAGTTTTCAACAGGTTCCTCTTTATTTATCTTCACAAAGTAAAACTAGTATCATTAATCATCACACTATATTGTAATACCCACAGAAGCCATTAGTTCATAAACATTGCTTAAGCAAAATGCTTGAGAAATGAAGTTGGAAAATTCCAAGTACTGTAAGATATGTTTATATATATTTGAAACAGCAAGGAAAACTTTTTGTTTGGAGTTGTTATAAGTGAAGTTTGCTTGGAACTTTGGACCTTATAACCCCTAGTGACCCCTTAGAGAGGTCTGTAATCACGTGAACATACACTTGTAAGAAAAAAATAGTAACAACCTTTTGGCTTTGAGGACTACTCAGGGTCTGAAACCGGAATATGAGGACTATGTTAACAATTTGACATTAATGACCTTTTTGGCTGCACTTGTTCCTAAATTGGATTAATATTTTTTCTTTTCTTCAGTCATTCTTGAGTTGAGTCATATTTCGTTGTTTACAATACGGTAATTAGATGAATGGCTCTTACCTTGGTGTAAAGAAATCCTTAGGTGAAATGGCTTCAGCCCTCCTATCTACGTCTATGTTGTTAACCTTCAACAAACTAAAGTTGTGATGGAACCTCAGTAGATTAATCAACTATAACTTTTTGTAATTTCTTTTGGTTGATTCAGTCAGGAGTTAATGAAGGTGTTGTACATATGGAAGAGTTAAATATTCTATTATGCAGAAGGTATGGATTTGTTTAAGATGTCCTGTGTGTTTTTGTCTACTTGGTTGAAATAGGTCAGCTAGGCGTGGGAGAATTAGTGAGTTTCTAGTATATTGCATCCCCTTGCTTACACATCATTGCTTATTGAAACAGTTGTCCTGAATACTGGGAGGAGCGTCTCAAGTCTGAAAGAGTAGAACGAATTCAGCAGACAAAGGAGCACTGGGAATCCCAATGCCGGTTGTTCATGGGTTGAATATGAAATTTTCTTTCAAGTGCTTGTATAGTGTTAGTTTGGAAACCCTTTGATGTCTCTGTTATTTCGTAGGGCTTGCACATGCTGCGAACTAGCAATAAGTTTGTACATAATATTGTCTGTATGTTCCTTTGTTGTTCTATGTTGGAAGTTTCAACAACTATGAATTTTGTCAGAAAGGTGTTACCCTTTTGGTGATTTATTACATGGCCTTTTATTTTTATTTTTTTCATATTGTTGTTATTACAAAAATTTATTTGTCATGCTTAGGCTTCAGCAGTCATTGTTATGATTAGCCTTCAGCATGTGTTTCTTGATTGAAAGTATTATCATTTGATTTTTTTACTGTTCAACTTTTTTCATATTTAATTTTTCATAATAGTCGAAATATATTTTAGTCTGAAACACAAAAACCTATGCCAAATCCCAGGAATTGAAATAGATTTTTATGAACAGACATATTCTCCAAAAGAAGATGGAATCCTTTCAAATTTTACATATATATAATCTTCAGTAAAGCAGTGCAAGGAAAAAGGCACAAATATCATACTTATTATTGCGATTACACGTTTTGTTTAGCTTATAGTACCAAAAAAAAATTATGGGTTAAGCCTAGCAACTACTAGCAGTATCAGAGAGGCCAGGAAACTGTAGTGCCTGATTTCCCTGTTATATATTTACCAAAACAGGCAACCGTGTAACTTCATGGCAAGCTTTGCGAAAGCTAAAATGGTTTATTACAATCCAGCTGACAGGTTTGCATACTCCTGAACCAGTGCCCCGAAAAGTGAAGGTCTCTCAAGCAAGTGAGCTGGCTTGTCGAATTCTCTTGCCCGTCCTATTGAACACACAAAGGGATATTAGCCCAGAAAACAAAATGTTATCATAAGAAATTACCAACTACTAAACCTTACGCATGCAAACATTTACCAACTTTATTTCTGTATTTTTACTTTTAGTGTTGTGATAGGATTTACGATAAGCTTTCTTTGTAGGATTTAAGGAAAAATAAGAGACGAGCACAGACCTGCATCAACAACTAGAACCCTATTGCAGTCCATGACTGTTGGTATTCTGTGAGCAATGCTGATGATCGTGCAGGCCGAAAAGTCCTCGCGGATAATTCTTTGGATTACTGCATCAGTCTGTGAATCAACAGAGGCAGTCGCCTCATCCATAAACAAAAGCCGGCTGCGCTTTAGCATTACACGCCCCAAGCAAAGGAGCTGCCTCTGTCCAACGCTCCAGTTATCTCCACTATCCGCAACTACAAAGTTACATCAATAGGAGACAAAACATGTTGACAAGAAGTTAGATTAATTTGACATAAATAATGAAGAGCAGGCTACAAGTCTGGATTTGAATTAAAGAAAGGAGCAAGTACCTAAAGAATCAAGTTTCCTGGGTTTTGCAGTGACTACGTCTTTAAGTTGGCAGCGTTCAAGACTCTACAAAATGAGTTCTCAGGTCAGCTGATTCATCTCAAGTTATGTACTTAAAAATGATCGTACAATAAAATAGTAATGCCTTATACCTTCCATATATCTTCATCTGAATGCTTCCCAATAGGGTCAATGTTGCTTCTAACGGTTCCTTCAAAAAGGACAGGTTCTTGAGGAATGATTCCAAAGCGAGACCTAAGATCATGAAGTCCTAGTTTGGCAATGTCGATCCCATCAATGATTATTGTTCCTCCTGAAGGTTCCACCAACCTAAAGAAAACCTGAATTAACGTTGACTTTCCACCTCCAGTTCGACCAACTACACCAATCTTCTCACCCCCTCGGATGTTGAGGGTAATCCCTTTTAGAACTAGAGGAGTGTTTGGACGATATCTTACCTGTCCACAATGTATTCAAGTTCTTGTGTTAAAGAGAGTTTCATATAGAAGAAGCGAATGTTATTTTAGCTGCATAGTTCAAAGTTCATGCAAATCATCTAATCTAACCATGAAGCAAATATATCTTGTTTATAGAAATTCCCTATTTTCATGTTGCAGCATGTACTAGCCTAATATGACCAGACGAAAACACAGGAATAGCATTTCCTTCATAATACAATGCTTGATTTATCCCGACACTTTTGTGATGACAATTGGTAACATCCTCAGCAATAAATTCAGGATTAAAATTAAGTCCTAGTCAGTTTTTAACATGATGTCATCAGATAGGTTTACAGCTAAGTTACCTGCAAGTCCTTGAGCTCAACGTTTCCATGGGTGGGCCAATTCGGAGAAGGAAGACTATCTTTCTTCTCCCATTCTGCTTCTGATGGTATGTTCGTGAATTGTTTTACCCTTTCAATCGAAACCATTTTATTTTCCACAAAGCAACTCATATATATGGCCCAGAACAGCACACCATTGAGGGACAGGCCATACGAGAGAGACAGACCAACATTCTCTGAAGAATACAATATAAAAATCAGTTCATCTCAATTCAAAATTCAGAGCTGAGAGGTAATGCAAGTAGCATTTCATTTACTGTACTTATCCAATCAAACAATTGCATGCTTAAAGTGCAGGGATGGTGCAACAGTCACTCAGTTGCCCCCTTAGGACATACTTTTATAGGGATTAGTAATCAATTTTGGCCATTTGGAGAACATTGATTGAAAGATATTTTATGACTTCAGTTTCTAAACATTTGAGCAGATAGCAAGAAGCACCCAGAGGATGAAAAGAAGAAATAAAAGAAAGGAAACAGCTCCAAGAAGCCCCTATCACAAGTCAAAGTACAGATCAAAAGTTTATAAATATTTATATTTTCATGTGCAGTTTCTTTTGATACACAAGTCTAGTTGCATTTTGTTGGGTGAGTATGATAACAAGAAGTTTCTGACATGGAAGAGAACTAGAAAACATCTCTATAGATGTAGTCATGTACCTGGCTTTATGATACTGTTAGGCAACAAAATCATGAACATTGTAGAAACACAGAGGATGAAGCAACCCATCAGTTCCAAACGAAAACCAAGCCATTCATTGGATCCATTATTGTGAAAATCCATCCGCAAATTTGCATTCACCCGGTCAACATTTTCGGCGGAAAATCTTTCCTGCTTCTTAAAACAGCGGATAGTCATGACTCCTGAGATGCTTTCAGAGAAATGATTAATGACAGGTGCTTTTGTGATAGAGTCGAGTCGAGTCGAGTTAATTCACGAGATGTTGCAAGATAATATCCCTGAAATCCAAAAGCAAAAGGAACTGATTTATAAAACTTTATAGTAGTTTCAACTTTAATGAAATTGTAGGAGTTCATTCCATTCAAGTGTCCTAATTGTCAAATAGATATATGATCATCATGGCTCTATAGATCAGTAGAGCAATCTCATAATAAAGTCCATAATACCAAACTCAAGTCTACATTGGGCAACTGCAAGGTGCTCTCACCTTGGTAATTCGTGTAACCTTTGGATAGGAGTCGGGACATTTTTTTTCTTCTTAAAAAGGAAAGAGAAATTGACAAAAGAAAAAGAGGATATTTGTAAATCCAAATAAAATGAAGTATAACAAGAAATATCAAGCGCATTAACAATGATCATACCCGATACCAGAAGTTCAGATAACCAAGTGGAATTAAAAAGAAAGCGGTTGGCCAAGAATATTGACACGTGATGATGACGATCCCAAGCAGTGTGATGTACATGGCAAGAGTGACGCTGGTAAAGAAGGGGATAAAGATATCGATGTTGGTCTGATCATTTGATGCCTACACAAGTAAAAGAACTGTAAGATATCATCATAGAAGTAGAAATTAGCCCATTCGCATCAAACATGTGGCAGATCGTACCTAATAGAGAATAAAAGGTGCTTAAACAAAAGAATAGTCTACTTGCAAAACAAAACATTTTATTTGAGTGTTTAAAAGCTTACCCGACTTAGAATTCTTCCTGAAGGGGTTGTATCGAAGAATGACATAGGAGCATGCAAGAGGCTGTGTAGAATTTGCCTAAAGAAAATTTGGGCAGTCTTGAGCCCCATCATTGTAACAAAAAGGATTCTTATCAGTACAATCACAAATGCAGCTGTTGCAATAATGGCATAGACTTTAATGAACAGAGAAGGGTTGAATGTACGCTCTGCTGAAGTTTCATATGCCAACCAGTAATCACTCGACATTTGAACCGCTTGCCACAAGAAAGACATTAGCAACACAACCACAACACCCCACCAGCCAAATGCCTCGGTGCAATATACTTTGTATACATCTAAGCTTACTTTTCCAGTTTCTCTTTCCTCTTCTTTGGTGAGTTTTGAAGTTCCCTTACTAGACTCGGAAGATTTGCCTTCACCGTTTGCTTCCTCTTGGTTGGAAGAAGCTTGAGGAGAGTTCGGAGGTCTGGGGGAATTTTTACTGGGTTTTGTTGTCTCCACATCAATAAGTTCCATGGAGGATTCATGGGCAGATACCAGTGCCTTAAAATCCATGCCAGATTTGAGTATATCATCATACCTTCCTGATTGCACAATCATTCCATCTCGCATCACCTAAGTTTTGAGAGGTAATTTTACAGTCGAGATTTATTTTTTAACTAGTATTTCAAAACGAAACCAAAATTTTAACATGGAGATCTGGGAAAACCAAATTATACTTACTAAGATAAGATCAACGTTATGCAAGAAGTTGACTTGGTGAGTAACAAGTAAGACGGTCCTATCTTTAAGGGCTCCCCTGACACATTCCTGCTAAAGAATATGGTAAAATAACCTGAGCTACACTGTTGTTAAATGAGGAATAACTTTCTGAATATGAAACACCATCTTTTTTAGTTGTTAAATTCAAACCAATTACGTATTTGTCCAAAAGTAAGATGATGTAATACGAACATTGGTGCTTATGCAATCATATGTTGAAATGAAAACAATAGAGATGTTTATATAATTCAACAAATGTAAACTTCTCAACGGTTTTAGCCTAGTATTCAACTTTCTGACTACTTTATTCATCTTCTGATACAATTTACTCCTTTGTGTGATCTTTATACTATGTTTATATTTTCAGTGAAACTTGTCCATTTAATATCTATGAATATAAAAAATGAACTTGTTATCCTATGTGTTATCAAAAACGGCAAGAATTGTCAGTAATGGGTTTAATATAATTATCACCTTGAATATCTCGGATCCAGTGTGAGCATCAACAGCGCTAAATACATCATCAAGAAGATAGATATCAGAATCCTGGTAAACAGCTCTTGCAAGTTGGATCCTCTGCTTCTGGCCACCACTGAGGTTGATCCCGCGCTCTCCTATTTCTGTCTGATCTCCATACTCCATCATTTCCAAATCTTTCTCTAAGCAGCAGACCCTGATAACTTCCCTGTACTTCTCGCGGTTCATTGGCAAACCAAACAGGATGTTCTCTTGAATTGTCCCGCTTTGAATCCATGATGTTTGTGCTACATAAGCAGTGGTGCCACAAACACTCACCTGTTATAAAGAAAAGAAATCAATTCATTTACAATTAAATAGTTCTACAGGCAGAGGATTTGTTCAATTAACCAAATCTGAAAAAGCACATAATAAGTTTTTGTTCAAAAAGGCAAGTCATTATTAGATGGATAATGAAACGTATATCATCAATACCATCATACTAGTAGAAGAATAAACATTAAATGTACGAAAAGCTTAGGGGAACCACCACTGAGGCCTAATAAAGAAATTCCACTACCAAATGTCGTATTAAGAGCAAAATAACACTTGACTAAATCATAAAATCAGGCTGATTTTAGAAGCAGAGGTTAAGGATGTGACTGCTAAGGAATGATCTTCAACAAAATATATTGTATCATCCAAAAAATGAGAATTCGTGCCTTCCCCGATATTTTGTGCATTTCACCAAGAATTGATGCCAGAAGAGAAGACTTCCCTGATCCCACAGTCCCAACAATTGCAGCAATCTGTCCCTTTTTAATCTCAAAATTTAAGTTTTTCACCACTGGTTCGCCAGCTTCATCATCCCATCGAAATACCCCATCTTTCATCTTCACTGCAATTTCACCTTCACAACCTTCTTGCCTCTCCACGGAGTCCTCCACCAACTCCTTACTAAGCATAAAGCTGTCCAACCTCCCCAATGAGATCATTGCTTGTGAAAGCGAGATCATAGATTGTGGGAATGTTCTGATAGGTTCCTGTAACATCTTAAAGAGTGAGGTTGCGGTAAACACTGTCCCTGCATCGAGCTTAACCCCCATCAAAATTGCAGTACCAAATGTGAGAGTTGATATAAATAATGGAGTACTCCACAGCACAATGACATTGCCGGAGATTGAGTACATGAACTTGGATAGCCATCCATACTCTATCTCACGAAAAGATTGAATTCTCTTATTGAAATGATCTTCCCATGCCTGAAACTTGATTACACGCATGTAATTAAGCATTTCATTTATTGACTTCATTCTCGAATCACGGTTCTTCATTATATTGAACTGGAACCGGTTATTTCTTTTACTACCCATCACCACAAACACCAAAACTCCAACAAGTGCAATTAAAGTTACAATCACTGAGGCACCGAGGTTATAATATAGAATAGCCAAGGCAACAGTAACTTGCACTGGCATAAGCCATATGGCATGTAACTGCAGCATCATATCAGAGAGCTGTTGAGCATCCACAGCCATGTAGTTCACAATTTGTCCAACCCCGTGAGCTTGTCTAGCAGAACACGACAGCCTCAAACCCTTCTTGTATAAAGAAGTTAATAGAGTCGATCTAATAAGCATTCCAAGCTTCTGGGAATTGAAGTTGAAATGGTGTGAGGTTAAAACTTCCACAAATTTGGCAACAAGTAGAGTCAGTACAAGGTAGTACCCTTCATAAGGAAAGCTCCCCTTCCCAGATGTAAAATCTACAAATCTTTGTATGAGAGTAGGCCCAACATACATGACACACATCCTCACAACGGCAAGGCAAGCAGTGAAAGCAATGTCTTTCCAGAAACAACGAAGCAATGTGGTTCGAACAGGATGTGTTATTTTTCAGAAGGCTTAGGCCAATTCAGTTCAAATATCCTCGACATTCTTTCAGCTCTATGTTCTGGTGAAAGAGTTGGGACATCATCAATCTTTAGAGGTGATTTATAACCATTTTTCAGTAGAGGATTCATCCAAAGCCAACAAGCTTTCGACAAAACAGAAGCCGAAGCAAACCTACTCACTTGGGATTTGTCCAGAAGGGATTCATACAACTCCGGTTTTTCTTCAATTACTGATTCAGATTCTCTTGTTACTATGATCCCATTAGACCCTTTAACGGACACAATAAAAAGAAGAACTGATAATGGAAGAGTCACTATTGAAATTATATCATCCCACTTCAACGCAGGATCACTTCCTTTTAAAGAGGCTAAACGAATAATCCCCGCAGTAACAAACAAAGTTCCAATGAGGAAATTTATTAACCAGAATATGCGAAGCGACAAAGGATGCCTAACAGCTTGGAATCTCTTCTCATGTACAATTAAAATTGTGATTACGACATGAGTTATTGCTTGAATTAACCAGAAAAGGCCATCTATTAGCTTCCAATTCAACTGGGTATTTCTAACAAAGGCCAAAATGCACAAGATTGTGTAAGAAAATGCTAAAAGAATTGTCACAACTAGAGATAACTTAAACCATGGAGTGATTTTAAGAAGAGGGCTATTGTTTGTAATCAGGGGTCTGTGAATCTCTGAACTGGGATGGCCATTGGAGGTGAATCTTGAATAAATCTTTTGAATTGAAAACACAAGGAGGACAAACAAGAAGAGGATGTCAACAGAAGATAACAGAGCTCTTTGAGGGCAAGGAGAGAGAAAAATGAATCTTGGCCACTGAAATATGGGTGAAAGAGATTGTTCCTCTTGGGATTGTATCACGGAGCTTGAACATGAAAGGGATGTAATCCAAGAACCATAAGACATGTTCACAACTTTCATTTCAAAAGCCATGGAAGATTAATCTTTTAAGCTTCCTTTTCCACCAATCTCCACTCCGCAGCTATCTGGAAGAAGAACATGTTTAAAATAAATAAAACACGTAGCAATCAGATAACCAATATGAGATTCTTGCAAAAAGACATTGAAAATCATAAGCATACACATATAATAGAGTTGCACAACTACTACAGTATATTATAAAATCTAAGTTACAGTAGTTGCAAATAAAATATCAACGAATCATTGAGCGCTGATTGCTACTTATCACTGACACCGAACATGAAAAGACTCTCGATCTTTCTTTATAGAAAGAAAAAGTGTACATTTTTTCAATACATAAAACAACAAAAAGTGGGTGCTGAGCAGTCCTCGAACACACCTTGGCTTGTCACTTGTGCCTAGTGGGGAGAGAAGATCCTAATTCGAGAATGAGAGAGCAAAGTCAGAAAGAAAATGGCCAATAGAAGAAGTATAGAGAACCGAACCGAGCGCCAAAACACGTGAAGAAGAAGGAAAGGCGTGTTCGTTCATTACAATGGCAGGACCGAACCAAATTAGTAAAATTTATGGAGTAATGATTTTTTAGTATATACTACTAAGGTAGTCTTTGTTTGGGTCTTAAAACCTCTTAATAGGTGTGTTTGATTCGGTCAGAGGCATAATTTGTTTGATAAAAAATTTTATGTCTCTTAATGCCTCTTAATTGTTAAAATTCAAAAATAATGCTAAACCATTTAGAGCTAAATCTGAACGAGATTATACTTTTTTGGGACAAAAATAACCTCAATAAGTAATTAAAATAACCCAAATGCCATCAAGAAGGGAAAATGATCCATCAGCATCTTCGTGGAGATCAGCTTTAATCGTGGGGGCTGGAACACAAAACCCACATGTGGGAGGTTGAATTCTTTTGCCATGATTGAAGATCTGTAGGTTCAATCAAAAATTAGGGTTTTTGAAGACAGATAGGATGAGACTATAACGTGATGGTGAGGGATCTACGATCAAAGAGAAGTGATAGAGGAGGAGAGAGTGAAGAGAGAGAGAAATATGTGAGGAGAAGTGATGATTTTGCCGCCATTGATGCTCCTCTAAATGGTGATTGTGATGCTCCTCTGAAGTATTAATTAAACTTTACCTGGGTGTGGTATGTCCCCAAAACAGAGAGTTCCCCTTAAGCATAAAATATTAAAAATTATTACCCACTAATTTAGTATTTTAAATTGCAAGATTCAACTACTCCACTATGAGATAACATTTATAATACTGGTGCACAATGCTTGAAAAGTGGGCATTCATTGTTTTTCTTGTTGCTGTTGTTCAGAACTCAAAAGATTTGATTTGGGGGAAATTTTTTGTTTGTTTCTGCGGGGTAAAATAATTGTATGGGAATTTTGTAGTTTATATATATTTTTTCTTTTGTTCATAGGGTTAAAATGGTAAACTATTGTTATTCAGACATTTTGAAAAAAAAATTATCAAATAATATTTTTTCATTCAAATACTCTTATATTATTCAGACGTCTAAACTGTTCAGGTTTTAAAACTCAATTTTATCAAACATCACCGAAGTCTTAATAAATTATAGAAATTAGTTGGATGAAGTTTCACCCTTACTGTCCGTGTCCGTCTGCCACACCGGCGGTAGGTGACTTAATAATACAAACAAACATCCCACCTCTAAATATTAGTAGTAATTTTATTGACACTTAATGCTTGTATTTGTAGAAGAATTAGATCCCTACTCAATTGGTACATATAGTATTAATGGGTAGATGATTTAAATACATTAAATGGCTTGAGGAACACTCCATATTTCAGGTAGTACTAGTGGTGAAGACGTGGGGAAATTCCCCCGCCTAAGTTTTTGTCCTATGAGTATGACCATAATAAAAATCAAATACTCACAAGGGATGAAATGTACTCCAATAAAGTATTGCTAAAGTTTCCCTTTTTTTTCTTGTATATATATGCCATATGTAACAAGTCAAATTAAATTTAAATATTTCTCTCTCTCTCTCTATATATATATATATAACGCTTCTCTTGAATTGTGTACATAAGAGTAGTATTTATTGTGTGCACACTTTTGTAAGAAATACATTAATTGAAGTATTTGCCTTCTATTTCAACCAACCAAACCCCTAAACAAATGGAGTATCCAATGAATCTTAATTGTATGCATGGGCGTTGCCGTCATATAATTTCTTTCTAAATATAGATAAATCTATAAAGTATTCCTTTCATTTTCAAATTCTGGATACATATTTAATACTACTAGTCAATTTCTAAAATCTGCAAATTCAAAATTGTATGAATTCGCTAAAGTTTTTAAAGTAATTTAATAATTTAAATGATTAATAGTCTTAAAAATATTAAATTATTTAAATTAATTATTAAATATTGTTGATTCTTTAAAATTAATTTAAATAATTTAATATTTTTTAATTTAAATGATTAATAGTCTTAAAAATTAATTTAAATTAATTATTAAATTTGAGACTATTAAATTGCCATACAAAAATATTGTTGATTCTTTAAAATTAATTTAAATTATTTTCAAACTTAAAACTAATACTAATATTTTTTAATTATAAAATAATAATTTCAACAAGTATTACTTTTAAATAATTTTTAAAATTTATCATTATATTGAATAAAATAATAAAATTCAAATTAATTTTTTATTTTAAATTAACTACATAAAATCAATAATAATTTTGTATTCTAGAATATAACAAGTATTATTTTACATAACTTTATTTAGAAATAAACTTAATTACAAATAAATAAAGATAAGATGACATTATATTTTATTATGATATAGTAGTAGTTGCATACTTTTTCTCTTATTCATATTGAATAGTAACACTATCGATCAAATCATTGACACCACCAATCAAATTATGAGCTTCTAAAGGAAATCAAACATGCCGCTACTCTTTGTAGCGCGGGTGAATTAATTTAGTCTAATCTTAATTATTTATTATCATGATCAACGGTTTAGGAGTTGATTGTTGGAATAGTGTTCGTGATAATTAATTGTCACGGATGATGATCCTATATATATAGTACTAAATCTAGAAAATTAAAATAACATATATTGAATTGAATCCTTCTATGGCGACCGGGGTCTTCCGACCGGGGTAGCGAACGTTCATAATTTTTTTTTTCTTTTGACTATCAAATAATTAATGTAATTTATTGGAACTGAAAATTTTACAAAATGCAGTTATTTATGTCATTTAGATACATGTAAAAAACAAATTTGCACAGACTGTACAACCATGTTTTTTACTCGTATCAAAATGACACCTAAATTATTGTATTTTATAAAAATTTCAATTCCAATAAATCACATTAATTATTTAATAGTCAAAAGGAAAAAAAATAAACCCGGTCGGAAGACGCGGATGGCTGTAAACTTATTGTATTGAATTTTAAAAATTCAATTTATTCCAATCACATACTCTTAAATTGTTGAGCAGCATTGACTCAAAGTTTCAGAGTGGACCATTAACATTTAGTTATACTACCTTCCATGAACTTTCACATAAATGGAATAGAATATTTTATTTTATTTTATTTTTTCCATATGGTAAAGAAATGCATGCATGCCAAATAAATACTCTACCTTCCTTCTTCATACGTAATACTCCATTAATCAAGTATATCGGTATAAATCTCATATATATAGTTCATATAATACTAATAATCTCGAGTTCAAAATAAATTTGAAATGTCAAATTTCAAGTAAAATCTTGGGTTCATATGGGATGTTACACCAATAATGATAACAAATAGAAGAGGATTGTCGGCATAAAGTTTGAAACTCACCCAAACAAAAATGACAACAAATTAAGGATGTTGTCTCCCATTCCTTTTGCCAAATAAATTATGGGGTGAAAGAGTTTAAGGCTTGAGCCTAACCTAAATAAAAATCACCTCTATCCTATTAAAACCCAAATCTATAATCCAAATAAGAAATGGGCTTATTGATTGGGCTCGTTATGTGTATGGATGCCCAAATCTCTAATCCAAATAAGTAATGGGCTCATAAATTGGGTTTATAGTCCAATATTTGTATGGTTATGTAGGTAGGAACTACATCCCACTCCTTTGCAAGATGTTACCTTCAAAGTCCATAATGGTAGTGGGAGTTGGATTATTTGAGGATGAAAAATGGGGAGGCATTAAAAAAAAATCTTACTCCATATTTTGGATTTTTAAAGCTTTGCATTACAGAGAAAAGGCAATCCAAATAAGGACAAAGAACATGGGCTGGGCTTATAATAAATAGCACAAGGACCTAGTACTATACAATATCCCAAGTAGTCACTTCTAAAGTCCAGTCTAAGGACTACTCATATGAAACCGTTAGATTCACTGACACTTAATCATGATCAAGTTTGACCTACAAACACGTACTAGCGATCACACAGAAAGAAATCCTCCACAGGGTTCGGTGTCATAAACTTCACTCTCCTTTATTCTTTCTTTCTAGGGTTTCCATTTCCTTTCCTTCCCTTCTCTTCTTCTGGACGAAAAAATCATGAGGTAATCATAATATGTTTATTTTTTCTCCATTTTCCGTTTCTGTACCTGCAGTTGTTTCTTCTCACGATCTTGCTTTCATTTTTTTTTACTTTAATTGCTTGCTCAATCAGTTTGCTCATGGATTGTTATTTGGCTTATACATGAGTCTAATTTGTGAAGTATCGTATCGGCTTCTGATTATTTGCTTTGATTTGTACTTTTACTTCCTAATCTCTGTTTGATTTATTATAAAATTAGGTTTTCTAAAAACTGAATGATTTGAACTTTTATTTGTCTTTTATATTTTAGATTTCTCAGTAGATATTTGACTTTTTCTCTAAGTTGTTTGAATATGTACAACTCTCGAGTGTTTTCGGTTTATTCTTGTGCTGTTCTTGGTTTGTGATGAGAGTAGTGGTTTATGTAGTGGAAGTAGTTCACTAGGGCTTTATATTATTGTCTTCTGATCATAGTTTAAATTATTTATTTGTGGGTGCTGATATGTTTAGGGGTAAAAGGTGTTGTTGAGTTGAGTGTTTGAAGAAGTTGTACACGTGCTAGCTGTAGAATGCTAGTGTAGAAATGATGTAAATTAAGTGTGGAGTTTTGAAGTTATTAATATATTTGTTTATTGGCTTTTGAATTACTGGAAATAGAATTGCATGTGAGCTTTATGTGGTGTTATAAACAGAACATATCCTGAGTTGAAACTGTGGAATATGGATTCAAAAATTGAAATTGTATTTGTTTGTATCAAGGCCCTGTTGGATAAGTCAGGAATTAGGATATTGAAGTTTAATAGGACACAACTAGGAGAACTGTGTGACTTCCAACTTGTGATTCAGCTTTCAGGCTACCCATACAGTTCTATGTTTTAAAACCTTCAAATTATGTTTTGCTAAAATTTAAATTATATTCCATGATGTTAGTGGTTTCCCAAGAGCTTGTGTGCAGGCATATATATATATATATGTGTGTGTGTGTGTGTATACATGTTATCTTCTTGCAGAGTTAATTTGTTTGGAATGCATGCCGGAGATCATATTTTATTTCTTGTCTCTTAATTTTGTATTATCGGCCGCTACTAACTATCCTTAAAATGCTGTGAAATTATAGTCGGCATCCTGAAGTCAAGTGGGCCCAAAGGGAAGACAAGGTCTTTATTACGGTGCTATTGGCAGATGCAAAAGATCCGAAGGTTAAGCTTGAACCAGATGGTGTTTTTACATTCTCTGGTACTGCTGGTGCAGGGAACCACTCTTATGAACTGAAGCTTGATCTATTTGACAAGGTTAATGTAGAGGTAAGTTGCTCTTTCCCACATTATTGACGCTCTTTAGGTTTTCTAAAATGTTGGTTGAACATGATCCGCTAATCTATAATTCTGCCTAGGCTTCAAGATTATAGCAGACTGTATGGATTACTTTCTTTTTTTCTGCTGTTATGTTGTTATTACTGAAAGTTTGTTGTAGAATAATCTTGACTGGATTATTGGTTGTCTTTTGGGTTATTAATGTGATACCCTGTGATGACTTTTGTACTAGGGTGAGAGAGCCATTCAAGATGAAAATTTCTAATTTTCTTGCTCTCCCATCTTTTTTTTACAATTTTAGCAACGTTATTTATTTTTGACTTTCCTTTCCCAGGAAAGCAAAATAAACATCGGCCCACGAAGTATATTCTGTATTTTGGAGAAAGCAGAGAGTAAATGGTGGGATAAACTCTTGCTTGGAGATGCCAAGACTCCTCACTATGTGAAAGTAGATTGGGACAAATGGGTAGATAAAGATGATGATACTGGTAAGCCAGATTGTTTTCTTTAGTTTTCTTCCTGATTTTGTTTTGCCCACTTTACTGAATTTGCTCTGTGTTAATGATTCTGAATTCAACTTCACATGTTATGTAGGTTCTAATGACGTGAATATGGGTGGGGATGATTTCACGGTAAGAATGTTTTAGGTGATGATTATACATATGAAACTTGTTAAATTATGTACTAATTGTTCTCGTTATTTTGTCTTATAGAAATTTGGTGACATGGGAGGCATGGGAGGCATGCCTGGCATGGGAGGTATGGGAGGATTGGCTGGCATGGGAGGCATGGGCGGCATGGGAGGATTGGAAGCATTGGCTGGCATGGGCGGAATGGGCGGTATGGGTGGCTTTCCCGAAATGGGAGGCATGCCCGGCATGGGTGACTTTATGGGTGATGATGCTAGTGATGATGAAGGTAATAGTCCAAAAGGCATTTCTAGCATATGCATTTTTACTGCTGCTTAATGGGTGTGTTTTGTTATGACAAGAAGTGTATAAAACAGAATGCTAGAATTGCCGGATAGTAAATGTGTTTATGAGTAGCTTTGGTATTTTATCAAGCGGACCATGTTATTTTGTGGTGCTGATTACTTTTGTGTACTTATGGACGTCTTTTTAGCTTCCCGTGTGTATAATTTTGAGGTAATCTTGATAGTATCAGTCACTATGTGAAGCTTCATAGAAAACACACTTTATTGTTGAGATGTAACTTCTTTCTGTTCATGGGGATGTGTGGGTGAGATTGTTGAACTGTACTCTATGCCATGTTAAAGGCTTGTTTTATGTAGTGATATGGGTAATTATATGAGGTTTAAGCTAGCGTTTAAATGTAACTTTCTTCTATTTGAAGGAGGGGGCATTGGGGGTCCGGGGAAGGATAAATACTTGAAAATTTGTTGAAGTTTTGGGATTTGATTGACAGAGAATTGTCCGAGATTTTAGTTAGGGGACCAGTAAATATAGACAATGCGTATTTGTTTCTTAAGCTTCACTCCAGATTAGGTTTTACATGTACTAAAGTTGTATAATGTGATAAATAGAAATATAATGTGTTTTGATATTATCTATTGTTACTGGATAAAGCAGCAATCACTTTTTCTCTATGCAGTTGAAGAAGCAGGAAAGCCAGATGGGAAAGACAAAGAAGTAGCAGGAGGTGAGACAAAAACAGAAGGTGCTTCAGAGGGGAAAGCAGAAGCTACGTCAAGCACATGAATGCGTAGTTTGTGATCATCGTTGCAGTATACCTTTAGCGCAAGTAGTGCTTTGGGGTAGACATCTTGCTCTGATGATTGTACCAAGGCACTTTTTCACGGCAGAGTAAAAAAGCCCGGTTCCATTCTGATGTTCATCTTTGCATAAGATTGTCTTCTGTTTTGCCGGCAGAAATCGTACTACCTTTTAAACTTGTTTTCTGAGTGTCATATTCTTCTTCGATGATTAACTTCATAGTGGTGGAAGGTATTTTGGATGACATTATGATAACTCTTTCTTGTTAGAGTTCATCAATTTATGCGCTATTATACATGATATTGGTTGTTATGGAGACGTATTTTGCTTTAGATTAAAATCTCAATGCCGGTTCTTCCTAATACTGGTTTGCTCTTGTGCCTCTACAGGGAAAGATGAAAACCTTATAGGTTCTCTAAGCTCGAGCAAGGATCAAGTGCATATCTTTTATCTTACTCACACGTGTTCACTCCCTTTAGGCGACGGTTTCGGTCATATAACCGTCTTCTATATTTTTAGCGACGGACATCTATATTTTTAGCGACGGACAATATATAGCGTCACTAAAAGTATAGACGACGGTTGTATGACCGAAACCGTCGCCTAAAGGGGGGTGAGCACGGGTGAGTAAGATAAGGGGTATACACTTGATCCGGACCGCTCTAAGCTCATCAATTATAGCTAGCCTTCCCTACAGTTTTCACAATTTCTTTGTTTGATTTGATTTTGTTTATTGATGTTCTATTTACACAATTCTACATTGATAGATAGAATTGTTAGTGAATAAAAAGCGGTCCGGATATTAAGTTCATTCCGTATCCAATTCATCCGAGTTCACCTCTTTAGTGACGGATTCGACGACGGTTCGGTCATACAACCGTCGTCTATACTTTTAGCAACGAACAACATATAGCGTCGCTAAAAGGGAGCGAGTTTAGGTGAGTTGGATAAAAGGTTAGCTTTAGATCTGGCAAATATATATATATATATATATATATATATATATATATATATATATATATATATTGTAGGACAAAGTTTAGCTCTGGACTGCTCAGTAAACGAACAAATTCTAGATCCTGGGCAATTATTATCAAAGTCAAGCATCATATCAGTTATTCTCTTTTCACTAAAAACAAAATTTATCAATTATTCTCTCCTCTCTTCTCTCTCCATACAAGTATTCTCTTTTTTCTCTACATACCATCAAAAAAAAATGACCAATAAAACATAACTTCAATACCTGTTTCATGATAAAAAAAAATAAAAATAGTCAATAGCCATGAATTCTTTCATTAAAACATAATTATAGTGAATTAACAACTTTAGTTAACTGCACATAACATTAATAGTAGTTACATAGTCAAAAAAATAAAAAAAAAAGTAGTCAATCAAGTAGATGAATAATTTTCGCCATCGTCTTCACTTGCATTTGAATTGGAATCTTCAGAGCATACGGACGACCTACAAAAAATTCAATAAAATCACATTAAATAAAAAAATATATTCATAATTTTGCCAAAATCAAATTAAAATTATAAAACAGAAATAAAAAAGATTTGTAATATTACCTGAGTTGAAGTATTGGACAATTTCTTTTATCATGTGCTTGTCCAATTTTTCCACATCCACGACACATTCTCGGTTTATGTTTTTTTGGCCTCCCTAATGCTCTTTCTTTTCCTCCTTTGAGCCTTTTTCCGCACCCCTTTGCCCGCACTTGACTCAGTTCTTGAAGCATATGTTCATATGTTGAACTCAATTTCACTGAACTAAGTATATCAAGACCAATTTTTTCAGTAGAAAACTCCTACACTTTTATCACCATTATTCAATATATTCATTTTCTCAAGTGCATTACTCAAAGCATCCCTATATATCTTAGTTCCTTCCACAGTTACAAGTGCCTTATCAACAACTTCCAAAGATTCTTGAACCAATTGACTCCGTAACGTGAGATATAATTTGTCATCATTTATGTCCATTCCTGCACTATCTCTAACATTCCCACATTTTGCAGATTGAGTCCATCTCTTTAATATGTACTTATTTGGAAGTTTCTCTAGATCATGAAACTTGTTCAAATAAGCTAAAAGATGCCTACAAGGAATTCCAATGCTCTCAAATTTTTTACAACTACATGAAGCATAATCCAAATCTTTTTCATAAACAATCTCCCTCATATTATACTTATCATCATTTTTTTTAATATTATACACAATGATTATCATAATCTCCAATAAGCTGGAATCTATAATTCAAGAAGCTCCCCCACAACTCATCTTGAAAATTATAAAATAATTCACATGTGTAAATATCAACCATTTGTAATAAAAAAGAGTGGAGCATTTTCACCTTAGGCTTTTCATTCATGTCTTTATTATCGGCCTTTAATTCTTCATGACGTTGGTGTGCAAGACCCCCTACCAAAATTTGGATCATAAAATCCACCAATGAATTTCTTTTGTTAACATATCTCTTGAAGAATGCATGAGTGCCCTCATTTCGTTAGCTACTTGACATACCAAATGTAGAAAACATGATTAACATATCACGAGCACCCATCTGAAGCAATTTCAAACATTGACTTTAGCCATTTATTCTCATTCAACTCACTTATGAGAACAAGACCCAACCACAGAAGTCAAACTCTTACAGACTTTTCGATTTCCATATACAATCGAAAATTCCTTATAGTATTGAGCATATTTTCACAGAATCTAACTTCTCGAAAATTTTGTCAAAATGTGCCAACTACAATACCTATGATAAGTACTTGGAAGAGTTTGAAATAGCTTTTCGTCATATTTGGATCTTGATCGGTGATAATCATCTTTGGAGCATCACTTTGGCATAAATTCTAGGAATTGATTGAAAAGCCAAACAAAAGAATCTGATCTCATCGGATAAGAAAGCACAAGCAAATACAATGGTCTGCCCATGATTATTAACCCCCAACAATGGTGCAAAAATCATTACATACCGGTTGGTATTGTATGTAGTATCGAATATCACCACATCACCATAAAAGTTATAAGTCTCGCTCAGAATTTCCATCGGCCCAAAAACAACAAGTAATGTCGATTTTCATCATCCAGACTCAATTTGAAAGATGAAAGAAGAATTCTTGATCCGTTCTAATTTAAAATATTCAACCAACATACCACCATCGTGCCCCTTCATCTCATTACGTTTATCCCTCTCATAATTATATAAATCTTTTTGCGTACATCCTATGTTTTTTCTAACCCCCCGCTTGAACTCCCAAAAAATTATATTGTTGATGCGTTGGTATATTTACCATTCAAGTTGTTGTCTTTAAGCATTTTTGGGCATTAGAAACATTGCGGTGAGATCTTAAAAGATGAACTTTTCTTAGGGGTGGACAATGCGTGACTATGCCCTTCAATAAATACACTCACAACAAAAAATTTGATTTTGATTTCAAAAAGCAATTTTAGCTTTGCAATTCTCTTTCACATTCCCGACGCCTTTGTGTATCGAAGATCCGCGCCACTATTGAACCCGAATCCTTCCTTAAAACAAACATATTCCTTCCTTATGATTTCTTCACTCCCTTCCCCTTTATTCCTTTGGGTCCAACTTCGAATACTAAATTCGGCCTCTTTTGCATATGCATTGTAAAAATTTTTGACATCCTCTAATGTTTCAAATTGTTGTCCTATTTTGGGCTTTAGCTCAAGTCTTACTTGAGGATTATAAATGGACATTGACTCTTCTAACTCATTCTCTACTTGAAACTCTATATCATCACCACTCTCTCCTACATTCAAATCAACATTGTCACAACTCCCAAAGTCTAAGTCCACAATGTCCATTTCAACAATCTGTAAATATACAAAATTATGCAAAAAATTATTCACACAGGAAAAATATAATAACTCTAACAATTGCAATGCTGCAATTGATAATCTAATCATGTTTACCTATAACCAAACCAATTCTGAGATATGAACATATATATAGAAAGAGTATTTTAATATTTTTACATCTCGAGAAGCGAGCCTTCTTCTTTATTTTTTTTATTTCTTTTCAGAAGAAGAAGGCTTTTCTGATGCAAATAAAATTTTTTTACTCAACAAATATTAATTTCGGCTCCTCATTTTTTTGTAAAGAAGAAAAAAAAACAGAACAATTAGCAGGGGAACAAAAGAACTCAAAAACTTTAAAGTATTCATTTCTAATTTCGGTCTTTTTTAAAGTCCTAATTTCTAACCAAGGTGAAAAAAAAACAGAACAATCCAAAATTAGGACTTTTTTTCTTTGTAACTTTTAGAGAAATTAAGTTCTATATATACATTGGCAAAATTTATACATTGATTTAGTTATTTAGATCTAGGTTTAAACCTAGATTCCTCAATTTCTTTTTTTCGTTTAAACTCAAATCTGAAAAGAGAGAAAAAGTATTACTTGAAATCGAGATCCACGGATTTGGGAGGACGTCGAACTTGAGAGGGATGGGCAGAATGACTCTTCAATCGTTGGTATGCAGAGGGAGAAGAGAATACGTGGTACGGAGTGGGAAGAGGAAATAAAGAATGTCTGGAAGAGAAAATGTTTGGAAGAGAAAGAGAGGGAAGAAAATATAACTTTAATTAATAAGAGAATACCTGGAGGAGAGAGAGGGAAGAATGCCTAGAAGATAGAAGTTTTGTTTTTAGTGAAGAGAGTATATACCTGCCATGTCTTGGACTTGTATAATGACTGCCAGTCCGTTTGAGAGCTTTGTCCATATATTGTATGTTCAACTGCGGTGCGGCTAAGCTTTTCAAATGTGGCATTGATAATTATATATATAGATATTTATAGGTTGAGATATATAGTACGTCTCTCATTTAACGAACCTATTCGTAGCTTTTCAAATGTGGCATTGATAATTATATATAAATATTTATAGGCTGAGATATATGTATTTTTAAAACTGTTGATTCAAATGATGAAAATCAAGCCTTGAGCATTTTAAAAGTAGCACCTGTGACTGAAATCAAAACGTAAACCATTCAACTGGGGGAAACCAAATCTTTTACGCGTTGAGGTCTTCAAATGTCGTGTAATACACAGGTTCAGACTTCTGAGATTATCAGATGAAACAGAAAATAAATAACACAACACTGGAAAGCTACTGTATTAACATAATAAGCAAAATTTTACGGTAAATCTTTAAAAACAACAATTAAATTGGGCATAAACAGTTTTTCAGTAGGAAGTTTAGGAAATTGTGATCCTCTTTTTGCCCCCCAGTTTCAATCAATATAAACTTAGAATGTGCAATATTTAAAAGCACAGGAAAAACATGAGCCCCTAAAACTTCCCTGCACCACTGAACTCAATCTTCACTTTTTGAGATGATCCACAAGCAACCACTTGGTACTGCTTTCTATCACCAGGAAAGTACAAAAAAACATCAAATGGAAACTGTTTCATAATCATGGGGGAGCCAATTGCCTTCAAAAGCAGCAAACCAGCACCCTATTTGTTGTTCAGCACCCCAACTTTGAATTATCGACCTCGACCACCACCTGTGACCAGATTCCACAAATTCTCAGTGCATAAATTATCAAGGAAAAATAGCATTATGTTCCAGAAACACATTGCTAAGTGCATATGATACACAAGGTCAATTTACTAGCTTTCTTGTATTTTTGGTGGCCGTTGATAATTCTCTCATATGTTGGTACTTTTCTTTTTCTAGGCAGTAGTTAATAGCTGTTGTGCAGTAAACTAAGTTGCTATAAGTTATGCAATCTTTCTTAATAACATCGGTGAATTGTGGCTGTTTACTTGGGGGAAGAAAAAAAACCCAATCAAAATGGCCGCCTTCTTTTTTCTCTTTAGAGTCTAGAAAAAAAATCTGGATTTATTGCCAACACACTACAACGTTCGGGGGAGATTGCTAGGTCAAAAACAAGCACCTATAAAAGGAGACACGAGTCTCCATTTTAGGCATCGTGGGGAAAAAAATTGCAGTCATTGTGAGCAATTGAGAGATTTGATTATTGGAGTCTCCCGCTGTAAGTGGTCTTTGCGAGAGTAAGGTGTTGGTGATGGTAAAAGAGTGAGGGGTTTCGGTGTGTAATAAACTCATATTCAAGTATCTCGAGTGTCTAGTATAATAGTTCTAGTGTTTGTACTTAACGTACATGTGTTCTTATTGTGCAATGAGATTTTATTTTTTTGAAGTGCACCAAGTGTAAATTCTTACAAACATGTGTTTCATAAAAAAATTGCCGTCGATATTAAAAAGCTTGAAGAAAAAAGGTTATACCTCTGCTTCCACCTGTCCTTCCGCCAGGACCTCCCCTGCCTCTTCCTCCACCTACACTTTTAGCATTTCCATCATCAGTGCCATGGCCCATGCCTTTTGCTGGCCGCCCACTAGTGCCATCCTCTCTACCTCTTCCTCTTCCACGACCTCCAGCCCCAGGTGGCCTCCTGTCTGAAAATGTCAAATTGCCAACAAAACCAAGTAACTTCAGACAAATTTCAAGTTATTGTACAAACAATCTGCTTGAGAAGTTAATGCATTACTAAAACAAAAATTAATAAAGAATTTTTTTTCTTTACTAAACGGAGAAGGAAAGTGGGAATTCTATTATTGCAAAACAAAATCATAGCTAGTACGCTGCTAAATATTTTTACAGTAATTTAAACAAAGAATTAGGTGTAAGTTATATTACTCATTAACCATGGGGTAGATAAGGGCTCTGGAATTCTAACAGAAAGAACTGTAATCTAAATCTTAGAAGTTGCATTTAGAAAGATCTTATATACTCCCTCCCTACATCCTAGATTGAGAGTCATGTTTGACATGACACACAGTTTAATAAAAAAAAAATTGTCCAATTTTCCCCAATTATAACCCTCCCACCAGAATTGGGCAGAAGGCAACATATCACAAGGCCCATACACTCTTATCTAACTTTTAAAAGGCAAATATGGGCAATTTGTATTATAGTTGCATAGCTTTTATAAACAAGTGAAAGTATATTGGGACGTCCAAAAGAGGAAAGTATGTCACTTGTACTATGGCGGAAAGTAAGACTTCAGAACACTTAGATTTATAAAATTCAGAACCTCCTTTCTACTTGTAGAAAGGCATATCATGATGGACAACAACACAATGTGTCTATATCATGTTTTGCAAGAGAAAAGGTTGTGAGTAATATATACCGGAACGGTTCTTAGTCTCTTCCTGAACCTTATCAATTACCTGGAAGTTGAGAAACAAAAAGAAGTCAGCTGAAAATATGACAATAACACTGGAGACTTGTAGTTAGGAGCATAAATTAGGCAGTGATGTAAACAGAAAAAAAATTCCACAAAAAAGGTGGCATAACTGCAAATTTCTTGAAAATCATTAGAGAACCGAATCACAGCTCAAAATAAGTGGTACATGAATGAACCATGCCATGTATGGCAAGGAAACTGAATTGTACTAGACTACTAGTAAACAAATACTTAATTAGTCAGAAACATTTGGATCAATATAAAAATTCAAGGAACACTGTCTGTAATTTGTACGACTTACCACTCTTCCGGTATCATATTATTTTGGATACAAGTAGTATCATAATA
>CM035136.1:5621731-5786731 GCA_020205605.1 Panax ginseng | reverse complement strand
AGTAATCTCTTTCTATAAATCCTCCTCTAATATTGGATCTCATGAAATCAAGGAGAATCAGCTAATATATCTCCTATAATTGTGAGGAATACTTTTGTATAAATATACCTCCTTGTAATCTTAATAATACACAGAAAAATTATTTATTCAAGAATTTGTAAATTATATTATACAAGCGTCAGTTGGATGCATCTCATTCCAATTGTCAGTTGTTTCAAAAATACTCCCTCCGTCCCGAATTATCTGCTGTTTTAGCAAAAAAAAATTGTCCCACTATATCTGCTTTTTCAAGATTTCAATACATTTTTTCCCTTTGTTTTCCAAGTTTGCCTCTTTACCCTAATTGTTGATAGTCATTACTCTCATTCACGCCTCTCCTCTTTTTTAAGCATCCTTTTCATATTCCCACCAATAAAGATTCACGCGCGGAAAACAAAAAAGTCAGCACATAAGGGTATTTTAGTATTTTTATCACACATTGGTATCTGTGTGGAACTCTAGAACAACAGATTATTCGGGACGAAGGGAGTATCTACTAATTGCTAAAGAAAACAGAACAAAAAGAAACCAAATGTATTCACATACATATATACAAAAGCCAGTAGTTCAAGCACGTGATTTTGGAATAAATAAAGACAATGGATATCTGAGAGAAAGAGGAGCGAGAGGGTGGAAAGATGGCGAAATATTAGCAATGAAGTAGCGATTATTGGGCATACCTCATCTGGAACTCTAAGATACTTAATCGTATTACCCCTGATGTAGCATTCAGGCATTCTCCAAAACCTATCTCCGTCCTACATTATGAACAGTCGATGACCTATCAGACCCATTATGAATTTGAAAGAAAGCAATCCCGACATTTTTTGGTAGAAACATATCCTGGTATGGCATGTATAGACAAATATCCGTAGTAAAAGACTACAACTATAAATTTTAAAGAATAATTTAAGAGGAACTCCACTTAATGAAAAGATAGTGCACCTTAGAGGTACATATAACTTCTCGGAGATGGATGTTCATCCAAGTATCGCAGTTGACCAAATGTCCATTGTAGGTCTCACCATTTTTCAGCTCTACCAACTGTCACAACATAAGCCATTAGAAACATAAGCACTTAGTACTAAGAAGGAAGCTGCAGCCGGCCCTGCAATACATCACAAGAGAATTTTGCAATCCCAAGAAAAGTTAAATGTGAAGAAATTGAGCGACTCTAAGGCTTTGTTTTAACTTGAGGAAAGGAAATGAAGAAGAAAAGCTAAGAATTTTGTTACATGTATGTTACTTTTAATTTTAGGATTATACGTAATGATTGGACCTTTTTTTTTTCTGAGCAAGAGGTCTTTCATTATCTTTTTCTAGCTTTTTTTCCAATTCCCAAAGTGACGAGAATATATATTTATGATCTTCAACATTCATAATATTATATCCTTCCACATAAATAAAGCTTATACATTTTTTTTAATCTTTCAAGAAACTATCTTTTTGTGGGTTTAAACAAGGTGGGTGATAATAATTAATTAAAAGTACAACAGGCAATTAGGTAGTTATGTACCATAGGATGTCCTTGAGCCGTTTTGAGCAGAGAAAGGGGAAGCTGAAAAACAATACATTAGATAGATACTTATAGAAGAAAATCCAACTTTAAGAAAAACAAATTAGATTGAGTTGCACACCATTTTCTAGGGCACGGAACTTTGAAAAAAGCTAGCAAATACAAGAGAACCCCTGCAATCAGAAGAAAGCTAGTAAGAGAATGAATTGGATTTGCAATTATATACGGAAAACACACGAAATATATATTTGGGGAATAATGAATCGATTGTGAACACTTAATTTGAAAGATTAGTTTCTGATGAAGCTATATACATAGGGCGTCGCATAGTTAGTTTGAGAACTCTTAATCACTAGAAAAAATAAATTAAAATTACCGGATCTGGATGAAGAACAGGAAAGAGATTACAGTTCTTTGAAGATTTCTCGATTTCGAAAGTGTATTATTTATATATATATATATATATATATGTATAATTGAGATTTATTTCTAATCGAAGCTGGAAAAAGGTGGCAGCATCCAAGTCGTCGAAGTCGATAGCGAGTAGCGTACCAATTTAATTGACACAAATCAACATTAAACGGAGAAACAATAAAAGTAGGGAACTGACGCATGTATTTTTGATACCGACTAACTAATACTACAGACACAAATTATTTTATAAATATTTTATAAACGGCTGATGTGGTATATTCTACATCATCATATTGATTAACAACTTATTTCAATATAGTATTCGATCCCACACAATATACTAAGGTGGAGTATGCCACATAAATAATTTGTAAAATATTTATAGAATAATTTGTGTCTAGCATTATTCTTTTGATACTATAAAGTGGGTTCTGCTTTTACTCGAAAATTTTGAAAATATACAAATCTGTGTATTATACAGTAGGACTATGACGACGAGTTTTTTGAGCTACAACGACGGTTTATCCGTCACTAGACCAGAATAGCTATGGCGACGAGTGAAATTATCGCTATAGCCCAAAAAACTGTCGCCATAACCGACTGTGTAATACACAATTATGTACATACATTTTTCTTATATATATATATATGAATCCAAATATTTTGTTATATGTATCCAAATCACACCCAAAACACTGTATTATGAAAAAATTTTAATTCCATAAAATATTAAACTTTTTTTTAGTTATTTTTTTAAAAAAAAAAGCAAAATTTTTTTTTAAAAAATTAGGGTCCGTATTTTAATCAACCTGATCCTCTCTCTATATATGTATATGTATAAATAATGCTCCCTAAAAAAAGTATAAGGGAGTGTTTGGTTATGAATTATGATTACTGAAGTGAGTAGTAGGTCAGGTATTCTCCCTCAATATCGAATAATCATTTTTATTTTTTTATTTTCTTTCAACTCTTAACAAGTTAATATTAATTTATTTAAATCTTATACTGTACAAAAAATATTAATATTGTACATTCACAAAGAAGTAAAATTAATTATTATTTTTGCGAGTTTCAAAATTTAATTAAATTTATATTAATTTTAATTTTATGATTTTGATAAATTAATTAAAATTATTGTAATGCATCTTTAATTTTGAAATGACACAACTAATGTGCAAGGAAAATATTGAGGGCTTGTTATTTTTTGGTTATACTTGTGTAGTTGTGTTATAACATGCGTAACACAATGCTATTAGCATATTCAGCTTAGCTTTTGTCTACAATAATTTACTCTTTTGATCTAAATTAATGTGTGTATGAAAAGAATGATTCAAGTTTGGCTCAAATATAAGAAAACTTTTAAACAACATCAACTAATATAGAATGAGTTTATTCAAAAATAAATTTCTTGAAAGATGTTGAGGGCAGGAATATTTAACTTAAAATGCCAAATTAGCATTATTATCCAACCTACCCGGAAAGAAGGAAAAATTAAAAGGAGCACAATTTGGGGAAGGTGCATGCTGAGCTTTATTCATGCTGCTCATCTGATCTGACCATAGAAACAAATCATGAGGCAATGAATCAATTTCAAAACTTGTACGCCTATTCAAAAACAAGACCTTGGCGACTTATAATACAAAATCATTCCCACTATGTAAGATTAGGGTAGTACTAGTATATACAAAGGAATACACTTGGGAAAGGGCTAGACTTGCGCTCCAAAACATTGGGAGTTCGTATATTTGAGCAGATGGTAGAGACTAATATTTACAATAGTTGTACTTGTATAAGTCAAAACTACAGTTGGTCGAGTTCCACGATCACAAGGCTATATCATCAGCATCATACCTTTTACGAATAGTTGTTAAGTCAACCAAATGCCGCATTGTTGGTCTGCCATGCGGACAGTTCCAAGGAGACTTGAGGTCAGCCAAATGTTCAATTATCTGCAATCATTTAAGGGGGTGATGGATTAGGAGAAACTAAATAGAACCCATTCATAACTGTGCATAACCACTTGGAAAGAAAACAAGATTATAGAACAACTAACTTTTACCTTTTGCATCTCATTTCTAGCAAGTGGATCTCCGACCATAACTGATGATCTGCAGGCACGTGAAGCTAGCATTGAACGAACTCTTGGAGGACAAACTGAATCAGGAGTGTCCATTTTGTAACTACCAATCATCAAACATTCTCCTTGACTATCAGAAAGAATAGAAATGAGCTCCTTCACATCTGTACAAAGAGAAACCAAACATTATTTACCAGATTTGAGGCGCATGCTCACAGAACAAAAGGATAGAAAATACTAATAGGAAAACATAATAATATCTTACAGAAATGGTATATGAAAGGGAGTGTTACCATATAGTATCTTAGTTCTTTCTCATTCCTTCCCCCTTCACTTGTTTATGTACGTTGCATATATGGAAAGTGATGACCAAGGAAAAAGATAAAAGAGAGACACGGTAAAGATTATAGAAACTGGACAATAAACTGAAGCACGTGCTCTGACCTTTTTCATTTCTAAGTTCTGACCATTTCCATTTGCTTTTATTAAAGTCCATTATCAAGTAATTTATTCAAGCCAATATGTGATTCTATACAACCTTGTGAATATTAAACCAATCAAGACATTTAAAATGATTTTTCAAGAAAGAAAAGTGTCATACACAAGTCAAAAAGCAGTTAATTTATTTTCACATAGTATGGAGAATGGGTAGAACCGTAGAAGTACTAACATTAACAGCAAGGAAAAAGAAAACATACACACATCATAAGCAAACATATATTTAAATATTCCCCCCTCCCCTAAATGGATTTCTACCTTTTTTGTTGGGCACAGATTTAAGCCTTGTTAAAAACAATACATTTTATATATTATATTTTCAATTCTCCTTGAAATATATATACAATTATAATGAGTAGAGTGGGAAGAGAAATGGAGCTGGGAGAATTTACTATTATACCCATTCTCACATAAAATGAAGACTGAAGAGAGTTATTCATGGGTGGAAAAAGAAAAACATTGCATACTATCTTTTGAGTTCCTTTTATCTCCCATTTCTGGAATGCAATAAATGTTGTATGCAAAGCAAAGAGCATCTCTTTCTCCATTCATTTCCCTCACCTTTTAGCTCCCACCAAAACAGGAATCCTAGCCTTCCTCATTTTCCTTCTACATACTTTTCTCTCTTAGAAATCAAACCATTAGTGTTCTTAGATAATTATAACAAAGATAAAATCTAAACTTCTGGTATGTTGAAAAAACCATGTGAAATTGGTGTAGAGCCTCTAGAACAATGCAAGGGATCACTCCACAAGCAATTGCTTCCAAACACATTCTACCAACACACTGCCTAAAGGAGCTGCTATCCACGAATATCACAAACATATACGACTTTCAGAGATGTAATTGAACCTACGGCAATAATTATTTTTTTTGGTTCAGCTCGTCTGCTAAACAAAGGTCACAATCATCTTACACTCCACATGCATGTTAGATTTTAATCGGTTGGTCGAAGTTGGAATTGAAATTGATCAGGATTACCTGAAACTCCAAAAGTTATGTTTTTACTGAAGGGAACGGCTCTTAATTTAAATCGATGCCCAGGAGGAGCATGCACATCCTCTTCCAAAGCAAATCCATTTTTACTGTAAATTCAAAACCAGGTGCATACCTATAAGAGTAAGAAACAAGCTCCAATTTGCAAAAAATAGTCAAAGAGGACAGATACAAAACAGATATCCAATGATACATGAATTCTTTTACTTTTGACAAGAAGATTACGGCCAATAAATGACATTAAAAAAAAGTGAAAAAACTAAAAAATACTGCAAAGGTGCATTAGAGAAGTTAGGGAAATAATAATACCACAACAGTTTTTGTTACCAACAAGGTAAAGCTATTAGTGCATAAACTACCTAACGTGGCACTATAAAATAGTAGACGTGGAATTAACTTTTCCCATAGTTAACCAAAAGCTCTTCTACGGGGCAACTATTTACCTGCTGAAATACAGGGCTATTTGGATCCATATATTTAAACTCCTCTTGTTCATAAGACCCTCTTAGTATGCATTAACAAAGTCCATACACCAGTAATCTACAAACTCATTTGTTTTTAAGAAGATTAATAACTTGTATTGTTCAAATGAAGGATCTTTCTGTAATCCACCAAGATTAATAAGAAAAATGCTAAAAAGTGAAATGTTTGAGTCCAAGAAAATGTGAATTTCAGCATCACTTCAAACAACAAATAAGAAATCCTACAAAAAAGGGATTTTTTTTAAATAGGAAATAATATGGGGAAGTAGAAAAACAGAATCCTAATATATTTCACCTGATGGTATTCATGTGCATCGAAACAACTACTTCTTCTTCAGGAGATAACTCCAATCTCAATGGCCTACAATCAATTAGTTTAAGGACAGGAAAGATAAATTAATACAATCTACGAATGATTTTCTTATAAAAAAGCCAATTAGTAAAGACACGGGAATAACAAAACATCAACTGAAAGGGTTAAATTTACTGTTTACAAACAATTTATGCTGCTATATAAGGTATAAGCATCATTTCAAATAATTTTGGTTAGTATCCACATTTCTAGCAAAATTATTGTTTTCACCTATATACCAAGAATGCTTCAGAGAAATGGCATTATACTAGAAGGTACATTCTTCGCCGTTCAGCCTGTTGTTTTGGTGGATACAACATACTGGCGGCTTTTAGAATACATATAATATATATATATATATGTATGTATGTATATATATGTATGTATGTATATTATTCATCTTACACCAATGATCTGCTGGATAATTATGGTTTTCCACAGCTAATTCAGACCTTTTAGAATAGCTTCAAGCTTCTGAATTAACATGATTAGAGTGTTTACTGTAGAAAAGAAGATTCCTGATTTCAGAAACTTAAAAAATGACCTGCAGTAACAGAAATTTTTTTTGCATTACCGAGATGGTAAAGTTCTGCTAGTTACAGGAGATCATTAATAAAATAACTATGTTCTTCATTAACTTCCACTCCAATGTGGTTCACTGGTTCCATTAAGAATGAATAAGAAGCAAGCTTATTGTTTATAAATTAACTAAAAACCTATATAGCGAACCCTGTCTCTAATTCTTTCTTATACAGTCAGTATGTTGACAAAATGCACCAAAATGGAGGGGACAAAATAGTAAAACTGGGTAGATTTGTTAACTACAATGTTCCACCACAGAGGTAGTGTAGTTGCAGAAGAACAACTCATTTTTGTTTCATTGGACATTCCACACGTGTTTATAATAGATGGTGATCAAATCCATCATCTTCTCAATAAAGTTTACAAGATATATCCTGAATTTCAGAAGTTTAATGTTAACTAAGCAACTTTAGTTAAGAAATAAATTCCTCACCGAAGCAAAGGCTGTTGGTTCAAGATAGTAGACAATGACAGCCGCTCATAATTGTACTTCTCATCTGCAGCATGCTGATCAGAAAGAAAAGTATATCTAAATCACAAAAATTTGATTGCAAACTGGCACTAACAAAGAAGCAACCCTGATATGAGTTTACCAAATCTGCATACTTTTCCATTTTACAAGAAGTTGCACTACATGTTGAAACAGCAGAAATATAGTTCAGGAGCAAGGGAAAGATTACCTGATCTACAATAAATAGGTCTTGATCCAACTTGCCAATGATAAAACCAAGATTGAATTGCCCAATAACCTAGAGAAAGAAAGACAAAAGCAGTTACTGCTTACTCAAAATAAACTTTCTGGAAACTGCTATATACCAAAATCAGTAAGATATGCTTTTATGCTAAAAGCCAATGACTTTGAAAGAAGTTTTACAACCGGGAGAACAGCACAAGTGGCTCCATAGCAAAACTATCAAGACAAAGTAGCATAAATGCAGTGAAAATCTAGCTGCTTGACACCTTTCATGTTTAATAGTAGGGGTTGAAAAGAGTATTTTCTCTTCAAATCTCAACATAATCAATCGAAAACTCACACCATCGTCATATAATTTTGATAACTATAGTCTCGAAAGAACAGGGGAAGCGGTCCACTCCTACACACAACTACACAAGAAACCATTGAAGAACGTAGAACTAAAGAACACTAACAGAGATCTTCCCCTAGTTCAACCGCACTGCTACAGCTACCAACATATTCTCAGGAAAAGGGGATGGGAAAAGAGCAACAGATAAAAAACAAATAGAAAGAAGCCCTAAGGGAAGCTAGTTTGCCAAACATTCAAGAGTGGACATTTGGGAGAGGGAAATCATTAACACAAATGTCCACCCTGCCGAACCTTGCATAGTCTAAAACACTGTAACTCAAGCTAATGTAATGTTATGCATTTGCATAATCAGTAAACTTTTAAACTCTTTATATCAGTTACTCAAGCTAATGTAAAGTTATGTTATATTTTCTTCAAATGCAAGTACTACTTTGCCTTTATAACCATAAGATGCCCCCCTGAAGAAAAACAAAAAAGAATGAAAAAATTTATCATATATATTGTTTCAGATCAAACTTACATATTTGTAATACTATCTTATCAAAGACAAAGTAAATTAGAGTAAAGACAACAAGCTGCTTTGGAAAAATCTGAACACAAATGAACCGTCTCCCACAAGAATCCATAATAACAGATACAAAATAAGTGTTACAGTATTTGATTTTTTTTTTTAAACTTGCATATTTGTAATACTATATTATCAAAGACGACGCAAATTAGTGTAATGACAACAAGCTGGTTTGGAAAATTCTGAACACAAATGAACGTCTCCCTCAAGAATCCGTAATCACAGATGCAAAATAAGTGTTGCAATATTTGAATTTTTTAGTGAATAACATAATCATTGCAACAAAAGAAGGCTACAACCCAGATTAGATTTGTTTTTTTGTCTGTCCCATCAAATTTCGTGCAACACCCTGGTCATGTGAGAGAATTTGATGTGTGTAACACCCCAGTCATGCAAGAAAATTTGATATGTGTAACACCCCAGTCATGTGAGAGTATTTGACATGTATATAAAGATCCAAGCTACTATAAATACCACCTTTAATCACGACTTTTGAGTGAGGTGTGACTAAAATGACCCGAGAAGATATAGTGGATTGGCCTTGATATTGCTATGAATAGGGGTGTGCAAAAAAAAAGAAGGTATTTTCGGTAAATACTTAAACCGGACCGGTTCAGTAAAAATGATTGGTATATATACTAGTTTTTCGGGATCGAGACCAGTTAATTGTTTTGAGCAACCGATATTTACCATACTGTACCGGCTCAATGTTTCATGTGTTCCTATGTAGCCCAATTGCTCAAGTTCCAAGTATAAAGTAAGTTTTTAAAAATAGGTTTCTAATACTCACTCTCCACGACTTTTCTTCTGCTTTTATCTGCAACTTTCTATCTACGCTCTTCCCATCTCATTCATCAACAAAATTTCTCCACTCATATTTATATAAATTCTAGTCTTTATATATAAGGGTGTTGAAATTTGAGGTTTTAACATGGGTTGGAGCCCAATTGTTCAATTCATTGTTGTTCTAAGTTGTTGGTACATGTTGTTTAGATTTACATAGTCGAAGCTGCCACAAGAAGAAGGTGAGGTAGATTTGAGATTGTCACTTACACTTTATGAGTTTATTCAGATGCTAAAAAAATGCTTAAAATTTGGTGGATTTAGTTACTTTGTTGAAATTGATTGACATGGCTTATTTGAAAATTTGTTAGGGTTATGGAGTAGTTTACAAAAAAGGAAGAAAATGAGTATCAACCAAATTGCAAAATATATTTTTTGTGTGTACACTTTGAACTACCGGTATAAGAATCAGTAAAAATTGGGACCGTTGAGATATCAGCTTACCAGTCCGGGATACCAGCTTAATCGGTACCGGTATTGGTATACAATTTTAAACAAATTCGATAACTGGTACGGGTCGGTTCGGGCCGATTTGGTACGGTATTTTACCGTTGAACAACCCTAACTAAAGTATTGATTCGAACTCGGGATTTGACTCAAGTTGTTAGTTGCATAATCAGTAAACTTTTAAAAACCTTCATTCTGCCAAAGTCCTTTTTCGTGAAAAGCCTTTCTAGTTCATTGGTAGCTGCTGCTAAAGTTCTTGCCTTCGCATCTTCATTTCCCAGCTGGGATAACTCTAGTGTTGCTGCAGTGTAGCACCTATGAGTGATCATTAACAGCCAAATCAGTTAGTAGAGGAAGGATTCCACAACATTTCTCCTACTGTGAAAAGATTTATGGTAAAGATACCCTTTGATCTTCATTCTTCCACTTGAACAGCTGATGGCTTGCAATATTGACAGTCTCTGCTGCCTCCTTGCCTTCAAGTCTTTAATATTAAAGTACAAGGTAGAGCAAATGTTCAAACCAGAAGAAAGCACTGAAGCATCTGAAGCTGAACCAGAAGATTGTAAAGGTGGAATAGTATCAAGTGGATCTCGTAAAACACTGTTTATGTCTGTTGTTGCAGTTAACAATGAATCAGCTAAAGGCGGTTGTTCCTCTTGAATCCTCAGGTCCTGAATGTGAAATTGTTTCACTTAGAAACAAATGGAAAGTAGCTAGCAAGAATAATAAGATGATGCCATACAGTGGCAACTAATTCTACCAGAAATAAGTTCAACTATCAAATACAAATTATATTTTTAAATAAACTCTTCTGTAATAATTTTTAATATAAAAATTAAAAATTTAAGTGTTGAAGAAAAAGAGTTAAACATGCAGACCTCTCCAAATACTCCTTTGTTCTCTCTGTCTCCAGAAGGTGGAACGTCTGTTTCGTTACACACAGTCTGCTCTCTAATATACTTGGAAGAGTCGAGCTCATTTTTGTTAACTATATCAAAACCTTCGCTTTTATGAAAGTCTGTTGGAGATCTTGAAAATGAAGCATTCATTTCTGGATTGCTTTTCCTTGATTGACAGAGCACAGGTCCATTTCTAAGGATAGGGGCTTCAGATAATGTTGTACTGATCATTTCGTGCTTTCTCTTATTTACTGTTACAAATTTTGTAAGTGATGACTGAATGATATTTGCATGACTGGGTGAATCTATGTTGTCAACAGAAGCTTTCTCAACTGCTCTTGAACGTAGTTGAGCATGTAGATCCGTTTTAGCAAAGTTGAGAGGATTTGTAGGTTTCCTATTGTGACTCCGAGAAAAGCTACCAGCCTCAGAACTATCATTAATCTTGATCGCCTCTGCAACTAATGAGCCTCTTATCCCTTCTTTGACTGTTGTGCGAAGAATTTCATCATCTTCAAAGTGGTCCTCGCTGTATGGTTCTTCTTTAGGATCACTGCAATCTGGTGGTAGTTTCTTGAGTGACAACTGTGAGCTCTCATGACGAGAATTCAACTTGGAGCAATTCTTGGCGTTACTGAGATCCTCACATCTATTAACAGAATAACTTGCATGACTAGGTGAGTAAATATTTTCTAAAGCTTCTCTTAAGGAGTTCAAAATGGAATTTTCATCAGAAAAGAATATTTTTCTTTTATCAGGAGTTACGTTGACATCACAAGCCCTAGTTGGAAGAGTAAAATCCAATATTGCAATCGGATATTGCTTAGAATTTGCACCTTTATATAACTCATTCACAAGCTTGCCAACTTTAGGCATATCAACTGGTCGACCATTTACAAAAAAGAATTGACGGTCACCCAGATTCCGTCCACTACCATATCCAGACTTGGAAAGAAACCCATGTACCTTGCAACTGTCAGAAATACATATACTCATGGCCTCTAAGCAGGTGAAGGTGCTCATGCCGAACACTGTTATTATGTTATCTTTAAGGGAACCACTTCCCTGTGTTTTAAGCACCACAGACTTTGTGTTTCTCCCAGTTGTGTTAGTGCAAACTAATCTAGCTCCTTTTGCAACAAGGGCATAGGCCTGAAATTTTGAATTAAATTTGAGTAAGAAAGACGAATAGACTTGTTCACATGTATTCACATATATCCACCTAAAGCATTGAATACATAATAGAAGTTATGTTTAACCTTTTATAGCCATTGAATACAGTGCCTTTTTTCTACAAATTCTATATATATATATATATATATATATATATATATATATATATATATATATATACATATATATTATTTTTATATGAATGCAAGCTGGAACTAGTATCAGTATACAAGCTATATGCATAAAAGAACCCCAAAATTATAAGTAATTCTATATCTGAATTTTTTTTAGCAATTGACTATGTTAAAAAAATCAAAAGAACATAGTAGAAAATATATATTATTATCATATGTGTCATTAGATGCAGAACTCAAGTTATTAGATGTTAATAGAAAAACTGGGCCTCAAAGATGGTTGAAGGCCTGTAAAACAATTCAGGAAAGCTGTTAATATTATCAACTAATGTGATTACATGTAATGGCTCACATTCAATAAAGAGATAAGCTTTCCATATTCCTTGCGGATGTTGCGATGAAATTCTTTGCTCCGAACTGGTAAATCGGAGAACAACTTCTTAACAGTGACAGTGGTACCTATCTGACGTGCTGTCTTTTTTTCAGCTGTTAGCAGACCTGAGCGATCAAAGGTTAAGTGAGTAGCAACTTCTTCATTCTTAGTTCTTGTTTCAATTGTCAAATTCCCTAAATTACAGAGGGAACTGAGAGCCTCCCCTCTGAAGCCAAACGTTGTCAAAGATTGCAGATCAGGAAAATCTGCTAATTTTGAAGTATGGTGCCTAAGCGCAAGAACCTGCAGAGATGTAGAACACAAAACAACCAAATACCAGATAAATTATGAACAACATAAACGGACTATTAATTGAATAACTAAAGAAGATGTACCAGTTTTTACTGTCTGCCAAATAAACACTTACTTGAAGACTTACGAAGAAACTTAAAGTTAATTATATAACCAATCATTAACGTGCAAAAATTAAACAAACTGAAGCAAATGCTAAGCTACAATAAAAACATAAATAACAAACGGTGAAATTTCGACCGAGTTGATTTGTATGATATTAGGTGCAATAACCTACGAAAATAAACCTAATAATTTATAGGAATTAACTTAAATCTTCGGCCAAACGTAATAATATTACATGAACTGAGCCACAATTAAATTCATTGACTACACGGTAGATTGTGAATGCTAGAAACAGAAAGAAAAGAAAAAAGTTAAAACCTTGAAGTTGTTTGGTGAAATGCCGCAACCATTATCTATGACCTGGAAGGATTCTTCACCGTAATCTTTCAAGGCGATTTCTAAGCTGGTTGCACCGGCGTCCAAGCTGTTCTCAACCAGCTCCTTCACCGCCGACGGGAGGTCCAATATGACTTGACCAGCACAGATTTTGTGAACCACGCCCTTGTTAATTGGCCTAATTATGGTTGGAGAATTAACTGATGACGAAGCTACTCCTCCTTCCATTGAAGCTCAATCAAATTAAACTCGCATTACCATCTGTAAATTGAGCACCTTAATGCAATAGAAACACGCGTAATTCAAAACTTTTAGCTTGATAGCTAGGTACGTATCCTAGAGAGAGAGAGCGAGAAGACTGTTTGTGGAATTTTGAATTTTTTTGTGAGAGACTGAGATAAAAAGCCCTAGACCTTAAGATTTTGCCGCCCAAAAAAAACATGGCACTTCATTAGGTTACTTAAAAACAATAGTCCGACATAGTATCAAGGTTTCGTGGTGTAGTTGGTTATCACGTCAGTCTAACACACTGAAGGTCTCCGGTTCGAACCCGGGCGAAGCCATTTGGACGAAAAATAGATTTCACTTTTTGGGCTGGACAGGATGTGTAGGCCCCTCTAAGCCCATAAACAAGAGTGGTTGTTTGGTTTTTGGTATTCTGATCAACTGCTGGTTATTTAAGATTCGAATTATTAAACTATCATTGTCTCAAATGATCATCTTATATACAAAAATCTGGCAGTGCAAGTGTAAAGAATAATTAAAAAAATATGTGATGCCAATACAGTGATCGAATTGCTTAAAGCCCCCCCCCCTTAATTTTATCACAGTCTCCTTCCTCGTGTTGGATTGCAGGCAGGAAACTTATCTGCCAGCCAATTCCTTAGCTGATATGTTAGCCAAACATGCTTGCTTGCTTGCTTGTCTGTCATCAATCTACTACTGTTACTCATCTAGAAACATCGGGCTACCCACGATGTTTGGCTCTATCTTAATTTCCTGTCAATGTGATTTGATGGTTTTTGTGTGCCAAAAAACACAATATATGTACCTATTAATAAATGAGGCAGATTAAACCAATAACAAAATAGAAGGCAGGAATTTCATATACAAGAAATGAACATAACAACTGAGTGCCACACGTACAGAAATACTAGAAGCCGGTGAATATGAAGCATTTTTAATGTCCATACAAATATTTATTAAAGAAAAATAAAAACATTTTCAGTAGAATGTAATTACATATGGTCAAATGAAAATATATACTAGTGAATTAAGCCTCTGCAATTTCTCCCACCCCTTGCTTTTAAAAAAAACACCTTGTTGTAGGAAACCAGAACAATACAGTTCAAGAGAACACTTCAGTCTTCATTTTGCCATTAATATTCTTCATTGTTTCTTTATCGATATTGTCCAAAGAAGATCAGAATCGGATTTCACAGTTATGATCTCTCCTTTTACAATATTTGATGTGCTGATTAGTCCACCAAATCTCATTTCTGTATCAGCTGAATATGCACAGTCAAACAAAAGTAATGAGATTTGAAAGTAAATTGCAGAGCTACAGTTAAGTAGAGATGATTAAGTATCAGTGTTGTAACATCTACCAAACTGGGGCCAAGCCCCACTATGAAGGTGTTTACCACCAATTCTCCCAACACAAACTCCCTAAAGCCAATCAATTGTTCTCCCCTCCCCCATCTCTCTTCCAACAAATAAAACAAACCCCCATCTCCTCAGAGTGGCAAAATGACACTTGATGGACAGATGTGGCATGTTCGTGTGCCATGCATTTGACTGATGACCATAATAATCACACTACTGAAAGGATCTAACTTGGCTAAGGTCAGAACTGACATCAAACATAAGAATTGTAAGATATTTTAACAAGCACTTACTGAGGTTCCATTGGAGCCCGGTCGTTGTAGTACTTCTAGTAGGTGTAACAATTGGAACGAGTCCACAATGTGGGCCTTCAACAGAGTGCTGGATATGGATCTCATGAAGGTGGAAACTTGGAAGAAGTCGAATAAGGCAATCTTCAGACAAAAGTATTATTCGCATTGCTGAGAAATGACACATAACATTTATATTCCCAACCTCATGGTCAAACCTTCCACCAAGTGCTCCAGCGACAAGAATGCATAGCTGAACATTGAAATTAATAAATATAAATCAAAGCATTCACAATGTCAGTCTGCATATGTGTATGCACACTACTGGTTCCTTCTCCCAAAAATGTGCTGCATCCACATACAATCTTTTATAGTCTTTTTATAAATCCAAATCCAAATAAGAAACAAGGAGAAGAACAACCCGGTGAAAGTTTCTGGAAATCTCTACGACAACCCAGGAATATACATTCCCATAGTCCCAAATTTCCAGAGCCCCTAGGCACCACACACATGAGGCACAGCGCATGAGAGTGAACTAAGTATGTTGCATATTTAACAAATATGCAAACAATCATATTATATTTGAAATACCCGAGAAATGCTATCACCTCAAAAATTGCAATCATACTCAAAAGTTCAGCAAATTTAACAAAGTTCAAAAAAAAACAAAATTCCAGAAATAATAACACTTGGGAAGAGAACAGATACATTTGAAGAAAAATACAGACACCCCCTGGGGGGAGGGGAGAGAGAGATAGAGAGAAACAAATGCAAAGAGAAGATGATAGACGGCTTAACAAAAAGGAGCGAGTCAAAGAGAGAGCATGCGGAGAAGAAGCCTTTACCCTTAACTAACTAAGCCCATGTGACCCAGGCTCATGCATAAATGATTCGATGTATATACAATACTTTTATAAAGTCAAACTACTTCCTAGGCTTCCAAGTAATTAATGATGGATTAGAAAATAATATTGCTGAGGTGCACCTAGGAAACACCTGTAGTCTGGAGCTTAAGCACATGAAGGGCACGCATGAAATGATTGTTGGGGTTTGGTCCGAACAACTATGGACATAAGGAAATGAAGTTTAAGCATACAGAACTAGTTACTATAGATTGGACAAAAGAAATTTTATCCAAAAGGGTTTCTAAAATATTATATATTACTTACATTAGACTCTTCCAGGTTTGGTTTGAAATCACGAACAAATGCAACACATTTATGCAAATCTGTGGTGTCCTGGTCATGAGATTCATCTACAATCTTGGTTCCCTGCATAATAAAGCATACATATCCTAAGATATATGTATTCGATACAACAATGTATGCTACTCTGGACAAGTGATTTAGATGTGTGTGTGTGAGAGAGAGAGGGAGAGACCACAAATATAATCAACATGCTAAAAACAGAAACAACACCATTTTTATATGTGCTCAAACTAATAAACATGCAATCATTATCAGAGGGTCTCAAAAAGGATTATATATTTAGTATACTGATATTCTTTTTCCCTTTTGTTGCTTCCTCTGTGGAATAAACATGAGTATATTCATATAATTTACATACACATTGTGCAATTAAGTACAACTCAAATGCACTTTGGCTAATTATATACATGGCACTGGCTACTAATAGACACATCACTGACTACAAAAAAAGAAAGTGGAAAAGGCGTAATCGTTCCCTAAATGAATCTAATGTTACCTAAATTGTGATTTGATACAGTACGTCAAACAAAATTGGGAACGGAAAACATCACTTTCGAATCGCTTAGTTGGTACAAAATTTTTATTTGGAGTGTGGTACGCTACGAATATCTTTTTAAAAAGATATAGTTAAAACTAGTCGAGTTTTTTATAAGCATCGCGTCACAACAAAATCATTTTTAATGAGATTACTTCATGTCATCACTTACTTGACACCCACAAGGTACTCATTTGACTACATTAATTGGCACTCCCTAGAGTCTTCTTTTATACATAAGGGTTTCTAATATAATGTTCTAGAATTATTTATATAACATTTTAGAGGATGATTCTAATTTCTACATAGTCGATCTTAACCTTCCATTACATTTGATCTAACCATTGGTTGAATGGTTGTATGGCCCAAAGGCTATATAAAAGGATGATGCTCATTTATAAATTAGAAAGTAACGTTGTAATCATTCTTGTGCATATAAGTTTAAGTAAATATTACATAACGAAATTTTTTTGGATTGCTTCCGAAATGAAAGTGTACCATGTGTTGGAACGTTCGTACCAAAACGTAATTCGCTATCAATTTAGTTTTTTTGGGTTACCATTAATGAATCTGAGAATTAAGCTTTAATAATTCATGTATTCAGCCTGTATACTTTTAACTCATTCACAACTACGCATTCTAATCCTCACCACGCCTCTCATTGTTTGAGTCTAATAAAGAGGAATGATTAGAAAATTTGCATCCTGACACGTTTACGAAGTGGACACTTCCTCTATGTCGATGAGTCTCGACGAGAATTATGAGATTGGTTACACCGCCAACAAATATAAAATACAATCAATTCCTTAGTAAAATATACATATCACAGGAAGGTAAAAAGAATAGACAACTTACCAGGTTTCTATAGAAATCTAGAACTTCTGCTCGTATCGAATCCAAGTCTCCTTTTATTACATCGGGCATGTACCTGGAAAATATAAAATTTTAAATTGAAGATGAGTCATCCCATAAAAATTTAGCAAACACACAACTTCAACTTGCAGTATCTGATGCCAATAAATAACATTATGAACTTCATCAAAGGCACTATCATAACCGATAGCAATCGTGATGGTCATTGGTCACTATAAATCTACCCATGAGTATATTTGTACATTAGACATAACAAATGGAATAAATGCATAAAGTGGCGGACAAACGAAACATCATCATAAAGGAAACTATCTTGCTCATAAAACACCTGGATCGCATTTCCAATTCAAACTTCTTGTACCCTTACAAAAGTTGGTCATGATACCATACACCAGATATTTGCCAAAAACTACCAAGTGTTAAGGGTCAGCTAATTTTAAGTATCATATAGGTAAAGTAGTAAAGCATATCAAGTTTTGTCCTCTATATTTTGACAATTTGCTTTCTATAAATAATCATATATCCAATAATTAGATCAATACATATATATATATATATATATATATATATATATATATATAAATATATAGAGAGAGTAGTTGTTAGGGACTCCAATTGAAGCAAAAAAATCTTGTATATCTTGCCAATCAACACTTTAATTTTCTTTTAGTATATGTCAAAACATTCAATATGTGAACTACATAACAAGGCTTCTTCCTCGCTCCCACCAGAATACTATGAGATATTGCTAAACATATTTAACAGGATCACTCATAGCCATTCGACATCAATTAAATGGGTAGAGAGAGAACTAACCTGTTCAGAATTATTAATCAACCAAGAAGTATGTTTGTACTTTAGACTAATTAATGGAATAAATTTTTAGACTGTTAGACAAACAGAACAGAAACTATCCAGCTCATAAAACACCTGGATAGCGTGAATGGGTCCACTAATTTGAGGGTCATGGGTAAAGTAGTAAACCATATCAAGTTTTGTCCTATATATTTTGACAGTTACCTTTCTAAAAATGATCAAATATCCAATAATTAGATCAAATATAAACCCTATATATATATATATATATATATATATATATATATATATATATATATATATATATAGTAGTTGATAGGGACTGCAATTGAAGCACAAAATCCTGAATATCTTGCCAATCAAACGCATAAATTTTCTTTTAGTATATGTCAAAACAAGCAATATCTTCTTCCTAGGAGATATTGCTAAACAAAATTAACAGGATCACTCATAGCCATTCGAGCATCAATTAAACTGGTAGAGAGAGAACCTGTTCCGAACAGAAGAAGCATCTTCATGAGGCAAAATCTGAGGTAATTCATCATAAAGACGATTAGCACCACCATCTGCGCAAACGTGAAGTTTTGCTGCTCTACACAACATCATTAATAGTCAGAATTCCTAGCAATGATTATTTCTCAAACTCTAGAGATCGGAAGAGTTTAAGAAATGAAGTACCGTGGTCCCAAAGCAGAGGAGTGAATCGAGGGAGGCGTTGGTTAAGCAGTATAAGTGCGTACGTTAGAGCGCGACCGTCGTCGGCGGGAATCGCCGGCAAAAGGAAGGTCGACGAATGAGTCATTACGTCCATGGCTTTGAAATAGCGAATTTCAGAATCGGGAGCGATGAATGAAGAGAGAAGAAAGATCTTCTCAGCTTCTATAAATTGAGTAGTGGAGTAATTAATTTGATTTTTACGACCGAGCAGTAGTTGGTCAAACTCAACTACTACTACTGTAGGAGTACTATTTTTTATTCCAAGGCAAGGGGGGAAAACCCCGTTTATACCGTTGGTCTCCAAACAGGCATCCATTTTGTGTAGATTGAGACTTCACAGAATAAAAAAATACTCCCTTCGTACTTGTTATTATTTTAGTTAGTCTCATGTTAAATGTCCATTTTTCTTTAATAACTAAATTTTTACTCATTTTTTATTATTATGTCCGTAGTATTAAATATCTCATACTTTTCTTATTTTAATTCTCTTTCTATATTTAATAACATATTATTATGAACAATTTTATCATTTTATTCCTCTTCTTAATATGCATCGACACTTTTATACGTCCCAGGGAGTATTAGAAAATGTCCAACATGTAAATCTATCTAACAATATAAAATAAATTAAGGTTATGTCTTTTTATATACGTGCATATATATATATACACACACACGTAAGGATCAAGAGTATTCTCTTTAAATAGTATTCTTTCTTAAATAGCATTTTTTTATTAAAACTATGTCGTTTTTGAGGGACGCGGTAGCATTTTTATAAATACAATGCCACCGCGTATTTACAAAAATACCACCGCGTCCCTCCAAAACGACGTAGTTTTAATAAAAGAATGATATTTAAGAAAAATGCTATTTAAAGAGAACGCTTCTCGATCTTACCGATATATATATATATATATATATATATATATATATATATATATATATTATTTTACTTAAATAGTATATTTTTAGATTATAGTATCATAGTATGTAAACTTATTTTGTTATTTATTTTACCGTGTTTGTGTTGGTGAATTTGGAAAGAGAATAAAAAGAAAACAATGATGTTACAAATATACATAGAATTTTGAAGAAGCTTTATTAATATTCTCAATATATTAATCATTGGATTGTTGACAAACAAGTAATTGTTGGTCCTGATTGAACTGAGCATTCTAATATCAAAATCTGACAAGTTTACAACAATCAAACGGAGAGAAGAAGAATAATGATAATGATGATAAAAATATTGAACAAAAAATGAAAAAATAAATTGAGAAAACAAGTGTTGTACAATGAAAGGAGGCCAGATTTCAACATTAATTATATTTAGTTCCAGCAAGGTGAGCCAAACTTGAGAGAAAATAAACAAAGGATACTTGTTAGATTAATCAAATTGTATGTACAGATGGAGATGGAGATGGAGATGGAGATGGAGATGGAGCCACCTAGATTGGTAATAGAACATGCTTAAGGTATAACTTCAAACTTGTATGGATGCGGAAAAATATCCATAAACCAGATTATGATACACAAGGGCCTAATGGGTGGTGGGACCTGTTGCAGTATTTCTCACACACAAAACTCCAACATCAGCTGGGCTATAAACTTGAAAGCTAAGAATTCTATACACTTGGGGTACCTCCTCTTCCTCTACATGAAGTAGCTGAGGGCTGTCTTCTTCCTTGATCCGCCTTCTCCATATAATTCATTCCATTGGAGAAGCTCACTCATATTCGTAGACTCTGATGATACACTTGCACATACCTGCACCCAAATCAGAAGGCAGCAAACCCTATTATAATCTACATTTGAAATCATGCAATCATTAATTTCCTAAACATACAGTCCTTGATAATTGACAAAAAAACAAACAAAAATGAATACATAAACAAGAGAGGCCTTCTGAATGTTGTGCAATTTATCATACTCACAAACTACACTGCAAGTATGAATAACTTCTGTGATGCCAGCAATTTCAATTTTTAGGAAATTAAATGCATATATTAAAATGCATGCATATACATGTAAACAAGTAGATAATAATTTATGTAACCGGAATGCGTTAGTAGATAACAATTATGTTACAAGTCACTCAGATGAATTGATGGTTTGCAAAGTCCATGTATACCAATACCACATAACTCGCACATATGTCTAGCAAGAACTGAATCACTCCAAATCAAATCAAGTATAAACCATTTAACTTTAGAACATCGTCCAAAAACACCACAGAATTTCATTAGGAAGCCTCATTCAACTTTTGTAAAGCCTCATGGATCTAAGTAATGTCTTTTACTTTCACCATACGTGGTCATAATCCACCACTTGAAAAATATGGATCAGTCCGGAAGTTAACTTTGCCAGAGGCTTAGACTTTAAATGCTTCCTGGTTACTAGCCAGGATTGAAGGTACACCTATTCCGCAACAGCAGAAAAAAGAAACAAACAAAGGAAAAACTATATGGCTAATGTAAACACAAATAACGTTACTAATAATTGGAATCATGGATATGGGCAAGGACAAAATATGTCCGCGGCCCGGGGGGGTGCTTCCGAAGTGTCGAGCAGTTTGTAAGCTTCACCACATTATAGGATAACAACTCGCTCATTATGGTGTCAGAAATATTTGCAAATAACATTCTCTCTATATTTCTTAATATATTATTAAGAAGTAAAGTTTGACAGAATACATGCAATCAGCCACTTATGGTTCCAAAAGAGAGCTCTTGGAGCTTTCGCTTGCAAGTGACAATACCTGTTCATGCGCAAATTTAAAATCTTCCATATTCAAAGGACGAACATCAGCACTGCTATGCAATGCAGGCAGAGGTCTATTTTCCACCAACGCCAAAGCTTTCTCCTGTCGGATTAATCAGAAGATACAAAAATAAAATCAGCACATCTCGAGTTCAGAGAAAATAAAACTGTTTACCTACAAGTAAGTCATGTATATACTATCATAGTCCATAAGTCATGTTTGGCAACTCAAATGAGCTAAATCAAAAGCAAATTAACTCACAAGACAAAACTAAAACAAACAATTTAGTTGCATAAATAATTTAGAGGTCATCCACAATATCATGTCAGTCTCTCAGGGAGAGCAACACAAAATGGAAGAGAAGGTTAATATAATCGAAATTCACTATCTAAATCCAAGGAAAATAACACATGCTGTCTTACTGAATCTAAAGTCTTCCCCCTGCTACCCCACCAAATTTCACCCTAAATACAAGTAGTGTTGATTAGGACAACCATTGGCAGATGCAAACACATTCACACTCATACAATACAGTAAACGACCAATTTATCCCCATGCTCACATCAGACACGTATATGCCAACTACAGCATCCTTTGTCCTTTAAATAACATCTGCCTGCGTTTATGATTGAACTAATGCTGGATTAAACAATTAAATCAAATTAAAACTTGCATCCTATAGATGCATAGCACAATACAAGTATTCAATTTCATCAAGATATTAAACATTAGAAAATATTAAATTCAGATTGAAATTGGATGTTTAATTAGCAATAAGTTGATTTTGCAATCTACTTAAGATTCTAACATAATGTAAGGGAGAATTCTCAATGACAAGTTCTCAATCAACCACACCTGCAACTTGGCACCACAAAATATTTTAGAGTTCGATGACATAAAAGTTTCCTCTACTTGTTAGTTAGTAAGGAAACATAATAATATAGACCAATAAGTGATGAGTACAAGTCATTTGCATTTAATTTAAATAGTAACTAAAACAATGAAATATGCCTTGTGCTTATTTGATTCCAGATATGTAAGAATAAAGTACGAACACATAAACAGAATCGGTACAAATCATTATAACCTTGTGATCTATACATAGAGTCGGGTGGAAATTGGAATCTCCTTTCAAGCCAACAAAAATTCAGGAACATCAATGCCAAACATGAGTGAGCATATTTAATTCTCAACTTCGTCTAGGAAATAATTGAAGAAATATAGGAATTGGATAGAGACTGGAACATCATCCATTGGTAATTAACTTTCCACAAACAATCAAGGAAACAGAATAATTGTGCCAGTTGTTTCGAATCAGGGGAATAGGAATCCCCGCTCCAACCCAACCAAGGAATATGGTTTCATTCTAAATGAACTGAAGAAAAATAAATTCACCAAACACAAAAACGATAGTTGGATAAAACTATCCAATGCATACCAAAAAAATCCGATATTGCAAGGAACAAAATTTCACGACTCACTTCATATTTTCAGTTTGACCAAGGAAAGGTTGTCGAAGTCCTTATTGCTCCATGAGCACAGGGAATGTTAACACTACCTAATCATTCCCACAGTTTCTGTAATAACATCATGTAAGTTAAGACATGCTACTTCAACACTTCCCTCAATTCCCATGGATAAGTTACTGTCAAGACATTCTCATAAAATATATATGTTATGCATGCATGGAGAAATTTTTGTCATGTATTTTTAGACATTCTAATTGGAGTTGCTATGCATACATGGAGATATTTTTATCATCAAATATAAACGCAGGCTAAAGTAAAGTAGTAAACTTTTAAATGGTTCTTTGCCATGTGTGTGTGTATATCGATGACAGAAAAAGTGGTGCTTAAAAAAATCGGAGTTTGCGTTATGTTCATATATGTCCCAAAAGAAAAAAACAAAGCTATTCAAAGACTGAATTAAAATATTTTTATTTTGCTGAAAAGAAGAAAATATTGCAGTAAAGAAGGCAGGAGCTACGGGGATGGTGGCTAGAGTTTGACAAAAGGATTTCATATATATTAGAAGAAAGTACATGCAATCAGTTCACCATTTCAGAGACCAACCTTCTTTTCCTTCTCCAAAATTTCTCTTATGGGGCAATGAGCAGCTGTCACACACAGATTCTGAGGGGGAGGGAAAGGACAGATAACACAAAAACACCAATCAGAGCACAATAGGGTCACAATGAGGGAAAGAGGGGGGCAATAAGTAAAATTGTAAGAATACAAAAACAAAAGGGAACTGATATTTTCACATGTATTTTTGATATTTCCACATGGTACTCTCTCACATGAGCATATAGTGGGTCCCACTTTCATGTGAGAAAGAACCATGTGAAAATATCAAAAACACATATGGAAATAGTGCTCTCCAAACAAAATAAACAAACCTTTAAATCACTTCCTGAGTACCCATCAGTCATACTAGCTACTGCTTCAAGATGAACATTGGGTCCCAATTCTTCCTTGGCCAATATAACTCTTAAAATTTTCTCTCTATTTGTGGCATCTGGGAGGTTTACCATCAACCTGCATTATGTAAACATCAAAATCATCACTAAAAATGCTCTTCCACTAGCCACTATGGAATGAATGAAGAAAACCCACAAAATATAAAACTTTCCTCGAGGAAGCCTCCGCAACAACAGCCTCATCAAGGTCAAAAGGCCTATTGGTTGCAGCAAGTACTAGTCTGCGTTCCTTATCCTTTGTAACGTAAACCATCCCAGTTTACCATGAATTCATTCTTCATTTTACGCATTGCTTCATGTTCTCCAGGATTTTCACGCCTGCCTAACATGCTGTCAACCTATAAAAAAATACTTTCAGTAGAAGTTACAAGAGCAAACAGAAAGTATCTTCTGGTGGTTCTGCAAAGGGAAGGTGAAGACTGGGGAAGCCAAGGAAAAAGTAAAAGAACAAAACCACAGAAACATTGAAATGGAAAGGAAGAAAATTGCATTAACAATGACCAACTGAATCCCACAAAGAAATTCCACAAGCAAAAGCAATGACCAAATGAAGATAAACAGACAGGAAATAGGTAAAAGAGAAACAAATAAGTCACTTAAAAGGATCAAGAAAGGCCGCATGTCAGATTATTGAAATTCATGTACAGAAAATTTTACCCACCTCATCAACAAAAACAACACTAGGAGAAATTTTACTAGCCAGGCTAAAAACAGCTTTGACATACTTCTCTCCCTCACCAAACCACTGTAAGAAACAGAAAGGCATCAATCATTTTGAAATAAGAAGCTCCTGCAAAAATCTATGAAGTCAATAAGTCATCAGTCCGTCCAGGAAAGTACTTTCAAGTAATGCTCGACATTGATATGTTTATGAAGTTTGCACCAGCCTCAGTTGCAACAGCTTTTGCAAGCATAGTTTTACCAGTCCCAGGAGGTCCAAAAAGCAGTATTCCTTGCAAGGCTACAAAGGACAAACTACTTTAGTAGCATAACAAATTTGAAACTATTCTCAACTTGATGACTAAGAAAAAAAATCAATATAGACTTGGAGAAAATTAGAATTATGTGTGTAACCTTTGTCAGCTGTCCTTTACAGAACAACTCTGGCCTTTGCAGAGGTAGCATGACCAATTCTTTCAATGTATCCTTGACATTTTCTAAAGCTCCAATGTCATCGAAAGTAACACCAATTTCATTGGGTGGAATAACTTCTCCAAGTAGTTTCTTCTCAAATTCATTTTCAGTAACAACATCCTGAAACCTCTTGTGCGTTAGATTGAATGAAATATGAACTCAGAATTGAAGGAGAACAATACACGGAGAGAACCTTTTTTAAGTTGAGAGAGCATTGAATGAAATATGAACTCGAAAAGGAGAGACAGAGAGAATGTTTTAAGTTAACATATTCTGAGATAACTTCTTGACAATAGTGCATAAAAAGATAGAACTATCGACTATACCTTGAGTGATTTCTTTAAACTCTTGGATTCATTTTGAATACCCTGTAAAATGTTTAGTCCATACCTAATACTGCAAAATAAAACATGAAGAAAATATCAAGACTCAAAAATGCTGCAAAATAAACATGAAGAAAATATCAATACTCAGAACTTGAGAAATAAGAATATCCATTCACATCATGTAATTATTTTCTTATTTCGCATTCTTTTATCTTTGTTGATTGCGCAAGTAATGTTCTTGTTACCTTTCAATGGATATCACAAGTTTGGCATCTTTGACAGAAGCTTCAGAAGAATGCATAAAGTGATGACTCAAAGCCCAACCAATAATTTTCTCCACACCTATCAAAATGACAATACAAATCATAATCAATATAATATTATCCAGATCAAGTAAGCAAATTATGATTAATAAGTGAACACACTTTCGGTTCGTCAAGGCTTCATCTTTTATGGATAAATTTTCAAGCTCAGGACAATCAATCCCAGTTCTGCTTAAAACCTGAAATGAAGAATTCATCCATAAGAAATCTGCAAACATGGACTCAACATCAAAACAATCAGCCTATTCAATAGTACATTACAATAACCAGACCAACACCACAAGCAAATCATAAGAAAGTACTGCAAATATATACATTTGAGGCCAGACACCACTTCAAAAATCAACATATCCCGTACACCCTGGGGTCCTCCATTCTAAGGTGAAACAGCTAAATAAATGATATTTACCGAGATGACCACCAAGACATGCATCAGGCTAATTACCACCATGTAATTTAATCTCAAACTAACAGTTATAACAGGTACCAAAACACAAAAACATAGAAGAGCATATGTTATAACATATGAACAAATATATAAACCATAATCAATGAATCCAAACAAATAAACCATCCTAAATGTGAACTATTCAGAGATGCATTGGATATGACTTAAAAATTTGTATTTGAAATAATTGCAACTGTATGCAATTACATGACCAAGTAAAACTTTGACCCAAACAGGTGACTACTCACTGAGAGAATGTTGACTACATTAGATTGTGATTTCAAAGTCTCTATATCACGATCCAACTGTTGTTTCCAGCCTGAAAGTAGGGTTTCATCCTGCCATAATTCAAAGATTAACAACTTATTTCTTGCAAACATATTTAATTATTTATAGAAGACAAAATTGAATACTAATGATTACCTCAGGCATCTGTATAGATACTTTGTTTGGGAAAAGACGGTTGAGTTGCTTCATTGTTTTGGGGGTTTCTTTGCTTCTGTCATGCAGTCTTCCAAAGCTATCCTGTTATAAAAATACTAATTTCACATAGGCTTCAAGAAAGTACATCAAATTTCGCATGGAATGCAAAATAGAAATTTAAAGTTAATGACATTACAATTTGACATTACAAATAACCATGTGTTAATTCCAATTTCTACTCCACTAGCTTGCACACTGATCGATCTGAATACTGAGAAGTGGTAATATATCACTGAAAGAGGGACTGAACACCGTCTTGCAGTTCAGAAGACCTTGTTGACCTAAGTTATAGATAAGACACCAATTACAGCTATGAAGCAATATGAATGTCACTATGGCCAACAAATTCTATTTCCCTCAACTTGAACCACAACATCCATAAGATTTTTAACAATTTCAAGAGTGCGCCTCATCTATGGTCAAACTGGGCTTTTTTGATGAGCAGCTCAAGCCCTCCAAACAAAACACTTGAAAACCTAGACTCTATTAAAACCAAAAAGAAAAAAATGACTTTTGACAACAATATAACAGTAAGTGATAATGAGATTTGGGATTGCCAGGTAACAAAGTGCTGTGTAAGGAGGCGTGTTATTTGTTCGATAAGGATCATTTTAGAGTATAGATGAGCTTGTGCACCAAGGCAAGTTAAACTAAACAGATAAAATAAAAAGTTAGCAAAAAGATATTTAAAGATACATCATGGAAAACAAAATAGTATTAACATGGAGAGCATAACTTTAGTGTAACTAGTCGGGCCCAAATCCTAGCAATTCTAAATCCAAGCCCAAACAGAAGACATACTAAATTATTAGTAGTCTTGGTGGTATATTTGAGTTATATACATCCCAACAATACAAATCTTGTGACAATGCATGCAAAATTTTAATACCTACAAAAATTCCACCACGTTGAACAGCAGAAATCTTATGGCAGTGTATGTAAAAGATAATCCCCTAAATATATTATGCACGACAAATATGCGTTCTTTGGAGTACTTCTTTATCCATAATATATATTCTGATAATATGTTTTCTTCAGTTATATGGAACAAAGAATCAAAGAATTTTAGCAGTTGTTTAAGAAAACCAAAGCCAAATCCCTAAATACAATGGCAGATTTTATCTTTCAGCACAAGGAATACAAAATTAAGAGAGTTTTGCATTGGCACAAAAAAGCTATATATGATGACAAATACGAGTACAATCAAGTTATTTTAAAATGGTGGATAAACTCCATAATAGCACTATTATCAAAAATTTATAGTTAATGCCTACAAAAACCCCACTTGTTCATTGAATTACACAAATCTTATGAAAATGTGTGCAAGTGAACCCTTCAGTGCATAGAAAAAAGTCAAGTATTTTCTTCACATACTGAATCTTAAAAAATGACTGATAGTATGAGAAATTAGAATAATGATGGAGCATTTCTTTAAATACATAAATACATTTTTGTATCATGTGTGTATTTATAGATATACATGTTAACATTCTGACAAATACATTGTCCTCATTTATTTTGAGCTAAAATAAACACTCAGTAGTTAACTTAATCAACCACAACAAACCCTGAATACCATAACATATTTCATCTTTCAGAATGGGAAACAAAAAATTCTCACATGATAACCATAATACAATTTAGGAAAATAAAGTAAAACTCCAACTACTATTCAAGATGCTCAGCCACCAACAACCACAGCACGTATCTAAACAAGCATGAAAGTACCAAAAGACATATATAGAAAGACGAATGGACAGATGAGAGAAAAAGAAGATTAACAAGCAACCAAATCACATGAAGGGGAGAGAGAGGCAGATGCTTTAGGAATTCAAATATCAGAAAGGAAAGCTCTATTATTTACATACCGGGAAAGCAAGGTCGAGTAGTGCTGTTTGATTGCCTCCGAACTTGGTAAACAGAAGGCCACCAGGATGAGACTGAAACATGTGTACATAGTTTTAAAGCAGAGTTCCATCAGGGGAGAGCAATAATATTATCATCTATAATATATTTCTCCCTCATGGGCCATGGGTGGGGAACGAGGGAGCGATAGTTACTTACTTTCTCCTTCTGAATGTCCATTTGCGTATGCGAAGCAATGACAACCACATTCCCTGGTAACCTTTCAAGCTTAATCTTGAAAACTGCATATGCCTCTGGATTCCCCAGCAATGACTTCTCAATGTCTTTCACAAACAAAATTAATGCACTGCTTTTACTTTCTTCTAAAGCAACCTGTAGAATTTGGAAGTCATGCCATGGTAGACAATATAAATGAAAAACACACTTCAAGAAAAGGCAACACGTCATCATCCGGAAAATAACAGGCAGCACTTACCTCATAAAGTTCATTAATTGCAAGCCTTTCAATATCCTCGCTATTGGAAGAATCAAGGCGAAGCAAGTCGGCTGCATTGAAAAGTATCAGTTATCATCTCAAAATTTTAGGGCACTACAACAAGATTAAGACGGGAAAATAACTCACCAGCGCAAAAGAAACCATGATCTTCTTCGCAAAGTCCCCCAAGATCGTTGCCTTCTGTAATTTGTTTATCAAATCTAACCCCAATCTTTGAAGAGCCATTTTCTTCAAATGGAAGTACTACTTTGCCTTTATAACCATAAGATGGCCCCCTGAAGAAAAACGAAAAAGAATGAAAAAATTTATCATATATATTGTTTCAGATCAAACTTACATATTTGTAATACTATCTTATCAAAGACAAAGTAAATTAGAGTAATGACAACAAGCTGCTTTGGAAAAATCTGAACACAAATGAACCGTCTCCCACAAGAATCCGTAATAACAGATACAAAATAAGTGTTACGGTATTTGAATTTTTTTGTGAAACTTACATATTTGTAATACTATATTATCAAAGACGGCGCAAATTAGAGTAATAACAACAAGCTGGTTTTGAAAAATCTGAACACAAATGAACCGTCTCCCTCAAGAATCCGTAATCAATAACATAATCATGGCAACAAAAGAAGGCTACAACCCAGTCAAATTTCGTGTAACACCCCGGTCAGAATTTGATGTGTGTAACACCCCAGTCATGCAAGAGAATTTGATATCTGCAACACCCCAGTCATGTGAGAGTATTTGACATGTGTATAAAGATCCAAGCTACTATAAATACCACCTTTAATCATGACTTTTGAGTGAGGTGTGGCTAAAATGACCCGAGAAGATATAGTGAATTGGCCATAATATTGCTATGAATAGGGGTGTGAAAAAAAAAGCTATTTTCGGTAAATACTTAAACAGGACCGGTTTATACCGACCGGTTTGATAAAAATGATCGGTATATATACCGATTTTTCGGGATCGGGATCGGGACCGATTAATTGTTTTGAGCATCCGATATTTACCGTAACGTACTGTACTGTACCGGCCCAATGTTTCCTGTGAAGCCCAATTGCCCAAGTTCCAAGAATAAAGTAAGTTTAAAAAATAGGGTTCTAATACTCGCTCTCTCCACGACTTTTCTTCCACTTTTTTCAGCAACTTTCTATCTACGCTCTTCCCATCTCTTATTACCCTTCCTAAACAAAATTTCTCCACTCATATTTATATAAATTCTAGTCTTTATATATAAGGGTGTTGAAATTTGAGGTTTTAACATGGGTTGGAGTCCAATTGTTCAATTCATTGTTGTTCTAAGTTGTTGGTACATGTTTAGATTTACATAGTCGAAGCTGCCTCAAGAAGAAGGTGAGGTAGATTTGAGATTGTCACTATACACTCTGTTTAGATGCTAAGAAAATGGTTAAAATTTGGTGGATTTACTTACTTTGTTGAAAGTGATTAGCATGGCTTATTTGAAAATTTGTTAGGGTTATGGAGTAGTTTACAAAAGAGGAAGAAAATGAGTGTCAACCAAATTGCAGAATATATTTTTTTTTGTACACTTTGAACTACCGGTACAAGAATCAGTAAAAACCGGTACCGTTGAGGTATCGAATCGGCTTACCAGTTCGGGATACCAGCTTAATCGGTACATGTATTGGTATACAATTTTAAACAAATTCGATAACGGGTACGGGACGGCTCAGGCCGATTTGGTACGGTATTTTACCATTGAACAACCCTAGCTAATAATTTATTCAAACTCAGGATTTGACTCAAGTTGTTAGTTGTTACATTTGGTATCAAAGTCGACTCTCCAAAACTCGGGTCGGATCATTCGATCAGGTTACCGAATGTGGGAACACGAAGGCGGCTGATATTATTCCACAGCAAAATGGAGGTGGGAACATGAAAGTCGTCGGTATTATCCTAAATGTGATATGTATATATAAATTCAAGTTACTATCAATACCACCTTTAATCATGACTTTTGCGTGAGTATGAGGTGGGCTAAAATGATCCGAGAATATATTATTAATACAGTGGACTAGCCTTTGTATTGTTAAGTTGTTTCATTTGGTATCAAAGTCGACTCTCCAAAGCTTTGGTCGGGTCATTCAATCGGGTTGTTGAAGGTGGGGGCACGAAGGCGACTGGCAATGGACAGCGGAACGAAGGTGGGGACATGAAAGTTGTCGGTATTGTTCCATAATGGCTAGAGAGGGTTGTGTGACTAGGGATGCTCAAAAAATTCGGTTTTTTGGTTTTTTACTGAACCGGTACCGGTTTTTTTCGGTTTCGATTTTTTTCTGTGACCGATTTTTTCGCATTTTTATACTTTTCTTGCACTCTGCAGAATGAAAATTTTGAATTCGGTAAATACCGAAAAACCGAAAAAAAATCGAAAAGTTGAAAAATTCATTTGTTCCTTGCTGAAAAGTTCCTTTGTGGTACTGTTTAAAAGTTGTGGCTTGCTAGGGATTTGATGCCAACAACAAGAACAGTGTCCTTCTATGACTATCTCTGATGCATACCCATATAGTATAATATACGTGTTTCATCTCATGCAACTACTGTTATATATATATATATATATATATATATATAGGGAGTGAAGACATCCTATTTTTTGTCAACACCAAACTTGAAGACGAAAATAAATTTAACGTCAAAATGGAAGATGAAAATGATACCAAAAATGATGATGAAACTAAAATCGAAACCAAAACTCAAATCAAAAAAGTAAATTGAAATGTGGAAGGAATTGAAAGATCTTATGCTTTAGTTTATGCAAACTAAGATGGAGATGAAGCATGGGCCGGAAGGAGGCTTAAAAGCGTGCTCAAGTGTAAGCAAGAAGATCTTATCAATTTTTAAAATCCAAAAATGATTGGTAGTGTAATTTCAAACTATAATTACTATTTACTACAACTATGATAGTTAAATACTCTTAGACTAACAATTGTAATTAGTATTTGTAAGAATGTAATTTACTAGTTTCATTTCTTAGTTTTAAAAAATTTGTTAATATAAAAAAAAATTTATTTAATTATTGCGGTATAACCGAAAACCGAACCGAAAAAACCGGGATCGACTTTGTATTTAACCCAGCATCAAACCTGCTATTTATTTGGCACCGATTTCGATTTTTCGGGTTTTTCATTACCGATTCAGTTTTTTACCGATGAGCATCCCTATGTGTGGTTATGTTTTCAGTCTACGTCAGCTATTTAAGTGGGGGAGTTTGTAACGTGAAATAATTTGATATGTATATTAGGATCCAAGCTACTGTCAATAATACTTTCACTCATAACCTTTTGAGTGAGTTTGTGATGGGTAAAATGACCCAAAAACATTATTGATCCAATAGATTGTGCACACCCAGGTTGTTACATTTCATTTCAGATTAAGCACAATGACATTGTTACTCATATAATAAATCAAGACTTCTATCAACTTAAATATGTGATAGGGGTTGATCCGGCGTCAACGTGGATGATTTATTAATTATGTTATTTTACCAATACTTTTATTTAAATCATTAATTATTATTGTTTTATTGTTATAATCGGCTATTTTAGTCTTTAATTTTTTCCTTGGGCCCAAAGTCCAAATTAAGGTTCTGTTCTATATAAATATGGATGTGACCACCAGACTCATTACGCAATTGATTATTATTACTATTGAGATACTATTATTATTATTGATTGGGATCAATTTACTCTCATGTGGAGTGCGAAGTTACTGAGATATTATTATACCTCATTGTAATCAATTTAATCTTCTATTAAGATCATAAGAGTAGTGGAATATTGAGTTTCACCCTAGTTACAGTTTTTCCATTATTTTCTAACAATTATTGTTCTTCAAATATTGTCTTGCATCAAATGGTATTAAAGTCGAACATAGGAAGCTTTAAATAATCAACTAGTCTACTCTTCATCCTTGGAACTTGGAAGACTTGTAGGAATCCTACCAAAGATTCATCATCAAGACCCATCTTGTCGGAAAACGCCTTCATCAACCGTCATCAATCTGGCTACCAATAGCCCCTAACCACTGCTACCAACATCATCCTCATAAAATAGTAGCTACATGCAAATTCCAAAGTCCAACCATCAATTAGTTGAAGCAACCCAATCCACACATTAATTCGCTAGTACCTAAATCACCGCAACTCCAATATTCTAAAAAATACTAGGCGAACCTGGCAGTGGGCCCCGTCTACCGGCTAGGCGGACTAGTCGCTATCTTAAGCGGTCTCATTTATTTATTTTTTTATTGTATATACTTGTTATACTATATAAAACAAATAGTAGATATAATTTTAAAAATGTTACAAGAAAAAATACCAAAAAGCAATCTTACTGTATGAACCCAAATACATATCGGCCTTGATTCCGTATATAAATGGTTTTTAACGGTTAATTCTACCGGTACCAAGTCGGTTTAGAAATTTATCGAACCGGCCATACCAAACTGGTCTCATTCGATAATGTACCGAAAAAAACGAATTGTTTGCACAACCCTACAAACTAATGATCAGACTAAAGTACTCTAGGTGATTTGATACGATGTATTGTAGGCGATCATGTATCTACATAGGATAGAGCCTTACATTCAGAGTTCAAATAAAGGTTAGTGCTAATGCATATGAATATGAGTTAGATTTTCCTAGTGATATGGGTTTTGGTTTTGTATTCAATGTGAAAGGCCTCACTTTTTATCATGGGCCTTCTGATTCCACCCCTCTTATTTTTTAACATTCCTCGTTATTATCAACTAACCTGTTGAGCTTGTATTTGTTTCTTGATTACTTGTTCCATGTACACCTTCTCTTCTTTCTTCACAGTAGACAACAGAAGTTATCAAGGATGTATTTTCTTTCTTCACAGTTTGTGAAGACTAAGTGAGGTAGTTATCGTCAACTTTTGGTCAAGTGGCGCAACAAACCTACTAGTGTGTACTTGGATTAGTGTTGTAAATCCAGTCCTTTTGGAGCGCTTTCACTTCACGGAGGAGGCGTAATTCTTTGTTGTTCAGGAAAATGATAGGAACGATCCTCAAGGGCATCGCTTCAAGGTGGATAATTTATTATTTATGTTATTTTATTATTCCAAACTTTTATTTAAAGTATGAATTATTTTGTCTTTTTATTGGGTTAGTTCTTTTCTTGGGCCCAAAGTCCAAACTAGGGTTTTGTTCTCTATAAATATAGATTTAATTGTCAAACTCGTTACACTGTTGATTATTATTGTTGAGACACTTATTATTATTATTATTGATTTCGATCAATATACTCTCCAGCGGTCGAGGATCATAGGGGTCGTGAAGTACAGAGCTTCACCCCAATAACAACTATTCCATTATTTTCCAACAATTATTGTTCTCAGATATTGGACTACATTAATATGGCATGAGCCTCAAATTTATCCTACAGTAATATGACATGAGCTTGACTCTGACCTACACATGTTCAAGACTTCAACCAAGGGTATGTGTCTTGAAATTCCATTGAAATATTATTATGTTAGCAACCAATTCATCTACACAAAATTGTACAAGTCTCTCTTGGATGTGTCCTTTAATTTGATTAGTAGTCTCCCATCCAAAACGAGAGTCAATAAATGAAAATTTATTGAAAGGCAACAAAGTTGATACTTTCCCATTAAACCTCCAAACTCAATTTAAATAACATTTTGGACATTAGGCAAAAGGTTGGTTTAGCCACATTCCATCAATGATAACTTTAGAACATCATGTCATTAATTTATTTTTTAAGAGGGACAGTAGAAAGAGGTTTGGGTAGCAAGAGGAGAAGAGGGAGCATCCGTTGAAATGATTTAGTCATAAGACTCATATCCAAAGCCATCAGCATTAAGAAGAGTATTGTATCTTGAAGAAATTTGACAAGGGTTGAGCACAAATTACTTTAAATGAAATAGTAAAAAGAGACTTCAAGCAAATATAACTGAGGACATGGCCTTTGATAAGAGGGAGTGGAGAAGTGCAATATAAATATCGCCATCTCATCTCTCCTAGCTTTGGGAGGTCTCTCCATTTGTCTCCCTTTCTTTTAGTTTTGTTTTCTTGATTTCTCCTCTCTTCCCCCTTCCATTTTTTATAATTAAAATTTTCAATCATATGTAAAACCATAAATCCCCAAGTTTTGGGGATATACAAGGAAATATATCCAATCAACACATACAGAGAAATAATTATCAAGCTAATGAAAATAACTTGCCAGATGGCAACAATGACTTACTTATATTGGGAGAAAAGGTACCTTAAAGGAATGTGCAAAGGGTTAAACCCAGATGGTATGGGACCCACAAACTTTACTCGATCACCTGCCAAAATGACAATTTTTTAAGCAACCAAATAATTAGTGACTAAGATAATACACAAGGAGATATTGAAAAACACCCACATAAAGGACATGCTCTTATAGGGATTAGGAGTTGGGTTGTGGTGTTTTGAGAAATGAGAACCATTTTCAAAAAAAAAAATGAGAACCACATTACCTAAAAATGCTTGGGATTTCTAATATGGAAAGAAAATAATAAAATGGGTAAAAAGGGTATCACTTTCCCTCCATTTATTATGTGTGGCAGTATTAATGATGAAAGGAACAGAGAAGGAAAACAAGTAACCCCGTACTTTTCTCTTTTATCTTTCATTCCAAATTGCATAGAGAAGAGAGAATCTTTACAAAAGTGAAATTTAATTCCAACTTTACCCACCCACTTCTCTTTTCTCTTTCTGAATTTATTTATAATGGTAAATTGCAACAAGAAAAGTAATTCACTCTTCTCTCATTCAAAAAAATATGTAAATCCTTTTCTCTCCTAGCTTTTCAATTCTTTCTCTCCGTATGAAAGACTCCAGAGCAAAGCTTAAATCTACAAATACGAAAGTAATGATCGAGAAAAATGGTCCAACCTTTCTTGAAAGTGTAGTTTTTGGATGATGCAGTAGACGCCTCCTGCTTGGGCTGGGCCTGAGAGCTTAGAGTAGATCCACCAGTGATATCAGCCTCAACACTTGAGGCTGGTTTCTTAAGATGCAATGCAGCAGCCTGAGTACGCTTAGCAAACACACTTGCTCTTTCTGGCCTTGAACTTTCTTTTACAGGATCAAGTTCCTTAGTTGAAGGCCCCTGAATAAAATTTAAGGTGCATTGATACAACTTAAAATGTTTAATACAAATGGGGTGGTTCACTAGCAAAAGCAAAGAATATTAATAACACAAGCACATAGCAAGACAGCAAAAAGACATACAATGAATAAGGTATTTAAAAAAGATATTGAGGAAAGCTTACACCGGGCAATAGGAGAGAATCAACTATGAGAAGTGTAGCACCAAAATGTTTGGCAAGCGCCTTAGCCAATGATTCCTGATATATTTCGGAACCTGATGAAAGCACACATTAATTTCAAATTTCCAGTGTGTAATCAAACTCAAAAAGGTAGGTACTATTCCTTCAATCCCACTAATAGAGACAAATTTAGATTGTTTGCAGTATAGATTTTAAGACTTGCCAAAACAATGAACATTATATTCTAAATATATTTGTACATTAAATTTTTAAACAATTAAAGGAATACACTCAAATTGCTGAAAACACACAAATTTCTCATTTAAAGTGGGACACTCTGTACAAGTATATTAAGAATTCTTGGGGTCACCAGTTTCACGAAGGTTGTATACCAATAATAATGTTCAAGCAGAATGAGATCCATTCTCATCCATTCTTTTGCATTGTAACGTTGCTTAAGGATAATGGAACACTATTACTATTTTCAAAGTCTTGGAGGATTGACACGCGCCGATTCAACTGAAAATATGATGTTAATTTATTATTAAGGGTTTGAAGAAGTTAATATAAAGAGTGACGCCTTTTCTGGGTTTTTTGGGGATTTAGCATGAGCAAAAAATACCATTCATGGAGAGCTACTTGTCTTTCAATTTCTTAAAAGATAAAATTATTTTCTTTCCTAGTTAGGTCTTATATTTTGGAAGCCTTTAAGGAAACCTCAGTGTCCAACTTGTATAGATTTTGGAAGGCTGCACTAATTAAGTGCTCTTTCTCTGCCTGGTTTCCGCTATGATGGGATGGTTTGACTTCTTGTCCCCAATATAATAAATTATCATCTTTTCTTATCAAAAATAAATAGAATAAGAATTCTTGTGGCATAGTAGTGGAGGTAATACCTGCAGGACCAGATAATAATATCCTCGGGCACACAGTAGGCAGATCGGAGGTGAACTTGGCAAATCTATTACACTTCAAATGTATGTATGTGGAAGCAATCAGAACATTCTTTGTGCTCTCACTGTCAAAATTAAAAACAAATAAAAATAATTAACAAAAATCCACAGGGCAAAATTGTAGCCAGGGAAGATTCTTCAGATCATAGATTAGCTCGTAGTGAGACTAGTGATAAGTGTCTTTCAACGCATAGATCATGGGTTCAATACTCATTAAAGGAAATGATCACTCTGGGGTCACCCACACATAGTTTACTAGAATCGCCCAGTGTGCGTAGTTGGTGGGGAGTATTGCGTGCACCAATGGTTTCTCAGGTGCAAACTCAAGCAAATTGGTTGCAAGTTCCACCGTCATCCAAGAAGGTTCACAGATCAGGTGAACACATCAATCAGTACAGGAAATGTGGAAATTTCATTTGTAAATATACACATCTAGAAAGGGTAAACTAATGCCCTAATATATTATATATGGGAAAAGCGGGTATGTGCCTGGACACACAATCTTATGTTTGCGCCCCAAAACTACGTTTTTTAAATTTATTTTAAAAAAATGCAAAAACAAAACAACTATTCAGTTTTCCAAAAGATTAAACTCTCTCTCTAGTCTTCTCAGTGTAAGTGATCTTAAATTCAAGAACACCATCTTTCTCTCTCTCTCTCTCTCTGACAAAGAATGAGCATTCTGGCCCTCTTTCTTCTTAAATTATATAAATCTGAAAAAGATATCATAGTTACTGAACTAAATTATTCTGCTAAAACAACTCCAATCGCCAAACATTATTGCTTGAGTTGGCATATTCGTCTCCTAATGTATGTGTCTATATAGTTTTCTTTTGTATCATTCATGACGTATTGGATCTGTCACATAGTTTTGAACTATTCAGCAGGAGTATATTATTTGTTATAGGGGCATGCACACACTCTGAAAGAGGGAGAGGTTTGTGAATCTTAGATATAGCCCTAGGGGTATTCACAGATAGGGGAAGAGGGAATGGAGGATGTTGTCTTAGCGGATTTCAGTTCACTTAGATTGAGAAGATGAGAGAGAGCCTGAATTTGTTTAAACATTTGGAAAACAAACTAGTTGTTTTTGGGTGAGATTGATATTTCCACCTCTGGAAATACAATCCAGTGCAATGCATGCATCGCACAGTTGTACTATGTGCATAATATATATTCCAAAGTTGTGCTGGATTAATATATCTAGCAGGAAATATCATCTCCCTTTTACACTTTATTTTGTTAAAACAGCGTAGCTTTGGGAAAAAGGACACATATAAGCGCTATGGGTGTCCAAGATACATAAGCTTGTGCATGTCCAGGACACATACTCCTTTCCCCTGTATATATATGTACAGTCCAGGTTCCAAGTAGATATCGACTAGAAAATATGACTGGGGAGATAAGAAAATCACATGAAGGGAGTAAAGTAGTGAACACCATAGTATGCCCAAGACTAACATTCAAAACAAAACCGTGGTACCCATGAAGAAGGATATTGTTTTATTTTTAAAATTCGACGAAGAACAATATTATACAGCAAATAGCTACACAAATTGCACCAGAATAAGGGTGTTGGTGCTATGACCATCTATGAACTACTGAGGTCCAAATTTAGAAGAGAGGGGGGGGGTGTTCGAGAACATCACATCTAACCACACAAACAAATATACGTATGCAAATCTCGAATTGTTAAAAAAGAGTTCCAAGACGAGGGCATATCTACAATATTTAAACAGTCATTGCCCAAAAAGAAAACACTTTCAGGAGGAATAAGTTCCTATAGCATATTCTCAGTTTCACTGATATATTAACTTGAAAAAGAAATTTATAAGTTTAAAAAATTAATATAAAAAAATATCAATAATAGAATAAATGCATCACTGATCTGACTTAGGAAAATAATAACTTGAAAACAAAATTTATAATAAAATAACTGCAATAATAAAACAGCTTGCAGCAAATTTAATGTTTGACAAAAACTTGCAACAAAACCATAACATTCAGGTAAAAGTTTGCACCTTAAATAATATGGAAAACTTTCAAGTGAAATTTCCAAGTTCTCAGATTTGAGAATTCTTTGCTGTAACCCATCTTTATATGTTTGACGCCTCTTTGACATCAAAATTGGAGCATCAATATCCTTAAGTCCTTCTCTGAATTCCCTTTGCTCGTCAAGAATTTTGGAAATGCTACCACTCAAATCAAACTCTGGAGTTGATGATCCTGCAAGCATCCGCAAAAGTGGTCTTAATTCATGGGTCGTCCCAGGGATCTTTCCAATGTCTGCATCAACGGAAGCATCGAGACCAGTGCTGTCAAGATTAATATTTTCGTTAGCAGCATCGATAGATGGAACATCTTTCTCACTTGATGAAACACCAGCCCCGTCATTCTGATCCGATGCGTCCTTCATGTCAGCGTCCACAATACGATTATTTGACACTTCACAAGCAGAAGGAAGCGTAGGCAATTCAGGTTGCACATCCTCATCATTATGAGAGGGGGGAGGAAGAAGTGATAACTCTATCTCCTTGCGGAGATTTGACAAAGATGCTAATATTGATGCTCCTGCAACAGCTGAGGGGTCTCTAGCTCTTGCCTCAAAATGTAATCCTTTCATCGGATCACTATGTGCTTGTAATATGCTTACTGAAGGAGGCATGCTATCAGAAGCTAAGTTATCATTAGAAAGTTGCTGAAATATCTGAAAATATGTTAAGGAAAATTCTTCTACTAGGCTGAAACTTAATTACACTGTACCAAAAAGAAATTAGGAATTAACTACACAACCGACTTGCGAAACACTGAAAATAATTTATAAAAAAGGATACATAAGCATGTTTACCAGATGGACTGAAAACCACCTCATCACCCCCATTAAGATGTAAAGAGGTATGCTTAGGGCACACCTTGCCATTTACTTTGACAAGCCCTTTCCCCCCCGTAATTGTCAGTAAAGTGCCCGACGAACTTCCCCGCTAAGCACAGTAACAGAACAAAAAGATAAAATAGTATCATAAACATATTAAGGCACATTCATCTCGCAACTTCAAAAACATCCATGCAATATACTAATCAAATAGGATCATACCTCTGACTCTATGTGCCTCAGATTACACAAAGTTTTACTAATGGATGGATCTGCTACCCACAAGTCGCATTGACGGCCTTGACCAACAGTAAAAACAGGGCGGTGCATAACGACGTGAGGATTCTAAAGTAAAAGACAACTTGCAGGTGTTAGAACAACACAAAGTACAAGTCAAAAAAATAGAATAGTTGCATGTAAACTTACTTAAAAGACAATTAATCATTAAAAAGTATGACCTTAATTAATTAAGCATACAATATTAAACAGAGAACCAAGGCAAAAATAGAAAATGATTTCATTCTAAATAGATGGAGATCGATAGTAGAGGATATACTACTATTATAAGACCAAAATTTGTAAGACCTTTGTCTTGCAACAAGTAAACCAGATGATGTACCAATCCAATTTCAGTCAAAAGACAAGGTTGAGATTTATGATATCATTAAAAACTACAGTTCCTAAATGGCTATCCGTTTTCATCTTGCTTCTCAAGAAAGGTGAAAAGTAATGGAAATTTTTTTATGTCAAAAGATTTTAATCCTTCCAAAAACTAAAATATCGGAAGAAGTAGAAGCTTCAGACCTACAGTATAAAATATAAACAATGACATATATTAAGCTTCTTAGCAGCCTCCCTGTAAAACATTGCCTTCTGCCAGGTAAATTAGAAATAGTGTGGTACCAGATGATAAGATGAAGAATCTAGGATTTCTACAAAAACTTTGGCCAGTAATGTCCCACTAAGCTAGAGCTTCAATAGATCCTTGTGAATATCATAAGCAGGTTTCCCCTGATCCCCTAAAGAAGAACTCCAAAGAGATGATGAAAAGATCATTCTTTTGTAACTTGCATCAGAGGCTAAGAATTTGTCTTTACTTCCTTTCTACCTTTTTTTGGGTAATTAATAATTTGACTTTACTTATTCACATTATTAGTTCCTGCTCCAATTCTTAAATGCGCGACTTTAACTTCCTTGGATGAGTTTATTTAGTATTGCCTCTCAAAAAACTTTTAAAGGACAGAAGGGTCTTGAATCATTTATCGCGGGTGTAATAAAGATCATTGTCAGTTAATGCAGTGTGCTATGTCTATCAAGTGTCAGTGTCACCACTCACCACTACATGTGTTTCTGTAAATACCCCTGCCAAAGTGGGAGAAGACTCGGAAGAATAAATATCCTCAATCAAGATTTATAAGCTTCCTACAGACTCCATATTGCTAAATGGATCCTGCATCCCTGCTAGCTACAGATGCAGACTACTTTTTCACTTGGTACCTTTTTCCTTCGTTGGCATGGTTTTCAGCATGGAGCTGAAAAATGGCATATCCTACCGTGGGAATTGAGGGTCTTACATGAAAGCTCCTCAAGCCTTACAATTTTTGGGTTTTGTTATTTGCGACTCCCTTGGGTTGTACTTAAGAATATTTTCTCATCACTTGGCAATGCTGCTTGCTAACACATCATTCCATGATGAAGAGTGTTGCTCACTACGTACACAAGTCAATATTGTTGTATGTGGTATTAACTTCCCTATGCCTATATGGTTTTACAAGAAGCAACACACATCTCATGAGGAAAGAGTGACTAGTTGAAGGGCCACCCCAATTTCTTCTATGCATGAAAAACAAATTCACATCCATCCAATCTTTATAGTCACATAGAATCTATACCAATTCAATACCATTATTAAGCTTGCCTAGAAGACCTTCAGGTCTCAGTTGTGATGTTCTTTGCCACTCTAATCAACCACTAGTATCAAAAAGAGAACAAGATACAACTCTTTCACTATCATTATTAAAGAGGTAACATGTATCATGCAAACTATAATTGTAGCTATCCTCATACTCCACTCTTTACATGATGAACCACAACTTAACAAAACATCCAAACATCACTTCCTTTTGTCAAAAGAACCAAAGAAATTATAGACAGACCTCCTATTTAATAGTCAATTTTGGCACTAATCGGTTTTCTCAATATCTTGGTAATACACAACTGGTAAGCACCTCTTAATTAGAAATTACCCTATGTCTCTATGAATTACCCATATAACTACTCTAAAAGCCCATACCTGTGGCCCAAAGATAGGCATGAAAGACACCCTGTCCCATAGTAATAGAAGACGAATACTGTCTCCTTAATGTCACATCTTTGTGTGCGCGCGCATATGTGTTATACATGCCTATAACTTAAAAAACAGATTTTCCAAACAAATAAGTTAAATTTGTATAGGTAGAATCAAACTACAGATAGTTGTACAACTCATCTAATTCAAGTGGTGGTAAATCCAAAGAGGCCCTTTTTCCCCCATAAATATTACTAAAGCTCGGAGATAAAATTCACAGCTACCCTCAACAGAATGTTAGGCACCTTTAATAAAAAAAAAATCAGAGGGAAAAAAATAAGATAGAACAGAGTACAGAAAGGGAGAAGCCCTTCAATAGAAATAGGATATTGAAATATGGAAAAACTAACGAAGCACAACCCACCAATTTCTATGAATATCTTTACAAGTCAAGTATTTGACTTGTAAAGATCAAGGCTTTAATATAATTTAATTTTTTGAAGTAATGCATTGACCATTACAAGTAAAATACTTGGGTCAATTTCATATCACACGCAGCAAAGTAAATCATTAGTGATATAAATTATAACCCCTATTACGCATACTTGGTTACTTAATGCTTGGAGTAAGCCAATAACAAACCTAAACTCAACTTCATTAGCACAAAGTTAATACCATTGAACATGTTTCGAGCTTAACAATTGAATGTACGAACCCCCTATGTTTTTATATTTTATACCTACAAAATTTCAGTACTCAAGATAAAATCTAATCAATTCAGATTGTGTTTTGTATCTTTGTGAACCCCTTCCATTACATGCGAAAACCTTCCATCTCCATATCTTTTTCAAGGAATATAATGCTCAGATACACAACCAAAAAATAAATTAGGTCATGTCTTATACATAAAACAAGTCAACTGAAGGAATATTCAGGTTCTCTAAATTACCCAACAAACTCCCCCTATATGTCCTTGTAAATTTGTAACTTAAAAAAACTTTAAAGAAATTGAAGGGACAAGGCATTGGAAAATTCCCAACAAAGGTAAAACATCTTATAGGGTGGTAATGATGTCATAAACCCTATCTCATATTCATAATTTTAATCAGCTTTCAATTCCTTTTAGAAGTTAATTTTAACTTGCAATTAATCCAAAGTCCACTACTCACCCCAGAGCTCAGTAAGTTATCTATTTTTGACTAGTTCAAAATCACCCGTCATTTACTTGTTCAAACAGAGCAATTGGTCTATATTTTTAACTTCTGCTATTGCCGTTGGAAAACGCTTATAGGATGAGATATTAAGTAAACTATATGCATGTTTGCCAAAACCACCAGTAGGCGCTTTTAAGTTGTCATTAAAGCTATCACTCAACTAAAGTTTCACTCTACTTCATAAAAAATTATTTTATTATTTCTAAAGGAGATGTCATATTATGTTTATTAGCTACTGAGTATAACATGCTGCAAGTGGTCATTTATGTTTTTCAGAATATCCTTAACACAGGGTAAGCATACAAGTATCAGATATGAAAAATTAACCATTACTTTTGGCTTACTAGCTTACATTAGATACTTTAAGCCAAGTAGGGGAATCCCACTTAATACAAAGCTATAAATTCTAGACAGGTTTGTCTTGGCAAATGTAGCTAATCACAAATTCATATATTAAGTAATTTAACGTGCTTGTGTGAGAGGACAAATCAACATTCAGGAGGAGTGAAACAGTTGAAAAAGAGGAGTAACATGCAATTAGAGCTTTAAGAATTCAGTAAACAGGAAGCAACCACTTTTGTTTAGCATTATTCAATTTTTTTCCATCTTTTTATTGCATAAATTTGCAAACAAATGAAATGAAATAAAAAAATAAGTGGGAGGGAAGCATAAATAATTATAAATGAGTGGAGAATAAAGCTTACCTGGGAACACTGGGAAAGAAGTTTTCCCCATGCGACCCCAACATCTGACTTCAGCTGCCGTTTCTTGGCTCGATTCACTGATACATTTGGCTTAGTCTTCTCCACATCAATTAGAGAATCACCTGAAAATTCAACAAAGAACCCAAATTCAGCATAATTCAAGAAAGCCAAAGTGCATGCAACAAAGAAAGACCTCACCTAAAGACATCGGCAACAACAAAAGCTCACCTTCCACTCCCGCATCCGCAGATTTCTCCGGCTGCGCCGAATCTGACTGTTTTAAAGGCGGATCAGATGATCGAACCTCCTGGTCTCTAGATTCGACACCAGAATCCTTCACCGGACCTAGGGTTTCTACAGGCGGCGTTTCATTAGTGGAGGAGGAGGTCTCAATCGCCTGCGGCACCGATCAGAACAAATCAAACTCATAGAATTCACACATATAAACAGAGAGATGCGTGAATTCAAATAAAGAACAATTGAAACGGAGAAAAACCAACCTTTGATCGTTTGCCGGTGGGTAGAGGAGATGAGCAAGGAGATGACAGCGGACGCTTCGAGGAGGAAGAGCTTCGCCTGGTTTCAACCATTTCTGGTTGATACAAAGTTGAGAATTATTAAATCACAGGTGAGAGATAGATGTAAATCTCTATTCTATAGAGAGAGGGAGGAAAAAAAAAAGGGTATAGACGGTGAATGATTACGGGAGATCAGTTCATGAGTTATATCTTCCTTCTTGTTTGTTTACCATTTGTATTTGTTTGTGAGATAAAATTATGAAGCGGCAAGGAGTAGGAAGGGACGGTTTGGATGATTAATCTATAAAGTTTTCTGAGGAGAAAACGAACGATGGTTTGGTAAGGTAGACTTTGATAGGAATTTTTTTAGGCAAAAATATCAAATACTAGCCCACTTTATTTGATACATTTTCATTGTTTAACAACTAAACTTAAAAAACTATGCAATCACCCCGCTAAATTAATTAAAAACATGTAATTACATCATTCAGCATATTTATGTATATGTGACAGTAAAAAAAAAACGGTGTATATACAATTAATTCACCACAATATATATATATATATATATATATATATATATATATATCATGACGCCCAAAATTAGGTATGTGTATACATCATCCATCTGGGTCGCCATATATCATGGTACAAAATTCAAATACAATTTACTAATACAAATGTAGGTATGCAATACGATAAAAACATAACTGTGAGTTTGAATACAATTATTGTCTACTAGAGATTATACAAACTCAAAAAGAGTCCTCATTACAACTATTAACACACTTTTTCACAAAATAGTGAGGACTACTAATGTTATCCTCTGGACCGTCACTCCATTCTCCAACTAGTCCCTGCTATGTTCTCATTTTCTGAAGAAAACAGTGAAAGAAAGGGTGAGCTCAACTAGCCCAGTAAGAAATATTATGACTAAGATAATGTAGAATAAATTATCGTTAGCCTTCAACAGTGTTAAACTGATAAAATATAACAACATCAAGTTTAACTGTAGTGGATCAAGCAATCCATTAAAAGAGTCGAGTAAAGAATATAATCTACTATCTTTTATAATTTAAAAAAAAAATCATCACTTTTATCGCTGAGACTCAGCTTAATAAATAATCCACATCATCCCTGCACTACGGCCAAAGATATTCATTAGAGTCACGACCACAAATTCCATGCACTACGGGCCAAGGATATTTGTGTATTCATCAATGGTCATGATCATGCCAACAATTGTCCATCAATGCACTACGGGCCAATGAGGACTTTTACCATATCATTTGTAACATTACAGTCATGATTACACCGAATAATCCCTGGTCATAATCATACCAAGTCCATCCATGCTTTACAGACCACATATGACTTTCAAAAAATATACACATGAGGATAATGACAATGATATAAAAATTCAATAAAACAAGTTCAAAAATTAAGTTATTCAGGAACTAATAACGTCCAAATTGTCAACATGATACTGCTTTGTAGAGTAAAATTCAAGATTTCTCAAAAGAATATTTCCATGAAAAATCTTTGGATGAAGCCGCAAATATCGAGGATATTCCACTAATTTCATGGAGTATAAGTCAAAATTTTAACCATTTGAGAATAATAAGAAATGGAATAACAACAGAAATCACCACGCATGCGGTTGCAGACAAAGGCGAGTTATTCAACAGAATAATAATAATGGAACCAAGTCGGTGAAAATCACAATCGACGGGATGTTCCAACAGAATAATAAAGACGCGGAACCGAGTCAAGGTGTAAAAGCATGCAGACGAGGATGTTCCAACGAAAGATAAAGAGAATAATAAAAAATGGAACCGGTCCGAAGGCGTATAAAGACAGACGAGGATGTTCCAGCGGAATAATAGAGATAGAAGAATGAAGAATGTCACCACGTATAGGGTATTAAGCGTATCTGAGGTTGTTCCATCGAATAATAAAGAAATGGAATAAATGTAGTTTCTCTTCTCAAATACAAAAGAATAATATCTCTTACCAGTAAAAAAAAGCTGAATATAAAAGTAGTTAAGAAAGCAGAATACTTTTCTTACATCTCTCTATAGTCTCTCTCTATAGTTTCTCTCAGAGTTAAATTGAATTAAGTAAGAAAATGATGAAAGAATGAGCTTTTATTTATAGGAAAATGGAATGCATAGTAATTAATCTATGAGCGGTCCAGATTGATTTATTTTAATCAGACGGTCCATAATTAAAGCAAAATTTTTAAATAAAATATAATATATTCTATTTATAATATAATAAAACGAATAACTTTATAAAAGATTTTACTATGCAAACACTACGCGAGCCTTTATCATAATAAAATATAATATATTCTAATTATTATCTAATAAAGCGAGATAATTTTATAAAAATATTACATTTTTATATAAAAAGATTTTTACTATGCAAAAATACTATGCAAACACTATGCAACACTACGCATAATAGAATATAATATATTTTATTTATAGAATAACTTTATAAAAGTATTACATTTTATATAAAAAGATTTTATGTATTATTATATTAATAATACCAATAAAACCGAGTGACTTATCATGTAAGCATCAATAATTAATACTGAGTGTACTTTTCTGCAACTACCAACGCCAGATTATTCTTATTTCTTTAACAACGGGTGTTTCAACGATTAACAGTAAAACTTCCACCGTTATTTTCATAAAAGTATTTTTGTCATTTTCTCAATCAAACAATAATTTATAATTTGTGGGGTCCACCAATGATTGTCTTGGTTATACGAATATTCACTGTTAAAAGCGAATATTCCTCGACCCGAATGAATATTATATAACAACTTGCGTGACTTTTGCAAAATTTATAAATATTACCCATAACTATAACATTATATCAATTTTTCTCCCTAATATTCAAAAATAATATTTATAGAAAATTCATCTTTATTCAAAAAGTTGGGATTTTACATATATATATATGGATCTCTATTTATAGCAAGTTAGCAACTAATTGTTATGGGCAATATATTTTTAGGAATCATGATCCTAATAATTGATCTCGATAACAAATGACCGAAATTAACCCCTGCCGCAACAAGCTCTTGCGACAGTAGAGGAAGGATCTGGTTACTATGAAGTTTATTTTTTGATAAGTTAGTCAATTAGTCAATAGAATACTGACACACATAGAGTCTCGCCTACGTATCAACACTCTATTATCCAATTAATTAATTTATCCAAAAATAAGCTTCATACTAGCCACTTCCGTAGAGGAATATGCATGCATGAAGCTGTTGGCTCCTCTTTGAGAAAGTGAGTTTATCTTTTATCAATAGTCTTTTACATGTCCATGAACTTACATTTTCAGTTGTAAAATGATCTCTCCTTCTCTATGGGGGTTAACTATTGGAATTATATTTATAGTTAGCTGTCTGTGAGATTAAAAGTTTATTTAGTAATTTTTTCAAAAAAAATAATGAGTAAAGTTACATAAAATACAAATTAAAATATAAAAAACAATAAAAGATAAAAAAAATCAAATTAAAAAAAAAACAAAAACGATTTTAAATTAATTATTATTTTTAGAAAAAAGTAGAAATTTTTATTATTGAAACAATGAGTACAGTTTATTTAAATAGATAAAAAATAATTCAAATTTTATATAAAAAATAAAAAAGTTTTAAAATTTATTATTATTTTTAGTAAAAATTGAATTATAAATTAGAATAATATATTAATTAAAAAATTTAAAGAATAATAAATTTTATTCTAATTTATTTAAAATAGTTTTAACTAACTAAATTAGAAACAAATATTAATTAAAACTATTTAAAGAATAATAAATTTATTCTAATTTATAATTCATTTTTTATTCTAATCTTTTCCTGAAAATAATAATAAATTTAGAAGTATTTTTTTAAAAAAACATTTAATTATTTTGATTTTTTATATTTTATTACTTTTTGTATTTTAATTTATATTTTATGAAACTTTACTCATTATTTTTTTAAAATTATTAAAGAAAAATTTAATCTCATATACAGCTAACTATAAATATAATTCCATACATAGAGAAGGAGAGATCATTTTACAACTTAAAAAATGTATGTTCATGGACGTGTAAAAAACTATTGATAAAAGATAGACTCACTTCCTCAAAGAGGGGCCAACAGCTTCATGCATGCATATTCCTCTCCTGCTGCAACAGCTTATTGCGGCACATGCAAAGCTCTTTTACTACCGCAAAACTTGTTGAGGCAGGGGTTAATTTTGGCTATTTATTATCGAAATTAACGTCTAGGATCATGGTTGTTTGAGTAGTGCCCATAATAAACGGTTGCTATAAATGATATATATATATATATATATATATATATATATACTTCCTACATTAGAGATTGTACTCTTGGTGATGCAGGAAGATCTGAGGTTAATGATATTGACTCGTCAGATAGTACATTGATAACACTAAAAACCCATGATGTACTGGATTAACATAATGGTGTCGGTTGACTTTGGGGTTTTGATTAATGTATTTGGAGTCGGAAGTTCGTTTTCTGATGACGTCATGATTTCGGGTGTGACGGATTTCTTCGGGAATAGTGTCATGACTTCGGGGAGATCTCATTGACTTGATTATTATTATTATTATTATTATTATTAATTAGTAGGAAGTGAATTCTTTTATGGTATTAGTTGTTTATTAAGAAATAAATCTTTTATATTATTACGTAATAGGAAGTTGTTACTTATTAGGATTTTGTTTTCATATTTTTAGGAATTCTGTTATGACTTAGAAAGAAAGTTTATTAGTTATAAAAACTCGGTTTTTGGGTTGGATTGGACATAACTTTGATTTTAATAAATATAATTTACACATTATAGAGATTTCTAAAAAAACATGAACGCATGTGATTTTTTATTTTTTTGTTAAAAATTCTTATTAATTTTTTTTTTTGAAATTTCTTTAACCGATACTTATATATTTTTGTTATTTTGTTGACAAACTTTGGAAATAATACCATAAAAAGGTAATTCAATTCAATAAAAAAAATACAAATTACATTTATTATAGAGTTGAGTGTTTACATATCCTGTAAATTTAAATCACAAACTTTTACTATAAAAACAAAAAATAAAAAATAAACAATCAAAAATAACTGTAATTGTTTATTTTAGTTATTTGATTTGCTTCCTTATCACACACTAATCATAACTGGAAATAGGATCTTAAGGCGGATGAGGGATGGGCTGATACTCCTTTATCTAGCAATGAATATTGAATATTATGGTTTAAAATGGGCCAAGTCTTGGCGATATGGTATGTAGTTCTATGGTGCTCGATCGATGGGCTTGGTCTAAACAACAAGGCCCGTTAAAAAATATATGTAAATAGAATACTCGAGTAAAGAAAAAGAGGATATGTAGGAATGCCCAGGGTTCATACTAATATATATTACGAACGTTAATTTTTTGATTGTTAATTACACGGACAAGTGTTAATGATAATTTTTTAGAAAAATGTGTAATAAGTAAGTTTAGTTTATAATTCCATTTAATCTCATGTATTGATATTTTAAAGCAAATTAATTTAGAATTAATAAAAGCACAAAATGTCATTAATAATTGTTTTATTTATTTATTTATGTATGTATTGTTATTATTATTATTGGTTGAGGCTTGTGATTTTGAAGAAAACTGCTTGAATAAGTAAAGGCCAAGTATTGTGGATGAGGAATGAGAGGGTGTAAATAGAAGAAGAATAAGCCCAAAAAAAAAAAGAAAAAAAAGGGTAAAATGATGGATGAAGTGAAGGGAAACCCAATCCTGAACGTTATCACTTACGAAGAAGCCATGCAACCCGACAAATTGCATTGGCAGTCACGTGACAAATGACAAATCCAATACAAACCCTAGCTAATTGTTACTACACTCGAATCTACTGCCCACATCACCTTATTTTGTTACCCCATTAAATTACGTACACACTTTCGTACTTTAAAAATAAAAATGTAAATAAACCTAATCAATATATACTAAAATATAAATGGGCAAATATCGAGTCCTTTTAATTAGTTGGTCTCGACAGTCTAATTTTAATGACTCGGTAGTTCAAACGTATTTTTTTTACACAAATTTTAGCACATATTTTATATTAAAGATACAATATATTCAATTAATGATTAATATAATTATGACTCTTGATATTTCAAGATTCAACTCACTTTAATTCATTATAAATAACACTACGTGCACACTCAATTACACACAAAAGTCTCATAAGTTTACTATAGATTAACAATTTTCGTCGAGAATCACTTGAGTTTGGACAGGAGTAAATACAAAAGCAAACAAAATTATCAACACTAACACTATCTTATTAGATGAAGATGCCTATATTTTTTTTTTCCAATCGATTAATCTTATTACCATGTTATCACTACAAAACTAAATTCTTTATATTTAACAAGCATGAACCAAAAATATAAAGTTAGCACACCAGTCTCTCTTTGTAAAATGAAGGTGGTATTTCACAAAAAAATATTCAGTTATCAATTTAATTTTATCCTAAAAAATTTATCTTTTATTGATATTAGTAATAATAAATATATTTAAATTTGTTATCATAATTTTATTAATATGTAATTATTACGAAATTAATAATTATTATTTTAAAATTAAACTTAAAATAAAAATATTTTTTATATTCGTTAAATTAATTTTAATGAAGGGAGGGATTATTATATTTTTGAGGGGTATGTTTACAAATAATTTGACTAATCAAACTGGGGCTTATTTATTCAGATTTAATTTCTTATATAAAACGAAAATCCCAAAGCCCAAATCTACTCCCGTGCGGCTACGGGATTTATCTTTCCCCTAACCTTATCATTTCTCTTACTCATTAAACTTCATACAACAAACTCAATCAACAAACCCAGAAAATAAAAATCCAAATCAATGGACTCAAAGCAATTTGAATCAGCGGAGTCAAAGCAAGCAAATTCATCGCCTTTGTCAGTCCCATTACCAGGTTCTGCTTCTATCGAAACTTCTTATTTGAATTCCAATTCAAATGTTATTGAAGAAACAAATGTTTTCAATAATAATAGTTGTACTACCAGTGGTGGTTATAGTAGTGATGATGGGGGTTTTATGAGTGGTGAGGAGGATTTTGAAACGGCGTCGGAGAAGCCAGTTTTACCTGACCCAGATGATGAAAGTGCTGTAAAGGGAGTAATTGGGGAGGATTCTGCTGACCATTTTGTGGGTTCTTCGGAGTTTCCGATACCAATTGATAATGAATTGGAGGATGATGATGCCGAAAAAGGTAGTAAAGTTGGGGTCTTGGGTGGAGAGGTTGAAGGAAAAGGGGTAGCTGGTGATGAGGGTTCCGAGGGGAAGCCTGAAATTGTGGTGGACACTGTTTCTGGTGAATATTTGAACTCGAATTCGGATGAACCGGTGAAAGAAAGTGTTTTTGTTGGGACCCTAGAGGGTGGTTTTGAAAAAGATAAGGTGATTGAATTTTCTCAATTAAGCGAGGGTTTGAGCTCTGTTGTTAAAGATAGTTCGATACCCAAGGGAGAGGTGGAGGAGGTCAAGTTGAAGGATGAGGAGGGTTTGGAAAATATAAAGATTGAGGATTTGGATGGTGAAAATGCTGCGGATGGATTAGAGGCCAAAGTGGTAAATGAACTGATTGAAGAACATGCTGTTGAAAGTGATAATACTCGGCAAGTAAGTGCTCAGATTGTTGAAGCAGCAGATGGTGTGAAAGTTACAAGTGAAGGAGACTCTATCGTGGAAGCAGTACATGTTGAGTTGCCAAGTTCTGGAGTGGCTGTTGTTGGGGAGGTGGATGAAAAGGAGGAGAATGATGGGAGTGCGAGATCAATTGATGAGTCTGATCAAGCGAACCCTGAGACTGTTGAAGAGATTGCAGGTCAAGATAGTAGCAGTGATCCAGTAAGTGCCAATGTTTCTGTAACCGCAGAGTCTGAGTTAGTTGAAGCAGATGGGGTGAAATTTACCCCCGAAGGAGACTCTGTTGTGGAATATATACATGTCGATTTGGCTGGGCATGGAGTGGCTGTTGTTGGGGAGATGGAAAAAATTGAGGAAGCTGATGGGAGTGTGAAATCCCATAACGAGTCTGAGCAAGTGAATGCTGAGATTGTTGAAGAGAATACTGTTCAAAATATTAACGTTGATCACGTAAATGCTGATATTGTTGAAGTAACAGATTCTGAGTTGGTTGCAGCAGATGCTGCGAACTTTACCCCTGGTGGAGACTCTGTTGTGGAAGATATACACGTTGATTTGTCAGGACCTGGGGTGGCTGTTGTTGGGAAGGTGGAAGAAAATGGTGAAGCTGATGGGTTTGTGGAACATATTCAGGAGAATGAAAAGAAACCAGAGACTCAAGTTGTAGGAGAAGTTGATAATGAGGCCAAACAAAATGGATCTGCAGTGGGAGTGGAAGTCATTTCTACTAGGGATTTAGTTTGTCCAGATGGATTTGACATAGTGAATGGTGCTAAAGATCCTACAATTAGTAATCCAGCCAATGAAGAACAACTTGAGAAAACTGATGGTGCCTATGTAAGTGCTCAGGACGATATATTAGAAAATGGGATCTATGGGAAATCCATTGTGCAGGAATCTGATGAACCAAGTTCAATTCAAAACCAAGAACTCATTACGGAAGTAGAAGATGAAATGAACATTGACAACGAAGAAGCAAGTGATGGTGAAGGTTCAGTTTCTGATGGGGAGACCGATGGTATGATCTTTGGAAGCTCTGAAGCTGCCAAACAATTTATTGAGGAGCTGGAACGTGGATCAGGTGGAGGTTCTCATTCGGGTGCAGAGAGAATTGATGGTCAGATTGTGACAGACTCTGATGAAGAAGTGGAGACAGATGAAGAAGGTGAGGGTAAGGAGTTATTTGATTCAGCTGCCTTAGCAGCTCTCCTGAAGGCAGCAACAGGTGCTGGATCAGATGGTGGCAATATAACTATTACATCCCAAGATGGATCTAGACTTTTCTCGGTTGATCGCCCTGCAGGTTTGGGATCCTCAGTCCAATCCCTACGGCCTGCTCCCCGAGCAAACAGGTCCAGTTTTCTTACACCTTCTGGTTCTGCTAGTGGTGGAGAATCTGAGAACTTGAGTGAGGAAGAGAAGGGGAAGCTGGAGAAGTTACAGTCAATTAGGGGTGAAATTCTTGAGGCTTGTTCAGAGACTAGGTCTTTCTCCTGTGAATCTGTAGCAGCACAGGTTTTGTACAGGTTGGCACTTGTTGCAGGGAGGCAAACTGGCCAGTTATTTGGCCTCGATGCTGCAAAACGGACAGCTCTGCAGCTTGAAGAAGATGGGAAAGAGGATTTAGACTTCTCCCTGAATATCCTGGTTCTTGGGAAATCTGGAGTTGGCAAGAGTGCAACAATAAATGCGATCTTTGGGGAAGAGAAGGCTCGAATTGATGCATTTCAACCAGCCACGGGTACTGTGAAAGAGATTACAGGTATGGTGGATGGAGTTAAGATTCGGGTCTTTGATACACCTGGCCTCAAGTCTTCTGTAATGGAACAGTCTTTCAACCGCAGTGTCTTGTCTTCGGTCAAAAAGTTCACAAAGAAAAGCCCCCTAGATATTGTGCTGTACGTGGATCGGCTGGATGCCCAAACCCGAGATCTTAATGATCTACCGTTGTTGAGGACGGTCACCAGTTCACTTGGTCCTTCAATTTGGCGAAGCGCCATAGTGACTCTAACACATGCTGCATCTGCACCTCCAGATGGACCATCTGGTTCCCCTTTAAGTTATGATGTGTTTGTCACCCAACGATCCCACGTTCTTCAGCAGTCTATTGGACAAGCTGTTGGCGATCTACGAATGATGAGTCCAAGTTTGATGAACCCAGTTTCTCTGGTTGAGAACCACCCCTCATGTCGAAAGAACAGAGAAGGCCAGAAGGTGCTTCCCAATGGCCAAACTTGGAGACCTCAATTAATGCTACTGTGCTACTCTATGAAGATATTATCAGAAGCAAATTCTCTATCAAAGCCACAAGATCCATTTGACCACCGTAAGCTCTTTGGGTTCCGTAGCCGCTCGCCCCCTCTTCCATATATGCTGTCTTCAATGTTGCAGTCCCGTGCACACCCAAAACTGTCCTCTGAACAGGGAGGCGACAATGGTGATTCTGATATTGACTTGGCGGACTTGTCGGATTCTGATCAAGAAGAGGATGAAGATGAGTATGATCAGCTTCCACCATTCAAGCCTCTTAGGAAATCTCAACTTGCTAAGCTGAGCAAAGAGCAAAGGAAGGCTTACTTTGAAGAATATGATTACCGTGTGAAGCTTCTTCAAAAGAAGCAGTGGAGGGGGGAGTTGAAAAGAATGAGAGAGATGAAGAAGAAAGGAAAGGATGGTGCAAATGATTATGGTTACACCGAGGAAGATCCTGATTCTGGTTCTGCAGCTCCAGTGTCTGTTCCATTACCAGACATGGCTCTGCCACCTTCCTTTGATGGTGACAATCCAGCACACAGGTACCGGTTTTTGGAGCCAACATCCCAGTTTCTCGCAAGGCCAGTTCTGGACACCCACGGTTGGGATCATGATTGTGGATATGATGGGGTCAATCTTGAACAGAGTCTAGCAATTGCCAGTCAGTTTCCAGCAGTAGTTTCTATTCAGCTCACAAAGGATAAGAAAGAATTCAGCATAAATTTGGATTCCTCTATTGCTGCCAAACATGGGGAGAACGGATCAAGTATGGCGGGCTTTGACATTCAGGCTATAGGAAAGCAGCTTGCCTACATCGTCAGGGGTGAAACCAAGTTCAAAAATTTGAGAAAGAACAAGACAGCTGCTGGGATATCTGTTACATTCTTAGGTGAAAATGTTGTCACCGGACTCAAGGTTGAGGATCAGATTACTATAGGAAAGCAGTATTCTTTGGTTGGCAGTGCAGGTACAGTTCGATCTCAACAAGATGCGGCATATGGAGCCAATATTGAAGTGCAACGCAGGGAACTTGATTATCCAATTGGACAAGTTCAATCCTCATTTGGGTTGTCAATAATAAAGTGGAGAGGGGACTTGGCCTTAGGGTTTAACAGTCTAGCGCAGTTCTCTATTGGGCGTAGTTCGAAGGTGGCTGTTCGAGCTGGAATAAACAACAAGCTCAGTGGTCAGATCACTGTACGAACAAGCAGCTCAGAACATCTCTCTCTTGCACTTGCCAGTGTTATTCCAACTGCAATTGCCATCTACAAGAAGCTCTATCCTGGTGTTGGGGAGAAGTACGCAATCTACTAAAGTTGTTTCTTTCTGTTTTACTAGTCTTGGTTCATACAGAACAGCAGTGGTAAAGTAGATGATAGCTTAATTAAATTAGCATTTTATTGAGTATTGCTTATTTTTGTTCAATTCAGAAACTGCTTTAAGTAATAGGCTTATGTTATTTTTGATGCACTGAGAATGAGATGGATCCAATAGGGCATATTGTACTTTAATTGTTTTTGTAGCAAGGTATAATGGCATTCATGCCATGCTATCTGCTTAATCTCTCTTTTACTTGATGGTTATATTTGGTTGCACTCCAGAATGTTGTACGCTTTGTACTTTCTGTTAGTTTACTTGGTAATAAACAATCTGGCAATTGCCAGAGAATAGCGTGTTCTTGAAGGAAGATAACTTTTTGATTGAATAGTTGTGTTATGCAGAGCTTGATGGTACAACACATTATTTTTTTATTAATGATTCTTGATTTGTTGTTTACTTGTAGTTTATAGTTCAGCTACCATTATGTTCCTGTTATTTGTTTTGTATGTCTTATGTATAGACAGACTCTTGTATTTGAGTGAAGTTTTTTGCAAGTAGAGATTACTTGTTCTGTTCAACAGATATGGTTCAATAGTGGTTACCCTGCAAGTATGCACCTTATGATCAGTTGGAAAAAAACTGCAAACCTAGCGGTGCAGGATGTCGACAGCAACACCATTCAGGCCAAGAGAAAAGCTGTTTGAGAAGCAAAAAGTATTTCAAAGTTGAGTTCTTCAAGTTGTTTTAGCTTTTTAAGTGCTTAGTAATTGCTTATTTGAAGACATGTTACTATTTCTGTTTTTTTTTTCTATTTGCTGGCTTTGTAAACAATGTATATACGAGTACAAGGTAGAACTTTTTTATGATGAGTAGAGTAGGGACTATTTTTACTATCATTTATAGTATCTTAAAATTTTATCTATTTTTATTATAATTTTAGTTTGTTTGTTTGTTGCTCTATTTGGAGGCTTAATTGATTATAATAATTCTCACCTTTAATGTGAGTTTAATACTAATATTTTGTAGTTGTGTTATATATTTCAACTTTCAAGAATTCATTATACCCGTGGCCCGTGCTCCATCTTTATATAGGGGCTTCGGTAAAAAAGGAAAACAAAATAATTTCAACTGTAAACTTTAAATTAAATATATATTTTTCAAGTAGAAAAAACACAGAAAAAAAAAACAAGAAAATGACATGTTTATGTCACTTGGCAGGAAATCTGCAAAGGTGATTGCTCCCATGATTCTGCACACCACTTTGGTTACACATATTGGTAAAATATATATATAATAAAAAATTGTCTTAGTGATAAACATAGCCTTTGAATTATTGTAAAGCTAAAAATGATATTTTTTACGAAGATATTATCATAAATACACCATTCTTACAATGGCTTAAAGCAAATCCAAGAAACTACATTGCAGAAAAGCTATTTAAATTTAAATAGACATTATACCAAATAAATTACTAACAAAATATAATGACTACAAACAACCCTAACAAAATATTTTATTATATATATATATATATATTTTTTTTTTTTTTTGCATCATATAGTCTGATACTTAGCCCACCACTACTGATTTCCCATTAGTCGAAACAGTGAGCCCGTTCTCAACTCCCTTAAAAACCTTAACAATTCTCTCTATGGGAACCAAAGGCAAATAATACGACACCATATACCCTTCCCCAGACAAGTACGACACACTCTGATTGTACTTCTCGGACCAGTAAGCGGCCGTGGGAACCAATATATGAGCTAGTTGAGGAAACAGTGGAAGCCGGTTCAGTGACCTCCAAGCTGACACAGCGTACTGCTCGGCTACCGGCTCGTACTTGGTGTAATACTCTTTGGCTGTTGGCTCGTACTTTGTGTACACTGTCTTCGCTATGGTCGTCGCCGTGTCCACCACGCCTGCTCGCTGTACTTCCAACGCCACGGCTCGTGCAACCTTCGGAGCCTTTTGTGCCGCCAACAAGGCTTGGCTAGAAGCCTGCTTGATTAGCGTCGGCACGTGACTATCCACCTCAGTTATTGATTCGTCAACCTGCAGGTCACGTGAACATGAACATTAATCAGATCGCTGGTAGTAAACTCACTACTCATCATCGGTAATGTACGCGGGCAATGCTATAACGCGCCAGGGCCTATTTTAAATATTACCTTGCGATCGACGAACTTTAGGAGCTCGAAGGGAACGTCATGGAACTTCTCGTAAACCGGCCCGATGACGGTTCTGACGGTGCCTTCAACTGTCTGACCGCCGGGTTTCAACGGACCGGAGTTTCCTTTGGCGAACTCATATATGCTAGAGAAGCAAGCGACGACGTATAGCGCCGCCACTTCTACGAAATCAAGACACTTGAGTTTCTTCGTATCGTCTTGAACCTTTAAATCAGAAACAAAAAATTTATCGAATAAAAATAGTCGTAAACAAGATTAATCTGAATAAAAATGAAGTTTAAACGATGAAGAAGTTAATTAAGGTGTTAAATTGAACTAACAAATATAATTAAGAAAATTAGAGGAGATGATGAAGAAGATGAGGTTACCGCTTCAGTTGGTCGTGTTGGTTCTGGTTCCGCCATTTATTATGGACTAAGGAAAGCAAAGGTCAAATAGAAGAAATTTATATATATAGAGAGGGAATGAGAAATAATTGGGATGATATTTGGTAACTGAGACGAAACAGAAGGATGTAACAACTCCCCGTTTTATAGTTGGGCTCGCGATCTTGTGCGGAGAAGTCGATGAAATATCTACCTTATTTAAGTCTAAAGACTAAACGGTCCCATAACATTATGTTTACTCGACTACTTAATATTAATAGACTAGACACAGCTTATTCTATAACTTATTTATAATTTATTGATGTGGCATATTTTATTTTTATAAATTGATGAACAAATTATTTTAATTTAATATTCAATCCCCCATAAAAGCTGAAATAAATATGTCACATCAATAAATTATATAATAATTATAAAATAAATTGTACGTGTCTCTAATATTATTCAAAACATAATATTAATATGAATAATGTTAAAGACGCAAACTATTCTATAAATATTTTATAAATTATTAATGTGTCATACTCCACTTTAATATATTATATGGGACCAAAGATTATATATAATTAATTTATTGATCACTATACTGAGGTAGAATATATCATATTAATAATTTATAAAATGTTTGGCATTACTCATTTCAAATATCTACCTAATTTAGGTTTACATACCAAACGGGCCCCATAACGGTCAATTGCAATTAGTAGTTAACATTTTATTTATTTATTGCAAAATGTATATTATTACAATTTAATTATAGAGTTAATTTTCATCCAAAGGACTTAAGGGAGGTTGGAGAATTTTTTATTATTGAGATGTATAGTCGCTCAGACAAACAAAAGAACATTAGTAATTTTCAATTTTTAATTGTAATCTGTACCGTAAAGTCAAAAAATAGGTAAAAGATAGTGCATGTGATGCTCACTGCCGCGTGCAGGCTGCAGGCCGCTTACGTATTTTGGTGAATTTGATTAATTTTTTAATTTTACATTTGAGTCCAACATGTTCATGTGAGATCCGTAGTACAACATGTGTATATGTGAATATTAAGAGTTCTTTCATTAATTTGACATATATTTTTTTATTTAACTTTAGAATTAATAAATTTTAAATAAAAAATTAAATGTCAAAATTTAATTGAAAAAACACAAAAAAACAGAAAATTTAAGAATAGAAGATCTGCTCTCGAATATTAATAGTATTATTTTTATATTGTTGGACTCACTTTAATTTTATACTCGGATGCGTAGCAGCACTCTTGCACTGGCACGAAGTTCAATGGGATGTGGTGGCACGCTTTTCAAGAAATGAGTGCAGATATGACGTCATATTTTCATTTAAAAATCTCACCTTTCTCTGATTCTTTCTTTTGTTAGGGTCCACTTTTCTTCGGGAGGTTCTGGAGTTTACAATATGTTTGTGTTTGGGAAGAAAAAAAAAAAAAAGAAAGAAGGGAATTTATAAATTTTGAGAAAAAAAGAGAATGTAAGAAAGAAATTTTCATTTAAAATAACATATTTTTATTTTATCCGATTATATTTTAAAAATTATTATAAGAGTAGTTTTGATATTTTAATTTAGAAGCCAAGTGTTTAGCAAATTTTCTTTCAAATCTTTTCAGTTTTGAAAGGATCCTACTCATTTCTTTTCTCTCCTCTAAACTTACAAACAAAAAAATTTAATTCTCCTTTTTAAATTTTTCTTTCTTATCCTTTCTTTTATCTTTATTTTAGAACTCTACAGTGTTATTTGTTATTTAAATTTTTTGTATATTTTTAATACTTATTTTGATTATTGATTCTTTAATTTGTGCTTATGGTATGTTTTGTCCGATTAGTATTTTGTTCAATTCTACTTTGCATAATAAACAATTAACGGGTTGTTTGTTTTCTACTTAATGACTCAACGATTTAGTGCGTTTGTTTTTTTAAAAAATCGAATGGTTTAGTCCTATTTTTTGATTGAATGAATTTTCCCCCCTTACAATATTAACTATTATATTTAGAAATATTAAATAAATTTACAATAATTTTTTGAATTTTTTATAAGGATAAAATAATAAAAATTTATTATTCAGATGTTTCAGACATATTTATTATTAAATAATTTCATTCATTTTTTATCAAACACCCATAAACCCTACTTGTATATTCTTTGACGTCTGATTAGCTTGTTTTACACTCGTCTAATCAGCAGCTGCCAGCCGATGCAAAATTTTAAGTTAAAAAACATTTTTATTCAAAATATGAGAATATATTTATTAATCCAAAGTTAACTTTAAAATATTTTAAACATTTATATATTAGTACGATTTATTTAATTTTTATGAAAGTAAATATATAATCAACAATCCATCCATTTCATAATAATAAGTCTTGCCGGAAAGGATTATTGGACCGATTTTTTAGACACTATATTTTATAAAAAATTATGTTGGAATAAATACTATACAATTTTTGAAAGTCACTAACAAAAAAAAATAATAATAATAATAATAGCAACCGGTCCAATTTTCCAGTCCCATTCCCCGGTTTGCGTAACATTACTCGTTTCATAAAGGCAGTCTGATTAATAACATTTAAAAAATGTCAAGAATGTATTTTGAATTTATGTTTATTCTTAAAAATAATAAATTGTTGATTTAATAATAGTAATAAATATATTGTAATAAATTAGGATGTGGTATTATTTTGTATAATTATCAATAAAAATATGACTATTTATGTGGAAGAAAAATTACAAATTTTTTTATACGAAGTAGAGGGAGTAATATTTTTTAAATAATTCACAATTTTTATATTTCTATCATTTAAAGAGTTAAATTTACCAATATAGATTGCACGAGGAAGTGTAATTAAATAGTCAAAAGAAACCAAGGGATTGTGGAAAAAAAGACCCCACATAAATATATAAGAATTTGTTTATTTAGCGGTCACAAAGTCATGGCCCCCATAGGCCATAGTGTGGGGGATAGATACCGTCCACTAATTCATATTAACGTGCATTTATTGTTGATGTTTTTCAGCTTGTAGTTACTCTCATATCGGAGTTATCTTTTGATGATCTCGAACGTCACACTTCTCCGTGTGTTTGTCTGTTTTCTGTACATAATTTGGCTCGTTATTTGGCGAACAAACGAATCTTAACATTAATATTGACGATGAAAAGAGGGTCGTCATAGTGTTATTTTACAATCACCAATTTACTTTAATAATTTAATAAGTCTTATAACTAAGATAAAAAACAAAATATCAAATGTAAAAAGAAGAAAATATAAGTTTATCCTAAATAAACCTTTAGGTTATGTTTGTTTGCAAGTATTATATTTGAAATATGAATATTAATCTCAAATGTCTTGTTTGACTATTAGTTTAGGGATTATAAAATGACTTAATAGTATTTGGATTATAATTATAATTCCGATATTATAAACCTAGGATTAATAGTCTTATAATTATAATCTCATAAATTATAATCCCAAAATTATAATTTTTACAAACAAACAAAGCCTTTAAAATAATATGTTTTGAAAAAAGCAAGAACATTGTTCGTAAGTTTTCGGGAAAAGGAATGCTAAGGAATTTCAAGTAAGAAATAATATAATAGAAAATGAGACAACATTTATTTGTTTTCCTATGTTAATTTTAAGGGTAATATAAGGATAAAAAGGAAATTTATTAATCTTATTTTTCCATTCTTAGTTTTCGTTTTGATCTAATTTTCTTTACTTTTTTAACTAAAAAAAACTTACAAACTAAAATTTATAAGAAAATTATATTTTTCTCTTAGTTTTGTATCATTTCCTCAGTATTTAAAACTTCCAAACAAAATTTAACTGGTAAAGAAATATAATTAAATAACAAGTAACATTTTTTTTCAATTAAGGTATTTTCATTTACCATTAAACTTAAGGGTATATATATATATATATATATATATATATATATATATATATATATATATATTGTGATGCATGTGTATAATTTTCTTTTAAAAGGATAATATTATTTAAGTACAAATATTATAATTGGTTATTTTATAAAATATTATCAAAAACCTCTCAGATCACATCATTTGATGCTCGTAATATTATTTTTTTTAGGCTTAAATTTTTCTGCCATTTTATGACAACAAATAAAAAATAAGAGCCGGAGAAAATAGAATAAGAAAAACAGTAAGCAAAGAGCACAAGACGAGTAAACAGAAATGCAGTAATGGAGGAGCATAAAGCCCGTCTCTGGGATGCCTTTGGCGAGTCATCAGATAGCGAAAGCGAGCCACAAGAAGAGCCGCAGATCGACTTTGGAAAATCGACCAACTTTGAGGAATCGGAGTCCATATTTGGGGAAAACCCTAACTGGGAACGAATCACTGAGATCAAGGGATTATGGTTATGCAGAAATTTTATCTCTCTTCGACAACAGTCTTCTTTGCTCTCAGAAATTGAAAAAGGTCCATCATTTTTCCTCAATTGTTTGGTTATATGCTTAATAATGGTTGCATTTGTATGCAACTTGTGAGCTGATTTAATTGTTTGGATTTGAAGTGAATGAAATTAATAAAGCATACTAGTCCCAATTAGTTTGACTATTATATGAACTGATAATTGTAATTGATAGAATGAGGCAATTTTAAAAAGTTATATTTGGGTGCATAAAAATGGAAATGTGGACTCTTATTTTGGGACGGAGGTGTGGGAGTTAACTAGGTAATAGTGAATGTGCTCATTAAGTGTTTAGAATGGATGGATGCAAGGTATACATTTTGAATATACTTTATTCTTTTATATTTTTATGTTTAAACAAGAATCCGCAGTAGAATGCAAGCTGAGGATAATGAATGACTGATTAGTTGAATAATTGATGGAAAGACAAAGATCAAAGTAGGTTCAGGTGCCGAGAAACTGTGTCGCTACACTTCTCCTAAAATTTACTTGTCACAGATATGTAATGCATTTATGTTTTAGTTGTTCATCGCTAAATAAGAAAAATCTTATCATGCTGAAGTCTCATTTATGTTGATTTACTATTTGTTGATGCAGAAGGATGGTTCACTGAAGCTTCTCACAATCAGGTTTGACATATCTGAATATCTGGTGTTAAATAGGGAATCTACAGTTTACTTATGACTTGAACATATACTACCTCCGTCCTGAAAGAATGGCTTAAGTACATATACTAGCCTATGTTAGATTGTTAGTTATGGAGGCTTAATGTCATGCGTTCCTTTCATTGCAGGCTATGAGGTTTGGAGATCTCCCAGCATGGGCAACTGAAATTTCTAGTTCCATTAAAGAACTTATTCAGTTTAGTGATTGTCTTTCTGAACCAATGGACACAGCGGATTGTGACAAGGACAAAGAAGCCTGTCTATTTCCACCAGATTTATTATGGAGGGAGCCACTTTTTGATCAACTTATTGTGAACATCTACCAACCAGGTGAGGTGCGTTATGTTTTAAAATTCGATTTGTGTCTGTCAATTTACTTTTTCTCATTCAATATGATCTAGTTGATTTCTCAACTTGACACTGATTCCCTTTTGAACTCCCCCGTCCTCCGCATGCACAGCCACACCAACTTGTGGCTTAATAAAAAATAGCACATCTCTCTATTTATGTACATCATTTAGATTAAAATTTCCAGTTTACATATAATTTATTCCAAAGTGTCATATTAAAAAATTACTTTCTTTTCTATTTTATTCTGTAATCAAGCTACATATGATGACAGATTTACTTACCTAAATCTTCAAGAAGATGATCCATTTGTAGTCTTTGTGATAAATAAGTTACTAGAAGGGGCGTGGTGGGTTGAAATCCTTAGATGAGGAGGTTCAAACGATGAAGGATAAGCCTGGAGACATTATTCTACAAGCTAGACCGTAAATGATTTTCTAGGTAGCGGTGAAGAATCTTTAGGGCTGAGTATCTATTTATTTTTTTATTTTGTGGTGCAGAAGTTAGTGAATTTAGTGGGTTTTTGGTGTGTGAAATACGTGTAGATTAGGGGCAAAGGCTCAAAATAGGAATATAATATGTCAATAATTATGTTTGGGGTTCTGCTGTTGTGCTATGTTCAATCATACTTGTAGGAGACTTGTTCCTAGGATTTTCTGATGGGATGAAAAGGAACGAGAGATCAGGTAGAGAAGTTCAGATTTAAAGACAAAGCTTAGTAATCATAACTACAATCCCTTAGGTATCACATTTTTCACAACAAAAAAAGAGTTTCAAAAGGTTCTAAAAAGTTACTAGATGTATTCTTTATTAAACTGAAAAATGTATGCAATGGATTGAACAAATTTTGATTCAAGTAGGACTTCAAAATTATATTTTAGAAGCCTGTTGGCATTGTCTAGGAAAACATGTAAACCTGCTACTCCAGTGTAGGGTTGTCAATGAGCCAAATCTTGATCCTTATGTGATTTGTTCCAATATAATTTATTGGATCAAAGCTCCAACTCATTTATTTGTTGATTTGTGATAAGTTGATCCATTCGATCAATATTTTAAATGGGTCAAATCATGGATCTGATTTGATTTGTCCCACTGATCAGCCAAAATAAAAAAAATTCCGTTATATTACTATTTACTCTAGATCAATCGAAACAAAATCACCTTTTTTTCCCCTGCTTTCAGGCCAGCTCTTCAGCTTACATGATTGATTCTCTCTTCTCCTTACACGTCCTACTTTGGCACCCCTCCCAGTTAATTACCCACCCTAGTATCTATTTGCATTATTGCATAGTCTAAACTATTCTTCTAAATCTCAAATTTGTGATTTCTATCTACAATTATTACAGGCATAACAATCTAACATTCCTTATTTTTATTTGACAATATTTTAACATTTCTTAAATTCACCAAATTGGCCTTCTACTTTATTACGGTGAATGTATTATTTTTCTTTAAATTACAATTTGTTCCTCCAATTTTGTAGTTAATTATTATTTTTAAAATTTACATAAATCGTGAATTTAAAAAAGTTAAATTAACTTCATAAAATTTTCTTCAAATTATAATTTGTTCATCTTATTGTGTAATTATTTATTATTTTAAATTTAAACAAATCGTGAATTTTTAAAAAGTTATAAATTAACATTAGAAATTGTTATCCACTTTGGAACCAAGAGAATATGTTCTAAATAATAGTAAGCTAGATGTATACAAAATTTTTACTTTGTATTTTAAAACGGATGAAATATATTTTAAATGATAACTACGTGCATATAATTCTCATTTTAAAGTCTATATGATTCACTTTTAAACTTGAAAAAAATTGAAATTTTTAGATATAGAGTGAAAAAATTTAGTGTGAGAAAGTTGAAAAAAATTAAAGTGAAAAGATAAAAGATTTTAGAGAGATTAAGTGATTTTTTTTCATATGTTAATAAACTTTTATAAATAATAACATTATATAAATTAAAATAATTGTACAATTTTTTTTTTTTTAAATGGATCGATTTGGATCATGATCCGTATTGTTGAATCAAGTGGATCATGGGGAAATCAATGATAATGATGAATCAAATCATTGATCCATTATCATAGTTGGTGGATCATATTGGGTCGCTTTGATCAGAATTCAGTCCCGTTGACAGTCCTACTCCAGTGTATAGGAAGACCTGGGAGTTGTTGAACCATTTGTTGCTTCAATGTATAGCGGTCCATGAGTAACGGTTGATGGTATTCTTACCCTTTGGAGTGATGTGAGTGATGCCACACTCAGTTCGTGTGGCTCTAGGGTACTGATTTATGGTGGACTTATGTGGAAAGAGAGAGAGAGAGAGAGAGAGAGAGAGAGAGAGGAATAAGGTGTTTTGGACAAAGTAAGAGATACCTTGGGCACATTTGCTTCTTTTCAGTCTTTATTTTTGGGCAAAACGAGTTTTTTTGGGAGGCTGGGGTTGGGGGAGGCTTAAAGTATCCGTGTAGTTTTAATCTTTCCCATGAATTTACTCTTTCAAGTCTTAGTTGCTCAGTGATGCTACATGTATGTCCGTATATGCATCCATACCCTTACCCGCACACATCAGAGCACACATATTAGTATTTTGTTGGATCGTAGTAGCATAAACCACTGGATATCATAATATTACTACGTATAACTCAGAAATTTGAAAATAGTGGTACCACATGTTTTCTTGTAAACTGATCCTAAGCATAATTTGCTGAACATAACATAACTTATCTCCCTTTTAATTGATGAAAGTAAGCTTACAATCCAAATAGTTTTAGTAATAGCCAAGATATAACTTGGGCACAACAGATATTTTAGTAAATTTTCATTTTAGATGTCTTTCACAATTTCAGTTATGCAGTAATAATGCTTTTTGTGGACATGGTAGAATGTTTAGAGCAGTATAAAAATGTAAATGTAAAAGTTGTAGCCTTGTGGGGGTCAATATTGTCCTGAAGGATCCTCTTAACAAAACATTCCACAGAGAAGATTATTGCATCACGTTTCCTCTTCAGCCTGCTACAAGTTTTTGAACCTTTTTCTTGGTATTTAAGAAAGAAGGAAGTTTTTCATTTGAAATTATGCATATAGAATTCCTTGTAGAGATTTTATTTGCCCATTTCTTGCAAGTTGAGATGACACCCCTAGTCTTCATATTGCTGTGCAGGGAATTTGTGCACATGTTGATCTTATGCGCTTTGAAGATGGGATTGCAATTGTGTCCCTGGAATCATCCTGTGTGATGCATTTCAGCCGGGTTGAAACTGAAGCCTGTAGTCTTGGAGCGGAAGGTAATTGCGATCCATTGTTGATAAAGGTTCCAGTATATTTGACCCCAGGGTCGCTTGTCCTTATGTGGGGAGAAGCACGCTACTTTTGGAAGCATGAGATCAATCGGAAGCCCGGAAATCAGAGGTGGGAAGGGCAAACCATTGATCAGAAGAGGAGAACTTCCATAACTCTAAGGAGGCTTTGCCGGAGTGAGTCTGAGTAGAGACTCGCATTACTATTTTCACCCATATATTCTTCAGTGTTATTTACACCAATTTTACTTGGATCAAATTTCGTACACACATTGTTGTGGGAAATCCTAGTGTATTCTAGAAGCAGCAAGTATAGTACTTTGGTGCTCCAAAGTTTGACAGCCCTTCTTAGATTTTACTCATTATAAGAAAACAAAGAAAGATGTAAATGTGTAATGTTCTAATTTTACCCTTCAGGGTTGATAATTGATCAAGTTGTAAATGGATTTGTTTTATGTGCCCATGCGGCCATGCTAAATTGCTTATATTCATAGTGAAAGTCGTAGTATTGATGTTGTAGAACTCAAAAAGGTTGTAGAGTTGTAAAAACAGTGAATTGCATAGCAATCTATGTAGACTAAGATATAATTCATCCCTTTCAAAATTAGAGTTATAATTTGATTTTAAATAAATTTTGTGATTAATAGTTTTTGTTATATAATATACAGTTAGAATAATTATATCAATTAAAATTAAATAAATTCACATTAAATTAAAGTTTAATATGCCATCAACTACAAAAGAGTATTTCTAATTTAGAAATGGAGGGAGTACATTACATTTTGTTTTGGTTTAATTAAATAAGCAATTACTATTGTGATATTAACAGCAAAATACTACAGTAATTATTAACAATTCATTTAGTGGTTTTCAACTCTCTTTTAATAATAAGGGCAAATCTGTCCAAAACTAAATACTAATTGATTTGTAGAAATAGGAAGTCAAATGTGAGTCTCATTTTGTCAATGTTAGTTATTATCGTTGTATCCGTTAATATCGTTCGTTATCGGAATACACCAGTTAACCCCTTCGCGAACTTTCTCTCTCTAGGGTTTGTCCAATACATTTACCAATCATCATACTGTTGAGAAAAACCAAATCTTTGTACTTTTTTATTTATGTATGTATGTATGTATATATATGTACAAGAATGCTCGACATTCTATTGGGAGCTCGAAAGTCCGGTCAATTAAAGAGATCCTTCCGCAATTACAGATTAACCCTCCTCTCCCTCCTCCTCACCGTCGTCGTCCTACGTGGCACCATCGGCGCCGGCAAATTCGGCACGCCGCAGCAAGACTTCAGAGAAATCCGAAGCCATTTATACTTCCGTAAAAATCTCCCCGAGCCTCATCACATTCTCGAAGAAATCCAAACTAAGAATTATAATTATAACGCATTTGATATAAATAAATTCTTGATGGATGAAGAAGAGGACGAGAATCCCAATCCAAACGAGGCCTACAGTCTTGGACCAAAGATTTCCAATTGGGATGAGCAGAGAGAAAATTGGCTCATAGGAAACCCTGAATTTCCCAATTTTATTCAACCCAATAAGCCTAGGGTTCTATTGGTTACCGGGTCATCACCTAAACCTTGTAAAATCCCTTTAGGCGATCATTATTTGTTGAAATCTATAAAGAACAAGGTTGATTATTGCAGGTTACACGGGATTGAGGTGTTTTACAACATGGCCCTTTTGGATGCTGAAATGGCCGATTTCTGGGGGAAGCTACCGTTGATTAGGAAGCTTTTATCGTCACATCCCGAGGTCGAATTCTTGTGGTGGATGGATAGTGATGCATTGTTCACGGATATGAGTTTAAGGATTCCGTGGGAGAGGTATGAAGATTACAATTTGGTGATGCATAGGATGAGTGAGATGGCGAATGATGAGAGGAATTGGATTGGATCGAGTACGGGGAGTTTTTTGGTTAGGAATTGTCAATGGGGATTGGATGGGCGGCGGAGAAGATAGTTGAAACTGATGATGGATCTGCTATGGTTTATTTATTGACTAGAGAGAGGGAAAAATGGGGTGATAAAGTTTATTTGGAGAGTGATTATTACTTGTACGGGTATATATGAGGGGTTTTTGGTTGATAAATACGAGGAAATGAAACAGAATTAGTAGCAGCATTTGGGTTTTGGCGATCAGCGCTGGCCATTTATATCACAATTTGATGGCTGCGGGAAGTATGAGAGATGTTTGCAACAGATGGATGGAGCTTTTAACTATGGGGATAATCAGATACAACAAATGTACATGGGTTAAGCTAGTGAGGGAGGGGGCTGGGGGTAAATTAATCGACGTTGAGGTTAAATATAAACATGTTCAATATGGTTATGCATGCAAGAGGATCTTAGATTTATTAAGTCTAATTTTGTTGCTACATATACATATATATATATCATGTGTTAATTAACTAGTTAGGTCTAGATAGATAGATAGAATGTTTTCCTAATTTTCCTTCCGAGTAAAATATCCTCAATATTGAGGTTAAATATGAATGCAGATTGCTTCATCGATACCAGTCTTACTGACTATATATGTTGCTGTATCAAGATGGAGTATAATAATAATATGTAGTTATGTTGTACTACTTCTTCCTAGCTTTTCAGAATTTATGAGATGATCTTTCTTTCTGATGGATGATGAAAGCCGCGTCTGTCTCTCTGTTTTTGACTTAATTTTCAGTTTTTTGGAGCAACTTTTACTGGTCAGAGAATTTGTATTTTGTATTTTGTGAGCCACCTCCTAGCTTTGAAAGGAAAAAAGTAAAACTTCATCCCCGCTGCCTGCTTCAGTTTGCCTCAACAATTTCTACAGAAAACAATTCGATTTTTTATGATCAGATTGATCAAGTTTAAGATTTATAATTAAATAAATTGACTTTAATACTCCGTCCGTCCCATCCCATGATAAAAATCCTTATTATTTTGGATAGTCTCATGTTAAATGTTCACTTTTCTTTAATAACCAAATTTTTACATATTTTTCCTATTATGCCCGTAACATTAAATTTCTCCTACTTTTCTTATTCTAATTCTCTCTCTATATTTAATAAGTATGAAGAAAAAATACTATTTTGAATTGAATAGCTAGAAAGTCACTCTATCACCTACATTGAAAATAATTAATGACATATTATTATAGACAATTTTATTATTTCATTCGTCTTGTTAATATGCTTAAAAAGATGAGATTTTTATTTTTTTGGGAACAAAGGGAATATACTCCGTAAAATGACTGCAGTAGCGTCTAAACGCTGCGTTTTGGTCGCCAGTTGTTGAAGAACTAAACAGAATTAAGTCCTTTGGAAAACAAAGTCGATATTTGGCTTTTGCTGGGACAGTGGGACGAAAGAGCCGATTCAGCAAAGAAGCCATGGCTGTCCAATCCATGCCCAAACCTAAAATCCCACGGAAATCGGAATCTTCATTTCGCAAACTTTTCAATAACCCAAAAATACCCTTCTCTTTCGCCTTGCTTCTTGCCGATGCCGTCCTCGTTGCCCTGATCATCACATATGTCCCTTGTAAGCTCAAACCTTTTACTCTTTCTCTCCCTATATGTATACATATATATGCTTTATTGTTGATTTTTTTTATTGTTGATTTTTAGATACGAAGATCGACTGGGATGCTTACATGTCACAGGTTGTATACAAATTTTTTAATGCTTTTTTTGCGGGGATGTTAAGCTTAATTGTAATATGATACTGAATTTAAAATGATTTGTAAACAGGTTGATGGGTTTCTTGGAGGAGAGCGAGATTACAGTAAATTGGAAGGGGACACAGGGCCTCTTGTTTACCCTGCTGGCTTTCTTTATATATATTCTGCCATTCGGTTTGTTACTGGTGGTCAAGTGTACCCTGCTCAGGTATAATTTTGTTACTAGTGTTATTTGTTTTGGATGGTTTTACTTCTGATTTCTTGAATTTGTATGCAATTCTGCCCAAATGTTTAAGTTCTTATTGAATTTGACAAATTAATATGACAAAATCATATACAAAGCTGTTGAATTGCTGAGGAATTCATTAGTATCTTAGTGAAATAAGTATGTTTTGAATCATAACTAATCCCATGATTACTCACTTGTGTCTTTATGTGCTGCAAATGATTCTTTTTGGCTTTATTTTGTCCATTGTTATGCAGACTAATGCTCATTCATGGCTAACTTATTTTGTGGTAATTTTTATTGCAGATTCTGTTCGGTTTTCTCTACATTGTGAATCTTGGAATCATCTTATTAGTCTATTTGAAGACTGATGTGGTATGAAAGTTCCTCTCATGTTTCTAATTAATGCTTATTCTTACTTTTATATTCACCTAATGGTACGGCATTCGGATTCTTTTGGTCAATCTTGTTACAATTGTCTTAGAATGCAACTATGGATTTCAATTTAATGTGTTCGGTATCTTACAAATCACTACAAAGGCCTAGGAAGTCCTTGTTTAAAATCTCTGGCGCTTGTGTAGGCGTGTGTACGTTTTTGATATAGTCTAATTTTTGTGACTTCCTTTTTCGCGCAACACACGTATGTAGAAACATCTTTCTTTAAGTGTGAGATATATGTTTTCACATGTGTACATTTACCTCCTAGTTGTCCTCATTACCTTTTTATCCTTTAGCTCACACAACTGTTAATTTGCATTGAAGGTTCCGTGGTGGGCTCTTTCTTTACTTTGTTTATCTAAAAGGGTGCATTCTATCTTCGTACTTCGTTTGTTCAATGATTGTTTTGCAATGACTCTTCTCAATGCTTCAGTGGTTTCACTACTTTACCAAAAATGGCATCTAGGTTTGATTATATTCAGGTAGTATTCTATTTACTTGTCAGTTTCATTTATTTTTAAAAGGAATACTTGAATCAAATTAGAATACTCAATTAAGTTGTATTTGACTTTACTTTGTACTAGTACAGTGGAGCTGTTTCAATAAAGATGAATGTGCTTCTCTATGCTCCACCTTTATTACTCCTCATGCTCAAGGTATGCAATCCGTTTCAATGTGACCCTTATTTTTTGTAGATGTGTTATATAAGTATTCTAGAAACTATTCATTTTTGACGCTGTTATAATTACAGGCTATGAATATTTTTGGGGTGATGTCGGCTTTAGCAGGTGCCGCAATAGTGCAGGTGCTTATTATCCCCTCTTTGTTTCTGTCTTCTAGTTTTGTGGGTGAATGCTTAGAGTCTATAGATGTTAACATCAGACTTTACATGTGAAGTGGTGGTACCTAGTGTAACCAGCAAAATTTATTTCTTTTGATTTGTTACGTATATCTCTCTTGTGATGAAGATTAACTTGTATTTCCTCTATCCAACAAAATTAGGTGAGTTGGATCACAACTGCAATAGATATGCAATGGAGGATGTTGACTTATTGAAATGCTCATCTATTTCCATCAACTTTTGCTGAATGGTTCTGCAGATTCTGTTAGGGCTGCCTTTTATCATTTCACATCCAATTTCATATTTATCAAGAGCCTTCAATCTTGGACGCATCTTCATCCACTTTTGGTACTCCCTTAAACCAAATACTGTTGCAAACTTTGCCATATGAATTCTTGAGGTTCAGATCAAGGTTGTTTACCAGTAAAGTTTCAATTTGTTACTGTTTCTATATTGCTAATGGTAACCCAAGGCTTCTATTTCCTTCTAATTGAAAAGATTCCAGCTTTATTTGTTCTAATTGTGTGAATGTGCAGATCTGCCTTTGCGTACAACATATTGCTGTGTTCGACTTTTTTTAAATGTAGATCCTTGTCTGGGACAATTAGAAACTAACTTCAACTTTATTGTATCAGGTCTGTGAACTTCAAGTTTGTCCCTGAACCGATTTTTATATCAAGGATATTTGCTGTGTCCTTACTAGTTACCCATCTCATTTTGCTTGCAGCTTTTGCTAATTATAAGTGGTGCAAGTGAGTAGATGTTTGCAATTTGTTTATTTTTTTTTAATTCATGAATGGGGAGTTGCATTAATGCCCAGAAAAACTTTAAAATTTAAGCAAGCTCTTATTTTTAAAAAGCTTATTGGACACGTTCTACAGTCTATTTATGCTTCTGGATGAGACTGAGTTTTCTTGGAACAGATGGATTTTGGGCCTGTGAGGATATATAGGCTTTTCAATAAGGAGTTGGGTGTGTTAAATGACCATGTACTACCCACAAGACTTCTCTGATATTTTAAGTAATATGTGGAGACACTGTGTGTGCAATTAAGGGAAGTTAAATATTTAAGAGTTCTAAAAAAATGGGTGAAAAAAAATGGGATAGATATTAGGGATTTAGTGGAAGAGAGAAAGGAAGTTAATTTTAATCAAATCACTTCCGCATCTAGTGGTTGAAGTAAAAAATTGATACAGGTTCAAGAAAGCAGTTAATTTTCTGTTCTCCTTTGATAACATAGATTAAGTACTGTATTATTAGAATGCTTCTGGATTTGCTTGAATTTTAAACTGATTATGTTTATTTCCTGTAGGCATGAAGGAGGGATACTTTCTTTCTTTCATTCTCGAATGGTTCAAATGAAGCTCAAAGCTTCTGTTTCAAGTTCCTTCCCTCTTAAACAATTTCACAGTAGTAACTCTGTCATCAAGCTTCTCCAGAAAGAACGTAAGTGATGCACATCCTTATAATTCTCTCTCTCTCTCTCCCTCACTGATTTTAGGCGGTTGATTCAGTCTATTTCTTTTGCTTATTTTTTGATGTTTAAGTTAGTATTGTATTTGAATTTCATTTCCTGGATTATTTACTGACCATGGTTTGCCCTTTATTCAGATATTGTGACTACCATGTTTGTTGGGAATTTCATCGGTATTGTATGTGCCCGATCTTTACATTATCAATTTTACTCTTGGTAAGTTTTGCTGGAGAACTTGTTACATCTGATCTGATATCTAATGGAGTGGTTTCAGCAACAAGAAGGATGCATAGTTGCATACACTTAAATTTCGATGTGATATGATGTGCTCTGAGTTGTACCAAATAGATTCAGAAATTAGTTAGCATAAAAGGCACATTTTTATCCGAAATTTTGAATGCATTTATGAATATGGCGTGCCAAACAGTTGGGACACACTTTCACCTGACATATTCAGATACCCAAGCATCTTTGTCATAAAATAAATTGTTCTGTTGGGTAAGATGCTATCAATTATATTTCTGGAGTGTAATCAAGTAATGGCATGCAGCCGTCTCTCCCCTGAGGCTTCCATTTTAAGATAAGAGTACCATCTGCAGGTTGTCTTTGCGAGGCAGCAATTGCTTTACCTCCTAGTTAGAAATTGAATATAGCATGTTGTTGTGGTTCATCCATTTCTAATTATTCGTACTCTTGTAGTTATTACCATATGATTTTGATTTTGTCTCTCGCTCACCAAAAAATGTTGCTGGGTTCTTATGTTTCTTCTATAGAGACCTTTTTAATTTATTTTTCGAGAAGAATTGCAATTAATGTTATATTGTGTTCTCCTGTTCAGGTATTTCTACACCTTACCATATCTATTATGGAAAACTTCTTTTCCTACATTTCTACGGTTAGTTAATTGATCATTCTTATGTGTAGTAGTTATGCATATGAATGTTCCATATCATATTTTCAGTGTTAATGTCCTTTTGTTGCAGCTTAATTTTGTTTATAGGCGTAGAATTTTGCTGGAACGTCTATCCCTCTAACAACTATTCATCTTTCCTGCTTCTTTGTATCCACCTACTGATATTGTGGGGTCTGTGGAGTGCTGCTCCACCAGAATGTCCCTATGTGGATGATAAATCATTAACCAGAGAGAAAGGACAATGAAGTGCCAAGTTTACTTGTATGGTTTAAAATTTTGTAAACTAGTTTTCCCGACAATGAAAAAAACAGAAGAGTAAACCAGCTCTTTCGATTCTGTTTGCGTATTAATTCCCAAAGTAAATGGATGTGGTTGCTTCTTTTCATAAATTTAACAAGTCTTTTGTGTTTGAAAAGTATGCTCTCCAGAAATCCAGGACTTTTCCCTTGTTTTTTTTTTTTTCATATGTTTTTATGACAAAAATCTTTCAAGTAGGAGAGTTGTCTGGATAGGATTACACAGACCGGATTTTTTTTTATTCTTGCTGTTGCAAAATGTCAAGGAGGGTGTGGGTGTTGTTGAATTTTGGTTCTCTGTTTAAGATTTGCTGGAGAAGAGGATTATGTATAAGATTTTTATCCTGACAACCGTTTGGTAATACAACATATAGCGGCCGACCATATGTATTTTGTCCCAATTTTTTCGTCATTCCTACCTATTTATATTTCTAATTATTATTAATATTTTTAACTAATATTAATAAGAATGACAAAAAAAAATTGAGACAAGATACATATGGTCAGCCGCTACATGTTGTAGCGGCATGCAAGGTTAATAAATATTCCTGCTGCTACAACTTGTAGCGATAGTGTTTTTATGTTTTTCAATCTCAATCATTAAATATGTTAATCAACGATGGATATGATAATTGCTGGAGTAGTTTTCTTAACAAACGGTTGCCATGAATTAGAATATATATATATATATATATATATATATATATATATATATATATTAGCTAAAACCCTTTTTTATGGTCAATTTAGATTATTTATTGATTTTAAAAGCTCATATACTGAAATTTTAATGTTATACTTTGATAATAATAGTATACAGCAAGAGTAGTACGAAGACATTATTTTATCACATAATGTGACACTATATTATTATTATTATTATATATTGTTTGATTCAATTCCTTCTGCGACAACCAATAAAATTAGAAAAGAATGGAAATGGTCTAAATTATACTCTCTTTTTTTGGAAAAAAGAAAATATTCTTTTATTCATAAATGTGTTTACATTATGATCTGATGATTTTTTTCCCCTTTCAAAATAATATAATTTTAAATGATTAAATAACAATAATACTATTAATAAAAGTAATTAAACAACAAATTAAAATATTTAGACGATGGCGACCATCACGGCGTCACATAACGCTGTGTGTGTGTATATATTTGAAATTCATATTTGAACGAATTCTTGTGATATTTCCGCAAGATATGTGAAAATAACCATTTATATTTTCCTATAAATATAGACGGAATCTGAGGATTTATAAAGTCGGACGGAGAAAAAGCAAATCGGAGAACGGAAGTGGTTTCACCAGTACAGAAACAAAGAATGGTAAGCAAATCATATGGCTTCAACTTATTATTACCGATCCATTTGTTTACTACTCGTCTTTTTATGTCCTTACTAGGGTTTTGAGGAATTCCTTACGATTTTGATTCAAAAGTATAATATACAGTTCGAAACCTTTTTCACTATTCATTTGGGATGTGAATCTCTCTTGCATTTGCCTTGCTGTTTTTATTATAAATAAATGCCACTGGGATGTATTTTTGAGTGGTTGAATAGGTTTTGATTAATGAAGTATTAGTGTCTAGCTGAATGAGCAAACATATGGCCTCTATATACACAATGTGATATTTATAGTCATGTCAATAGGCTACCTTGACTGAATTAGTGAAATGTCGCGTAAAGAAGTGTGTATCACTGCATATTGTTCCTGAAGTTCTTGAATTTTAGTAATATTGTTGGACATAGCTATGACATGGTTCTGCTTGCTATTAACCAGAAGATCTGAACCATTGGTAAAGGAATTCAAGGAAATTTTCTATAAGTTAACATTTTAAGCATTACTTTTTTGAGTCTAGAACAATAAAGTTAGCCCAACGCTTGCTTGGAAGAATAAGCAAGTATGAGGTGAGCATTCTGCTCTTGCACCTTGCAAATTATAGAATCCCTTATTATGCAGGGGAAGGGTAATTACTTAAAAGATTTGTATGTTAAGAAAGGTTTCTTACTTTATGACTGAATTTTCCTTTGATGGCAGAGTAAAAATGCTTGTCTGATTCCCTGTGTAAGATATTTTACCCTTGTTCTCACATTTACATTTCAAAGCTCTAGAGCTTTGAAAAAATAATTGTGACATTTAGCATGTAAACTTGGCACATACATCTTGTGTCAGCCATATCATGGCTAAGTGTTTTTTTAGTGATCTCAGGCTCTCAGCATATTGTATTAAAAATTCTGATGTCTCGAAGAAAAGAAGTAATAGTATTTATGCTAGTTGTTCTATTATAAAAATCTGCCTCGAGATGCTCAAAATGATGAGGGATTCATCCATATTGCTTAATGTGATGTTTCATTAAAAAAGATGAGCACTGAAGTTTTTTATTGGAAGTGGGAACTATAGTTATTTTTTTTGCAGAAATTTTGAAATCCTGATACGGGTGAGTGCAAGTTTTTGCTTTCAAGTGGTTTCTGCTTTTTGTGCATACGTTTTTCCTTTTTATGTCAAGGTTGGAGTAGATGTGTTAATGATAACTTTATAATAAACGAAAAAAAATGATTGGTGCAGATTATTTTATGCGATGTAATGGTTACAGTTAAAAATCAAAGTCCTGTAGGATAGTAGTTTTGAAGATATAAATAATAAGAACAATTAACATATCTCTGTCCCTCGTAGAATCAGCCACCTAGCAGAGTGTTTTGAGGTCACTATGCAGAGATTACTTGCATTCGTAGACTAGTGAACAATGATAATAATAATGTAATGAGTTTGTGGGGATTACAATGATGTTTAAAGAGAACAAAACCCTAATTTTACTTTTTTTTGGGGAGGGGGGAGAAGGAAAGTACTAAAGACTGAAAAAAACTCCATCTAATTAAAGTAAATAACAAGTATCCCAAAAAACTAAGTGAAGTCCATAAATCACTAATCCAGTCAACTGGCATAAATCATCCACGAAGATGGCTTCGTTTAGTAGTCATATAAGACTGCATGTTTCTTTGCTTTCAAGTATTTTCTGTTTTTTGGTTTATATTTTTTTCTTCTTAATTTTTTGTGATTGGAACATGTGCTCATGATATCATTATACTAAAAAAGTAAAAAAACAAAGATAAGTACAAATTTGTATACAATGTGATGCATGTGTTATAATTGTGATAACATGGTGACAGCATGGGGATGAATTTCCAGAAAATTATATTGACCATCCATTTCATTCATTCACATATTTTCCTTACTTTAGAACTTTAAAATGTTAAAATATTTCTCTCTTATACTGCAAATTTGAAGTTATTGGAAATGATTGTTTGTTGAATCAGGGTGGAAACAACAATTATGACCAAGTTTTGTAAAGTATTTTGCTACTTTCCTGAGTTGATAGTAAATACTAAATTTTACTTCCTGCTTCATTATGTGGATTGTATTTGTAGTTTATATGAGCTTGGACTCTTACTGTTTTCTTGTCAGGATGGACAAGATTCAGAAGATCCGAAGCAAGGCACTGCTGATATGACCATTTTTGTGAGTTTCTTGATATCTACCTACTTTTTGTTTAAAAGAAATTTGAGAATATTTACTTTCTTACTCAGCTGTGCTGTAATGATACTCCGTCTTCAAGCATACCTTGGACATTAGATGTTTTGTGGTCTTGCCCTAGCCAGCTAGCTCCCTTGTAATTATATGCTTAAACAAAATGTAAATGAATACATATTTCAGCTTGTTTTGTATCAGTTATGCCTGGTTTAATAATTAAGTGTTGTATCAAGGCCTTGATATTTTCTTATTATTTTCCTTGTTTTTCCAGGTACAAAACCTTCTTCAACAGATGGTGAGTTGCAATGCATAGTTTTTTTTAGTTTTAATTGTAAATACAGATTTCTGTTCTCTAACGCACAACTTGTACTGATGAGTACAATCTTTTTTCTTTTTTGCAGCAATCCAGATTTCAGACAATGTCTGAATCTATTGTTTCAAAGAATATCCTTTTCCTCAACTATAACATGCTAACATGCTTAAATTGAAGTAATATATATTTCTTTTGTGGTTGACATTAATGGATCATTTCAGAGTGCATTGATGATCCCATGAAAGGGAACATTATATTTGATAATAACTGTAACTCATGTTATTGCTCCTCTTTTTTGCCAAGTTTCAAATCTCTGTGTACGAAGGTTTGGAACCTTTAAATGGTTTGATTAATATTTCACTTTAATAGACAAAAATCTGTGCTATCCTTTTGTTTTGAGATTGACATTGACATTAATATTTTCTTAACCGCAATGTACTTGATGAAATGGGAGGCCAGATAAATGAATTGGAGCAGAGTATCAGTGACCTTAGAACAGAAATCGGAGCAGAGGGCTCTCCATCTCCATTGCCACCATCCAAAAAGGCAGACGAAGCAAAGCCAGAGGAAGGTTCTGCATAGTATTATCAGTCTCTTCAAAGTGAATGTCATTTAGTGGTTCATATGGGTTTCTTTTGTGCCTACCTTTGTTGTCATTTTTCCTTCTTGGTTACATATTGCGGCAAGTAGAACCGATTTTGCCACCTTGATATTTATGTAGCTAAGAATCTTCTAGACAAGTGTTTTCTTTGGATATTGTCATCAAATGTATGAATTCAACAACGATTGCAGCTGTTGGATAGATGTTACTATTATATAATCAACTCTAAATTCTACTATTCTTAATGCAGCTGGTATGGGACATGATTGTTTGCACCAGAATGTACCCAGTTTTTCTTTCCCAAAATACAGTTTTGCTTGTGGGTGTGATTGATAAGTAAATATTCATTGTAAAAAAAATAATCTTTTTACTTATGAGATGAGATATTTGTAGAGTATGGATAAAGACTATGAATCATCAATTCTCAGTTGCTTACATGATTGGTGCTACTACCTTTATGAAGTGTTACTGGCGTGTATGGTAAAACAATGTAATTTTGCTTCTATGATTGAAAGAGTTTATAGCATTGATGCTTTGTGTCTTCTCTTGAAATCAAAAGGTACTGTTCTTCACCATGCTTTTTACTCTCCTTTTATATGGTCAACAACCAGCAGGTGGTATCCAGTATCTTTACTAGATGTCGGAAGATCTACTCTTTTACCAGGTCTAAAGGGTAAATTATTTTTACTCCAAATATTTTAAGCTTGGCTGGTAACCGACGCTTTCATTTTTTTTAATTTAATAGTTGCTCTTTTTCCCTCTTCATTAACAATATTTTGAACAATGTATTCAAAAACTTGCCAAAAAAATTGAAGTTCAAGAGAGAAGATTAACTGAGGATTAGGATGAAAGCAATGAATTAGAGCATATCTAATTACCATAATCATAATCATTAATTAAAGACAACAAGAAGTTTGTTGCAGGCAATTAAGAACAAACAATGTTGAACAATTATCACCATAATCAAATTGTAAATTAATTATACATGACAAAAATAAACTAGCTAGCTAGAAATTAAAATCAACTCCGGCACCGAGTAATGGCGCTGCAGCCACGGTTGTAGGGGTTAGCTTGAGCACCTTGTTTGCAGTTATAGTAGGATGCACCCCTCTGTGAGCAAGGAACACTGTTCCTCTGCAGCGCTCCGTAGCTTATGTAGTTGTTGGTTGCTAATATGCGCCTGTTGCTCTCTGAATCCATGTCGAATTCTCCACCGGCCATGCACTCGGCTATGGAGCCTGTGCAGGCCTGTTTCACAGGCGTCCAGTCGTAGCCGCCGGCAGGAATACTGGCGGACGACCAGATCATTAATGCGGCGAACAAAGCGATGATGAACATGAAGTGGAAACCAGAAGAATTTGCCATTGTTGTTGTTATGAAATGGTCTCTTTCTTCTTCTCCTCGACTACTTTTTCTATGCGTTGCCTTTGTTTAACAAGACAAGAAAGTGGGCTGGCAAGTCCTTTTAAATAGTTTTAGTCTTGAGAATATTAGTATATGGGTATGGTATTGTTTTTGGTGGTTGCATATATACTTGCATTTACCAAAATGCCACCCCACTTGACCCCATTAAATAAAAAGAAATAAAAGTTAGTAATATTCTTGTTCGAAAATTATTAAATGTGACATTTCTTTTGGTAACCCGTGAATTTAGCACATTCGATTTGAGAAATCAATTTGATTTTTATCATCCTCTTGCTTGTCATCTTAGACAAGCTCAGGTCGAATTTGATACATATATATATATATATATATATATATATATATATATATTTTTTTTTTCTCTCTCTCCTTAATTTAGAATGTTAAATGCTCTATTCTTTTATGAGTTTTAATTAATTTAAATTAATTAATTAGTTGAATTTAAAGAAAATTATAAGTGCATTTGGTATTCTATTATAATAAAAAGATTTAAAAAGGACAATATATATGATTCAAATAGAAATTATAGTCTTATTTAAAGTGGTGCTGTGATTATAGTATTGAAGATAGTCAATATTTTAATCGGTGAAGTCTATAGGCCATGTGCATCGGCATGACAGATGACTCGTCTATTTATTTAATTAATTAGGTGAAAAAAGAGGAGAATTTTAGTTTTAAAAAAATGGAGTAAACAAGTGGAATTCGGTTGACAAATTGAGGCGGCATCTAGCATTTGCACTTATTTCAACACATCCACAACAACCTACAATACCAAACCAAACCAAACCAAACCCAAAGATTTAAACAAGATTGGACAGAATTGCAATATGTTGAAGGAAAGTTCTTATTGGTCTAGAGATTCTTTTGAGTTCTCATTGCCAGATAATTTGGTTATAATGACCTTTTCAATACCTACCAAAGACAAATTATTATATAAATAAGAACCCCAAGGAGGTTAGAATCAATGCATTGAAGATTTGAACAAGGGTGGGGTGCTAGTGCCAGTGCCCCCAACTTCATTTCCAATTCCCTAACATGTAAATTTTTTGAAAAAATATACAACATGACACCTTTCCAGAAAAAACAAAGGAGAATAATCCAGTTAACATCCTGAGAACCTTGCCTTTCTTTCGACTTGAGCCACTCACAGAATTAAAACACACAACTCATATTATCTTTCTAGTTTGCTCAGCAATGCGTCCATTGGCGGCAGCTCCTCCACAATTTTTTGCCAGTCAGGCATACCCTGCGGAAGTAAAAGAGAAGATGGTAATATATAATGATTAATAAACTATATTACTGGTAACTGGCTGATAGAAATGCAAGGCATCATTATTTTACACAATATCTTTATCGGTTTAAGTTAGCACTAAATATAAGAAATCCCAAATAGTTCTAACTAGTAGCATTATTTTTCGCAAGGACTTGATCAGTGTTGCGTCAATTCATATGCATTTTGGTTACTGTGAAAATTAAAAGTACTAAGGTCTTAAAACCAATTCAGTTAACCAAGTTTTTATATATTTGAATTTTTTCTGTCTATGCAGTCTTCGCATATGCCATAGTAGTATTGAGATATTATAATTATTTCCATAACTAGATTTCATCGAGCCATATTTTGTTGGCATCCACCCAAGCCTATTAACCAATATAAATACTACTTCAATCCAAGAGGAAGAACTACTAATAATAGGATAAATAGGGTAAGCAGAAACATGAATATTGAAGAATCTCCACAGGAAGCACCAACCCTCCCTGATCTTCGAACTCGACCATCTAGACGCAGTATTATGTAGACATCCTCACCGGGAATAACTCCTTCAGAGGTTTGTTGATCCCTTATCCACCTGATTAATTACAGTTTAAGTTTGAAAGACAGAAGGACAGAATTTCAGTTTGAAAGAAAATCTATTTAAAGTATATTCAAATCCAACAACCCTTTTGCAGTTTAAATGAACTAGCACTGACCTTTCCCATTCAGAAGGTGATACAACCTCAGCCCTGAATCGAACCTCAGCTTTCAATTTTGATTTTGCAGTAATTGACTGAGCACGCTTCTCAAAATCTTCCTACCATGATGCAATTTGGATGATGTCAAGGAACAGAAAAAGTTGTAAATCCTAAGAATTCTTCAAACAAAAGTGCAACTATAAAATTTAAACCACAATATAAAATTATTACTGCCGACATCACACACTTTTACACAAGCAATTATCTTTTTACATCTAAAATACTCCTGCACAAGCATATGCTTGGCCTCACAAGAGTGAAACAGCGTGAGTTAGTCAGCTAGAAGGATAATGCTAGCCAGTACAATCGTATTTGGTAGTTCTTCCATCTTACCCCTATAGAAGGAAGAGAAGTGGCTGCCTTTCTTGGCAGACCAAAGCCTTTCTTCTCCAATTGTGGTTCCCTGTTTTCACCCCATATAACAGGAACCAGAAGCACGCCTCGTCTAAGGAGCTCAGTTCTGTACCTCTCAGCCTTCTGGATTGCCAATGAGACTGTTTCTTTCTTCCCAGCCAATATAACCTAGAGACATGCATCATTTTAAAGTTGAAACATTAATTTTTGACAAGATCATTTGAAACAATATTATTAAATAATATAACTTCAAGCATTAGATATATAAACCATAAATAATACAAGTAAGCAGAAGTGTTGGTACTGACGGGCCTGACAGTGTCCCGTAATTGAACAAGTTCAACAACCCGACTAGTTGAAAGGCGCAAAGGCAACCTTGATAAAGTTTCATCACGTGATATTTGTGAAAGTTGTTCCTCCTCTTTCTTGTTTTCCCAGAAAAATAATGCCACAAAGACCACAACACCTGCAGATGGCTGGTTCAAAAGCTTAGTCATTTTAAGAAACAAGCCATTGGGTAATGATTACTTTTAAGGTAATGATCAGAAATATAAAGTTACCAGCCCAATCAGTGCTCTAAAAACCTAACAGGTGGACCTAGGCGGCGGAGGGGACGCCTAGCGCCTAGGCGATAGCTAGGTGTTTTCCCAAGCAGGCGTTTTCTTAGGCGACCTCATTTATTTATTTTTCTGTATGTACTTGTTATACTATACAAAACATAAAGTATATGAATTTTTTTAAATTTTACATGAAACATTACCAAAAAAAACAATCTTTTAAGACTTAACAAATTTATTCAAGTATTGTAGAGCTTCAAAGTAGAGGTTTGATTCTGCCTAGGCGGAGCCTAGGTGCCTAGCCGAATTAAGGCGGTAGAGGAGCGCCTAGACGGGAATTAATCGGACCTAGGCAGGGATTTTTAGAACATTGAGCCCAATTTGAAATAAAAGCACACCATAATATTTTGAGCAAAGCGGATAACTGATTACCTCCGACATTGATGGCAGCATTTCCAGCAGTTTCCAAGATATCAGGAGCTCCGTCGCCACCTTTGATTGCAAGTAAGAGTCTAGGTATGGTAAAGAGCAAAGAGATTCCTGCAGCTGCAGTAAAGGCCACATAGAAGAATCTTCTGACTCCACGAAATGGGGCTTGGACTTCACTAATGAGTTTGAGATCTCTTCGGAAACTGTATCCTATATCTTCCCCACCTAGCCTAGCCTGTAGATAAGACAATTAGCAACATGATGTGATATCCGCGACGCAAGGATCTAACAGATTTTTCAACCTTTGAGTATCATCTATTACTCCCCTGTTTTAGGAGTTAAAAAACCCTGATAAAAGATGAATTGTAAACTCCCATTCCATTAGCAACTCAAATGACATGTTTTAACAATATACAAGCAAAAAGAAAACAACAACTGAGGATTAGAGCAACAAACCTCTTCCTGCATTTCCTTAAATTCAGGCAAAGCTCTTAAGGAGGCCAAATCTGGATCATTAAGAATTGTTCCAAATTTGAGATCATATTCTCTCAAAGCAGTCTGGAGGCAATCAGCTGCTTTCTTTCCTTCCCCTCTTCCTCAAGAAAGAAAGCAATAATATAAAATTTACTGGTCAAAATATAAATTGTTCAAAGAACTCATGGGTGAGATATCACATATAGAAACATACAAATAGAAGAAACAATTGTAGTAGAGTACACATCATAAGTAATCAATACTTAATGACATATAAAAACAGATATATACAATATACATAAAATAGAAAATTTTAACAGGATTTGTTTTGTCTTCACTACTCACTCCGTCCCATTTTATAAGGTAAATAGTTTTTGACTGTTTCTGGCATGGATTTACTACTTTTACTACTCTAACAATAACTTCACACAAGATCCCCAAATATGTCTCATCTTGTGGTTTGCTCACAATTACATGTGTAATATTATGTTAAAACAGTGAACTAAAACTTTCTGAATATATCCATGTTATCATCTATAGGTCCTTCACATCATAATTGTCATCTAACCCCTATTTTATGCAAATTTATAGTTGAGCTATCAACTCCTAACATCCTTCAAACCTCTGACACTTGGTAAAGTAAGAATAAAGAATGTAATGTTAGGATTATTAGCATTAGTTTGTGCCACTATTATTAAGTGGGATAAATGCTTTTTAGGTCACTCTACTTTAGATCAACTTACAAATGAGTTACTAAACTTTTTTTTCTTACCCGTCAACTCATTGAACTTTACTTTTTTTACAAACCGTTACAAAAACCGTTAAGTCATTTGACTTTAAACGGAATTTGACACATAACAACTGACTTGTAAAAAAAAAGCTTATGTGTCAAGAATTATCACACGTGGCCTTGATTATGTGGATCTAAAAGGAAAAATTTATTGAGAAAATAAAATAATTATTTTAAGGTATAATAAAAATTAGAAAAGTTAGCCAAACAAAACAAGAAAATAAATGAAAAATCTATTTAATTATTTTTGTAATTAATATCAAATGAATTTTTGTTTAATTATTTAAAAATTTAATAATCTAAATTAGAAAAGTTAGCCAAAAAACAAGAAAATAAATTAAAATATATTCAATTATTTTTTAATTATTATCAAATAAATTTTTATTTAATTATTTACAAATATAATTAAGGAAATTATAAAACAAATCGGTTAAAGATGAAATTATTGGCGGGGCTGCTTTGGGGTCGGCCTTCAGTGAATTATTTAAAGCTATAATAGAAGTTGGAAAACAAACCCTAAATTTCAAATCCAATCTCAAAGCCCTGTCCAAAACCCTAACAACAATTAAGCCAGTGTTTGATGAAATCGAGGAGCTAAACAGAGTTTTGGACCGCCCACAAGAAGAGACCGACATCTTCATCGACCGATTAAACCATGGCGTAAAGATCGTTGCTAATTACAGTTCAATTCAGTGTTGGAACGCCTACAAACCATATGTTTTCTCGAAGAAGCTAGTCAAATTGGATCAATCTATATCCAAGTTCTTTTAGATAGATGTGCAAGGATTTGTGGCTGTGAATAGCATGAAGACTTTGGAAAAAGTGAAAGAAAGCAATGAAAAATTGGATTTGATACTCTCTTCTGAGAATCGATGGTGGTGGTTTAAGTGGGCACGATGGGTGTAGTGTTCCGGGCCTGCTAGATTTTGTTGTCGGGTTGGACGGTCCGCTCCGAGATTTGAAGGCCATGCTACTCAAGGATGCCGAGCCAGTGGTGGTACTTTTAGCTCCGGGAGGTTGCAGGAAGACTACTTTGGCAAAAATGCTCTGTCGGGATTTTGAATATGTTTTTGTATTATATGTTGAATAAATACGAATAAAATAGGATTCAACTATCAAATAAAAGAATGACAGAAATTTAACTTATCGAATTATGTTGAGTAGAGGCGTGCAGTGCCCTGTCCTTAAGTAGAAATTTCGGCCCTCGGAGAACTTTTCTCGGTGCTAAGGTCACTAACGAAATCCTACTCCAAGATTCAACGGCTCTTCACCCAACTAATCAGCACTTGAAATAGTTGAATGATCCAGGAACAACTTCTAATCTTCTCTTACTCAAACTCAAAATTAAGCCGTGTATAAACAATAAAATATATATATATATATATATATATATATATATAATTTATTGTTTATATATATATAATACTAGAATAGACAACATTATATATATATATATATATATATATATATATATATATATATATATATATATATATATACACACACTAGCAAACATAACCTATCAAAAAATAACTCAGCAATGTTTTTTCAAAGTATATCTATCACCAACAGTGAAGCTATCAAAATATATATATACAAAGATAGCAACGGTAACATGCATATATATAGCAACAGTAATATTATTAAACATGCAACAGTAATAAAAATTAATATCCCAATAATATGTAATTAATATATAATGAACAGTTACAAAACCTTCATAAATATATTAATTATAACTCATTTAAATTACACATTAAACTCTTTTAATGGTACATCACCAAAATATATGAATATATTTATTTTTATTTAACTTTGTAATATATTATTTAACATAAAATACAACAATCCCCAACATATTACAAAGTAAAAATAAAATAAATTGAGTAAGAAATATAAGAATGCAGTGCGTTAACACTGGTGTCTTTTGGACTATGAACCAATGTATAGAGTAAATAAGACTTGATTCATAGAAAGTTGGTGAAATGAAAATTTCTATGAACTTTCTTCCTTATTATGAATCAGTAATCATATTACTCACACTACAAACTTTAATTAGAAGTTGTTCTACGCGATTTGGCACATTTTAGCCTTGCGCCATACCTGGAATTCATGAGCGCTCTAGAAAACCTGTGTTGTTTTTATAAGAGGCTCAATACCTCTACACTCATATAGGTGTTTTCATCAAATGTGTTCTACAGTTAAACACATCACCCAACAGGACTATGAAAAACATTAAGAGTTTATAACTCAACCTCTAACACTGTAGAATTACACTATCCTACACCATAGGGATGAACTCAAAAATGCATAAAACGGATAGTCTCAACCAATCAACCAATGACTTGTTGTTACCCATATGAACCTATTTCCTGGGATTACCATTCATATAGGTTGGGTTACCATCACTGTTGATTTCTGTAATAGACAGTAGTCTCATCCCCCTCGATGTATTGCTCACTAGCCTCTTGCTTAGTGGCTTTGTTAGAGGATCCACAAGATTTAACTATGACCTAACAAAATTAAGGGATATAATCTCGTCACACAACAGCTGTCTCACGATATTATGTCTTAGGCGTATATGCCTACTCTTGCCATTATAGCTCTTATTCTTAGCTCTGCCTATAGCAGCTTGGCAATCACAATGTAGAGACACAGATGGAACAGGTCTCGTCCACAAAGGAATATTACCCAAAAACATTCTGAGCCACTATGCTTCAGAACATGCCTTCTCTAAGGCAATAAACTCAGACTCCATAATAGAGCGAGCTATACAAGTCTTTTTAGTAGACTTCCAAAAAACTGCTCCTCTTCCTAAGGTAAATATGTAGCCACTCGTGGATTTGATTTCATTTGAATCAAAGATCCAGTTGGCATCACTATAGCCCTCAAGAATTGCAGGATTACTGCAGTAATACAAACCAAATCCAATAGTACCTCGTAGATACTTGAGTATTCTACATAAAACAGTCCAATGATCCTTATTAGGATTATGAGTGTATCTGCTGAGTCTATTAACTGCATATGATATATCAGGTCTTGTGCAATTAGTAAGATACATTAAGTAACCTATGATTTGGGCATACTCAGATTGAGATACACTAGGTCCCTCATTTTTTTTAAATGTAAACAAGAATCATACGGAATCCTAACTGGATTAACATTACCTTAGCAAGACACCCCCACACTTTAAGGTATTTCTAGACATATCACCCAAGTCTAAATGAATTAAACTGAGAGGTTCAGATTCTCTAACAAGTACTGGTTTACATGTCTTTTTAATAGTTTTGGCTTCCACACACACTTGACATTTCTTGGAATTTGAAATTTTAACATCTTTTAAAATTCCCAAAATTTTCATTATTTTTATATAATAGTAATTCACATGGCCTAATCTAGCATGCTAAATATCATCACGCAATAAACAGGCCAGATCACTCGGTGCACACCCCAACGGTTGGAGAGAGTAGAAAGAGAAGAAAAGAGGCATCACATAAAGAATCCATTGTTGGAGTCTTCACACCTCAATTAATAGTAGATTCTCAACAATAATAACAAATGCAGTGCATGTAATCTTTCATTCACATTAGATAACTTTCGTTTTGCTATTTGTAGTCCCAGTCCTACAACTGGGTGTCAACAACGTTGCTTTTGAAAATAAGTTCAAGCACTTTATTTCTAAAGAGTTGACTACTTGAGGAATAATCAAGTTTTATGCTCTTTGCATGCTAGCATTCCAATTTATAATACTCTCTGAAGATGTGCAATTAACTTTCCTATCCTTTTCAGCTAACTTGTCACTCAACATCACTTAGTAATAACCTATGTTATGGCATAACACGAAGTAAAGAAATAATAGGCCTTCATTAAGCGTGCCAAAAAATAGTAGGATACATGAGTCAAAATCATCTTATAAGTCTTTGAAGAATTTTAAGAATATGCACATTTATATTTGTATTACTTTGGAATACGATTCCTCTATTCAAAAGGATAAAACACATTAAAAATGTCATACAAATATTATTCAGTTCAAGATTCAATAATCAAGTTAGATATATTGAATCTATATAATCATCAGTTCATTGTTCATCAATAGTGTACAAGCGTGAACAATTTGAAAGTTAAACTTGAACTATTATAAATGCAGGCATATAAATTTATTTATTTTAGTCCATCATAAAATAATTTTGGCAAAACTAATGATTTAGCTACCGAAGTTGGCACGTTTTACTGAATACCTGATTGAACTTTTAAATTTTCAAATTAACTCACTGAACTAATTTTTATTTTTAAATTGGGTCATTCCGTTAAAAAAAGTTGACAGACGTTAATTTTTTATCTACGTGACGCTGACGTGGATGTAAAAAAAAGGAAAATAAAGAAAATGACATTAAAAATAAAAACAACTTTGGGCTTACATTTTTCACTCCATTAATTGCCTGAATCTTGACGTTAGGCAAGTTCAATAATATATGATGTTTCTTCAATTTGCCTTTGACAAGAGGCCTTAGTTGAAAAACCCTAACCCCATTATCTTCCCCCAAATCAAGAACCCAAACGAAACACTGATAGAAAATAGGGACACAGAACAATCAATAACCGCAGACTTCATCAACTTAATATTCACCCCATCATCATCATCATCTTCCTCATCACTCGCCATCTTAACCGCAAAAACCCAAACTTTGCGATTTGAAATCGAATACATGGCAAAAACGTTAATTGAACCGATTAGCTTCACGTAAACACCGTGATTAACATTGAAAACAACCCCGACTTGTCTTTATCGAACTTTAGATCTCGCCGATTCACAGGACACCGAGGTGCAGCGAAGGATTGATTATTTCGGAGGATCCGAAGTGGAAGAGACGGAGGTGCCGCCAAGCTAAAGGGAAGAAACGAGGAAGAGGAGGCGGAGTGGTAGGGTTTTGGAGGCGGAGGAAGGTGGCGAGAGGAGATGGGAGAGAAATTAGGGCTTGGGGAGGAGGAGAGAGAGAGAAAAGGGGAGATGGAAGAGTAGAGAAAGAAGGAAGAGTCTGAGTACATTCTGACTAGAGAGGAGAGGTGGGGTCCAAGAGAGAGAAGTGATTTGTGGGGAGGAGATAGAAGATTGGGGGAGGTGAAATGCAGGGCCTGGGCATTTACAACTACCATTAGAGCAGAAAAGAGCAGAAGAAGAAAGAAAGAAAACTAGTTGTTTTGATTTTTTTGTTTTTGTAAAAAGTTGTTTTTATTTTTTTGTTTTTATTTCCCATGTCATTTTCTTTTTTTTCCTTTTTTTTTACGTCCACGTCAGCGCCACGTAGATAAAAAATTAACGTCTGTCAACTTTTTTTAACTAAATGACCCAATTTAAAAATAAAAATTAGTTCAGTGAATTAATTTGAAAAATTAAAAATTCAATCAGATATTCAATAAAACGTGCTAACTTCGGTGGCTAAATCATTAATTTTGCCAAATAATTTTGTTCCCATTTCCACCTTAACTAAGTATTAGAAACAGCAAGTACTAATCACTTTATAAGTTGTTTTCTAAGTTCGTACTTGTTTTCTTAACAAATATATAAAAATATAAGAATCCAAAATTTTTACTTAAGATTGTTGGATAAATACGAATAAAATAGGATTCAACTATTAAATAAAAGAATGACATAAATTTGACTTATCGAATTATGTTGAGCAGAGGCGTGCAGTGCACTGTCCTTAAGTAAAAATTTCGCCCATCGGAGAATTTTATCGGTGCTAAGGTCACTAATCTTACTCTAGGATTCAACGGCTCTTCACCCAACTAATCAGCACTTTAAATAGTTGAATGACCCAGGAACAACTTCTAATTTTCTCTTACTCAAACTCAAAATTAAGTAGTGTATAAACAATAAAAATATATATAAATTTATTGTTTATATATATATATATAATACTAGAATAGTATATTATATATATATATATATATATATATATATATATATATATATATATATATATGGGTCTCCATCCACAAAGAACCTAGGTTGTTTTGGGGAGTTGAACCCATTTTGCCCAATTGGGAGAGCTTATACTACTTTAGACAATTTTTTTTTTTTTTTTTTTTATAAGCTAGTACAAGCTCTCTAATTTGGCCAAAATAGGTTGCTCCCCAACAATAGGTTCTTTGTGGATGGAGACTATATATATATATATATATATATATCTAATCACTTAGCCTATATATATATATATATACTAGCAACATAACCTATCAAAAAATAACTCAGCAATGTTTTTTCAAAGTATATCTATCACCAACAGTGAAGCTATCAAAATATATATATACAAAGATAGCAACGGTAACATGCAACATATATATAGCAACAATAATATTATTAAACATGCAACGGTAATAAAAATTAATATCCCAATAATATGTAATTAATATATAATGAACAGTTACAAAACCTTCATAAATATATTAATTATAACTCATTTAAATTACACATTAAATTCTTTTAATGGTACATCACCAAAATATATGAATATATTTATTTTTATTTAACTTTGTAATATATTATTTAACTAAAATACAACATTATGTACCATTATGTTGTTCTTCAACAATTACATCATTGATTTTGTATTTGGCGTAATCAGGTGATGAATGATGAAATTGTTGTTTTGATCTACGGATTTATTTTATAATATCCAAGATCTACCAACTTGTTTTATAATTTCCAAGATCTACCGATTTGTTTTATAATTTCCTTAATTAAATTTGTAAATAATTAAATAAAAATTCATTTGATAATAATTAAATATATTTCTCATTTATTTTTTTGTTTTTAGACTAACTATTCTAATTTATATTATTATATTTGTAAATAATTAAACAAAAAATTCATTTGATATTAATTACAAAAATAATGAAATATATATTTCATTTATTTTCTTATTTTTGGCAAACTTTTCTAATTTATATTATTATATTTGTAAAGAATTAAATAAAATTCATTTGATATTAATTACAAAGTAATTAAATATATTTTTCATTTATTTTCTTGTTTTTTTGACTAGCTTTTCTAATTTATATTATTATATTTGTAAATAATTAAACAAAAATTCATTTGATATAAATTACAAAAACATTTAAATATATTATTTATTTATTTTCTTATTTTTTGGTAAACTTTTCTAATTTGTAAGTTGACCTAAAATAGAGTGACCTAAAAAGTATTTATCCGTGTTGTTCACAATTGTAGCATCTCAGAACCGTGCAATGTTTACATGCTTATCTTCTTACAAGATTCAGATAACATATTAATGATTGCTTTTAGGTTCTGAATAACTAAAAGTCGAGGGGAGGAAATAAAATTTTCTCTATAATGTTGATTGAAAAACTGATGGTTTGTGATGGCGTTCCAAGGTTGTTGGTTATGGTATTCAGCATTAGCAATCAATATGAACAAGTTATACTTACAGACGAGTCTAAAGGAACTTTATGGAGATTTACAACGTAATTTTTTTGTAAAATCCACTTGTCTTAGCTTATAGTGATTATGTACCACAACAGGAAGTCATGTTCTATATAATGCTAAGAGACGCAAGTAATTTACTTTGGCATAGTTATGTTAGGTTGACAGATATAATTAAAGTACCATAACAGATAAATATAAAATTGAATAATATTAAAGATTTCTACCTGTAGGCATGACAACAGGCTTTGTTATAAAGTGCAGCTTGAGCCTCCACAGGATTTGGATTGAGAGTAAGTGCTGTTTCAAACTGATCAAGGGCATCATTTACCTGAGAAATTCATTTAAATGGATATCAATACTAAATCTCTTGCCAAACAGCCAAATGCTAATCTGACAGTAACAGCAGTTCCTCAGATGATAAAAGCAACTGTTAAAAAGTTGTGTTAACAAATAGAATCTTTTTGAAAATGCTTTTGAAGTCACTCTACTATAGGTCAACTTACAAATGGGTCATTGAACTCTTATTTACTTACAAACCGTTAAAAAATCCGTTAACTTTAACCGGTTTGCCACGTAAGCAGCTGACTTGTGAAAAAAAGAAGCTTATGTGGCAAGAATTATCCCATGTAGCCTTGATGTAGATTTGGAAAAATTTATGGAGTAAATAAAAGAATTATTTTAAAGTAAAAAATAAATAAAAATATACTTAATTATTTTAAAATTAATCTGTTAATATTTTTTTTTATTAAAAAAGCTATATTTTTTTATTTTTATTAAAAAAGTGCATTTTTTATTTTTATTAAAAAAAATGCAGTTTTTTTTAATAAAAAAATGCAGTTTTTGATTTTTTTAAAAAAGTGCAGTTTTTTTTAATTAAAAAAGTGCATTTTTTATTAAAAAAGTGCAGCTTTTTAATAAAAACAGCTTTTAATATTAAAAAAAAATGCAGTTATTTTTTTTAATAAAAACGAAGTTTTTTTATTATTAAAAATATTTTTTATTAAAAAAACTGCGTTTTAATTTTTTAATAAAAAAAAAAAAAACAATTATTTTTATTATAAAAACTGCGTTTTAATTTTTTTTTTATAAAAATAAAAACAAATTTTATTAAAAAACTGTTTTTTTATTTTTATTAAAATAATTATTTTATTAAAAAACTGCGTTTTATTTATTTTTTTAATAAAAAAAACTGCACTTTTTTTTTTAATAAAATAAAAAAACTGCATTTTTTATTAAAAAACTGCACTTTTTTAAAAAAAAAAAACATCGTTTTTTTATTAAAAAAAAACTGCATTTTTTTTAATAAAAATTAAAAAAATGCACTTTTTTTTAATAAAAAAAAATTAACAGATTAATTTTAAAATAATTAAATATATTTTTATTTATTTTAAATTTATATTTTACTTTAAAATAATTCTTTTATTTACTCCATAAATTTTTCCAAATCTACATCAAGGTCACATGGGATAATTTTTGCCACATAAGCTCTTTTTTTCACAAGTAAGCTGCTTACGTGGCAAACCGGTTAAAGTTAACGGATTTTTTAATGGTTTGTAAGTAAATAAGAGTTCAATGACCCATTTGTAAGAAAAAAAAGTTTAATGACCCATTTGTAAGTTGACCTATAGTAGAGTGACTTCAAAAGCATTTAACCCTTTTGAAAAATGGTTAAATATCCATTTTTGTATTATTATTATTTTTTATAATTGTACTGAAAACAGCTATAGTAATTTAGCTGATTTGAGAAGAAGATTCTCCACTAGCTCAACTCTAATTTAGTCTATTAAATTGTAAACCAATATGTCTACTTTGTCTAAAAGAGTCTTAGCACAGAGGCATAGCACCGTTTAATAAGCACACATCAAATTCATAAATCGTATAAAACTCCAGAAACAGATTTAACTATAGACACTCTTGCTTCCATATAATCATGAATTATAAAATTCATTATTCATTTCAGTTCTGGTACCCCTCAGCCTAACTTCTCTCTCAGTGCCATTCCTGGATACGATGGATGGATGTGTGATAGGAGTAAGTGCATTCCTGCAGGCATTGTTACTCTAAAATGGAAGTCTTCAACTAAGGACATTGTTTTATTAAGATTTCAAGAAATCTATCTTGAACTACATTTGTGGAACACAAACCATTCCATATCTGACTACTATAACACCAACTTATGGCATTCACTCCTTAAGTTTGAGCAGGGCTGAGACCCTGACAAGTGAGAAACACCTATCAACTGTTAAACTGCAGAAATTCTAAGAGCTAGTTATTGGTAAGAATTTGCAAAAAATATAATTACAAAGTCAAATGTCAACAAGTTGGGGCAAAAATCAAACCCATTAGTAAAAGCATAAAGTTGGAAATAGTATCGATGTCAAAAAATTTGGTCGAAAATCAACATTCGATTTCATAAACAAGCATGAGTATTCTGTATAGACGTGCTACGAAATTTGAAAAGATACAATACCCATTTCATGAAATTATGCCTTTGGGTTAGAACATCAAAATTGGCACACATTTAGCACCCAACACACCAAAATTTAACATACCAGTTTGCAATATCATGATCAATTGTCAGATATACGTACAAAGAAGAAACAATTAAGCTTTGAAAGATAGTACAGAAAGTACCCTTCCTCTTGAGAAGAGGGATAGTCCCAAGTTGACGCAAGATTCTGCCGTCTCTTTACTAACTTCCGGCGACGACGACGTGGGAGATTGTGAAGATGAAGAAGAGGAAGAGACGGGTGAGAAAAGGGTTCTCTTTGAGGAATTCAAAATGGGAATTTTGTAGGGAAGCCGTGTTCTTGTTATTGATGAACTAAACGAGCAGAAATGGCAGTGCAAGGGAGCAGCAGGAGTAGTAATTGCAACCGCCATCGAGATTTCATGCGCAAAGAATTGCTTTATCCATACTGCTGAATTTTAGTTTCATTCTTGAACTGGAGTCTGGAGTGGACTTATAAAAATGCCTCACTCCTATCCGCTAATTGTCCTAAGAGCTAAAATACAAGTATTGTGTAAAAAAGTTAAAACTAGAGGGACCGGAATGTATAATAGTAAAAAGCTGTATCCCGTTGCGTGAGAAAATATACAATTTCTCATATATATATATATATATATATATATATATGAAAAAATGTATGTATATACACGCGTGTGTAAGACACTTTTCGATCAATATGGTGATTTGTTAATCTAAGCTCATGTAATATATACAGTGTTACATTACATATAGCCCATATATACTCATAAAATTAAAAGATATTTTAATAAAACATAATTTTGAAGGATTGTCTCCATCGTTTGCCATTTATCATAATAAGGAAAAAATTAATTAATTAAAACTTGTCGATTTCAAAGAGTACTAGTTGATAGCCCGTGCAATGCACGGGCTAGTTTAAATAATGAATTATATAATTTATTAGCACGATCGTCCTCGAAATTGAAGATATATTATCTATTATAATAATTTAAAATAACTTTTGTGACCATTCACCATATTTATTAAATTTCTTTTTAATTCAATAAATTATATTACAAATATAAACTTACAAATATATAAATAATTGTGAATTTCTTATTTACACACACAGTAGATAAATACACACATGGAGATTTTATAACTAATTCATAATTCATACCCACTATGAATTCATAACAAAATTCTCTTAAATTGAAGAACAAACCCCGCTTTCATTTGACAAAATTACTTTCTGACTTGCTTCTATCACCATGAGAATCCACTCGTGTTTGTGTAGGCATGGGCGCTCTTTTCGCACCTGGTTGCAGTCTCAATCGCTTCAATTAGTTCCTCTTCGTAATGCGGACCTCAATCAGATTTTATAAACGGTGTAAATAAAAAGAATTTGATTGTCCCATTGCTCATTTGATCCATTACAAAAAGTGAATTAAGCTTTCGACTCACCTTAGTTGTCCAAAGATTATGGATCGTGATCGACCAAAGCCAAAGTGTAGTTCGATTCTTAATCACATGTAAGGTCCATCATGGATTTCAACTTCAATGGTGTAACCACCATTGTTTATCGAAAAATGATAGTCTTCCGCCACATCGCAAAGATCGTGGACACATCTTGTCAACCTCGCCTGCATCAACCAAGGTATTAGGTATAACCATAAAGAAATCGAAAGCAAATGTAATAAATTTGAATACAACCCAGGTAGTCCACTTATAGCCTTCACTTTCAAGTTGTGAATGATGCAATGTTACTTAAAGAGTTACTTATATCAAAGAAAGTTTCATTGCAATAAGTATACCAAAAAAAAGGGAAAAACTGTGTGTACTTATTCAAGAGGTTCAAGATCTTTCTATGGAGATCATTCTAAACAACCACAAAGAATTACTTAAGATTAGGGGCTAGATATGTACCTTCAAGTCGCCATCACCAATCTGAAGAATCACCGCTTATCTTGAAAGAAACCTACGATACCCAAGAGTTGCTCCCCATCGACCAACCAATCGATCCATATTGCATTTGGAACTCGTACATGCAAACCCATTTTTCACAACCATAGTTAACATATATGAAAGCCAAAATAATAAGTAAATAACCAAACTAAGATGAATCCAAGGCTCACCCGCATCACTGTGGCAATTTCAAATTTTCCGCAATCTGAACCAAGAATCCCCCGTCTCAACAATCACAACCGACTCAATCGGACAACATATTCTCGTATATCTTACGGAATGTAACATTAACCCTTAAAGGCTCATTGGGCTCACATTTGAGGGGATGTCCTTCAGGAACATAAATATTGTGGTAGTTTTCATAGGCAGAGTAGTGTTGCACTTAAGCCTCTTAGCAAGTGCTTTCAAGAAATCCTTCATCAGAATACACCCAAATGTAGGACCATTTGCAATCGTCACACGATCAAGCTACACAATGTTTGCCTTCTCCTTCTTGAGCAGCAAAGAATACTTGCAAAAAATCCACCAAGGAGGGCAAGGATATTGAGAGTGCCCAAAAAGTTTGTCACAATATTTGCAGATTGCGAGGAGGAAAGATGTATTTGTCCCACTAAATAGGTTACCATGTTCATCAAAAATAATGAATAAGTAGTCCATAAATTATGTCCCACTAAATAGGTTACCAATTTCAAATTTACCGCAATCGAACCAAGAATCCCCGTCTCAAAGAATCACAACCCGACTCAATTGGACAACATATTCTCAGATATCTTGCCGAAGCAGAACATTAACCCTTAAAGGCTCATTGGGCTCACATTTGAGGGGATGTCCTTCAGAACATAAATATTGTGGTAGTTTTCATAAGCGAGTAGTGTTGCACTTAAGCCTCTTAGCAAGTGCTTTCAAGAAATCCTTCATCAGAACACACCCAAATGTAGGACCATTTGCAATCGTCACACGATCAAGCTACACAATGTTTGCCTTCTCCTTCTTGAGCAAAGAAAGAATACTTGCAAAAAATCCACCAAGGAGGCAAGGATATTGAGAGTGCCAAAAAGTTTGTCACAATATTTGCAGATCATGAGGAGGAAAGATGCATTTGTCCCACTAAATAGGTTACCATGTTCATCAAAAATAATGAATAAGTAGTCCATAAATTATGTACCAAAAAATTCAAGTAAATATGTTTATTATTCAATAGCAGAATGAAATTCATAGTCATAACTATCTCAAAATTGACCATAACTATCTTGAAGCAAAGCTGCAAAAACACTACCCCATGTACCTTCATCTAATTCCTGCATTTAAAATTGATCAAATATTTTTTGCATTTTCATATTATTGATTTTAAATAATGGAGGAACTGGGTAAAAGTAGATGTGGAGTTTGACAACATGATAATGATACACAACATACATAGTCTTGATGTAGATATTTTCAATTTATGGGCAAATTGGAAGTTACTTAATTTTGATTTGAGCAGACACAATTAACTTGCATACATAGTCATAGATATCAACTTTGAAAGAAATTAAATCTATGGGCATGGTCAGGCAAATCATAAAATGGTTTATTTATCAACTTCATAATTGAAACCAAAGAAGCCAATAAAAGCATAAAGAGAATAATAAACATACAAATTATAATCCTAATCCCACAATCATTGCAATCACCAGAAATGAAGTGTCAATAATCCTCATGATCCATTAAAAAGAAAAGCTTTAACAAAAATTATTACATGGGAAGCTTAAAATGAGAGAAAAAGTATCAAACCCACACCAAACACAAAATACTTGAAGAAAAGCACCATCGTTTTTTTTGCTAAATAAAAAAACTTGAAGAAAAGTGTCATCCTTTATAAAGATACTAATATAATTAAATTTGAATAGATAAATATGTTAATCAAATAACAAACATCTTAAAAGTCGATATAAAGTTACCTTGCAATTCCGCATAACTGGGGTGTGAGCTCAAAACGAGGGAAACCGTCTTTATTATTTTGATTTTCTATCTAATTTATGTTTCATTGATAGATAATAAAAATCGTGAAAAATACTAATGGTATTCGCAAAATATAAGTGTACCTCAAAAGGAATGAAGAAGAATTCCATTTGGCGCGCCTGCTTTTCTCCTTTCTCTTCTTAGGGCCCTCGATTTGGCCTCATATTCATGTTAGTGTTCTCGCAACAACACATACACAAAGATATAAGATGTTAAAAATAGAGAAAAACTAAAGTATGTTAAAAATTAATGTACTTTTTAATTTATCTTTCTGGTTCTCCCTTAATTCATCAGGCAACAGAAAACCTCACAAAAATCCAAACATCACAATAATGAAAGTCAAATTTCGATAATTACAATTTGAATTGTAATTTTGTAAAAGCTTCAAATTTGTATTTTAGTCACATGTCGTATATGTTATACCAAGTAAAATCATCATAGCATAATGAAAATAACAATTGGTACCTTGTGCTCGAAATCTTCGCATTGAATCAATCAACATAGCTCCTGCTCGAAATCTTCCTGTCAAAACATTCATAACCAATCTGAAATTGTGGATGAGTTCGAGAAATTAAGGCTTGCTATAGGAAGATGTAAGAAAAAAATAAAGGAGTCTCAGATTTAGTCATGGCGGTATAAGGAAATACCTTAACATCGTCGTCATCGGCTAAAAAATTTGATCAATCCACAAACTCCACAGTTCACAATCTCTAAATTTGCTCCACCAAAAAAGCCCCAATTAGCGTAAATAAGAGATAGAGAATAAGAGAAAAAAAAGAAATTTTACTTGTATCAAATGAAAAAAGAAAGAGTAAAAAATAAAATAATGTCGTTCCAAATTTATTTGAATTGGCCTGCAGATTAACAAATAGTCAAATAATAGTAGAGGATCAAGAATGTCAAATTTAAATGGCAGCAAAGCAAATGGAAGATATACAGAAGAAATTGGGGACATAATTGATTTACCCAAGAGCTAATGCACCAACTCAGTCTCTCCTGTTCGCCGACATGGAACGTTACGCCCTTCTCGAATGGCCATTTTTCAAGTCTCTAACGCTAACCCTCTTGTTCTCTCTCTAATACTCACACTCTCTCTGTATCTAAATTCAATTGGATCTGATTTTGATCTTTTTTTCTGCGCATTTTCTTCAACGGAATAGAAGATAAGATGGAATCGTTTATGGATACTCATAGAAGATGAGAAGATGGAAGAGTGGGTAAGGGTAAGGGTAAGGGGAAGGGAAAGAAACTGAAAGTGGAAGAAGAAGAAGAAGAGGAAGAGGAAGAGGAGCAACCGTCGGTTTTGGAAATTAAATTGGTAGACATATTAATTAATTGAGCCAGATTAATTAATTGATTTCAAATTGATTGAGTTGGAGAGGCTTAAAATTGATTTGAAATTGATTGAGTTGGAGAGGTTGTGCTGTATTTATATATAAAAAAAATACTCACACTCTCTCTGTATCTAAATTCAATTGGATCTGATTTTGTTCGTTTTTTCTGCGCATTTTCTTCAACGGAATAGAAGATAAGATGGAATCGTTTATGGATACTCATAGAAGATGAGAAGATGGAAGAGTGGGTAAGGGTAAGGGAAAGAAACTGAAAGTGGAAGAAGAGGAAGAGGAAGAGAAAGAGGAGCCGCCGTCGATTTTGGAAATTAAATTGGTAGACAGGTTAATTAATTGAGCCAGATTAAAATTGATTTTAAATTGGAGAGGCTTAAAATTGATTGAGTTGGAGAGGTTGTGCTGTATTTATATATAAGGATTGATTCGTGAAGATCGTGTTTAAATTTATATATTCATAATTATTAAAGAATATGAAGAAAAAAAAAGTCAAATTAACTTATTAAATGGAAGATATTTCTTTAAAGACATTAAATCTTTTTTCAATGTATAATATCACAAATTTAAATGTATTCCATAACAAATGCATAATAACAGTGGGTGTTGCATAACAAATGCAATATTTTCTTAGATTTCTTGTTTTTTTGGATTCCCTCCTAGACTTCTAATTTATTTCTCAAATTTATTTCAAAAATTAAAATGTATTATTAAATTAAATTGTAATAAAACAGTCACTTTGTAAGACCCCAACTTTTTAATGAATAAAATCAAATTTTCCTATAATTATATTTGTGAATAATAAGGTATTAATTTGATATAATTCTCTGGTTATGGGTGAAATGTGCAAATTTTGCAAAATGTGCAAGTGGTTATAAAATAATCATTGTATCGGGGAATATTCGTTTGGTCGTGGAATATTCTTGTTGTCGGGGAATATTAAATACGACCATAGCAGATCATTTCATGGGCCCCATAATGTAATAAACTCGCTTCGGATGAAGAAAACGACAAGTTTGAGTTTTTATAAATAACGGCGTAGTTGGAATACCCGGTGGTTAAGATACAGTAATACGCGTGGATGCACTGTATTGATGAATTATTGATCCTTATGTAAGAAGTCACTACTCAATAATTGTTCTGTGAGTTATCGCTCAATATTTTATTTTATTGATTCAATAATTGTTGCGTTGATATTTTATATTATTGTTGTTTCAATAATTGTCACCGCATGAAGATTTCCCATTATCGGATCAATAATTCATATTATTTGAATAATATTATTAGATAGCATTATTGGAAATGTCTAGAAAGTTACATCAAGGAGAGGTTTGGTCACCTAATTGCTGCGCCAATAAGGAGAAATTCTTATTGGAAAGCCCCCTTTCCCGGAACGATTCGGTTGTCATAAATATGATTCTGTAATATTATTTGTGAATAATTAATTATTGATTCATATGATAAGGAAATATTTATTTTATGTGGATATAAATGTTGGATATATTTATTGTGGTTAAAAATGAAGGAGTTAATGTTGAGGTGTTTTATTAGTATTTTTGTCGGAATGGAGGTATTAAAAATCAAATCAGGGTTTTTTTAGATATTTTGCGGGGGTTATAATTTTTAATCCGACCGTTGGATCGTGGTAATTTTTGGATATGTTATACATATATAAGTTGAGTATATGTCCACAAATTTTGAACCGTTAAAAATGAACGCATGATTTGTTATGAATTTTAAGAGGTGACTGATTCAGAAATTAGGTTTATAAATGATTTTGGTGAAAAATTCTAGAATTGAGTGGGCCCCACTTATGGTTGGTGAAGAAATGTGCTGAATTTTATTTCAAGTGTGGTGGGTGGGAATAGTAGCAAGTAAAGCCATCAGGTTGCAGGTCAAACCTACTAAAATTTTCCTATAAATAGAGGGCTAAGTTAGAATTGAAAATCACACCAGAAACAAGTTTTCTATCTTTCTTTCTCTAGATTATTGAGTGTATTTTGTGAGTATTTAGATACTTTGAGAGTTTCGATTCATCAGTGCAAATTTTCTTCAAACTTTTTATACCGATATTATTCGATCGTAAGATTGATATTTTGAGGTAAAGGGTGTTATATTCTTCTTAAAATGATATTTTCTTCAATATCATTATAATTGAAATGTTGGTATGAACTTTTTATCAAATTTGGAACTTTTGTGTCGGGGTTATTATTCACGTATATGGCTTTATTCACGATACGACATTAATTATTCACAAATATGGTACTATTCACCGAAAAATAAAATTTTCTTCTTTTTTGTTCAAGATGTCTAGTATGGTTACTTATCTTTGATTGTATCCATGTTTTGATCTTTATTCTTGAAATTTTTCTCAAAAATTGGTTATTATGGAGTATTATTGATCTTGGATAAACTCATTATACTTAATCCTTACTATTTGTCCTTTCGTCACAATGGATTCATTTTTTTAAAATATTTTTCATCATCCTCGGTCTAAATGATGATATTATCAATATCTTTGGCCCTGTAGTGCAAAGATGAATGATTAATCGATGAATATCTTTGGCCAGTAGTGCGAAGATGAGCAGTGTTTAGATGAACATGACCAATCTGGTGATCTAAAATGAATATCTTTGGCTGTAGTGCAAAGATGAATATTTGATTCAAGACGTATATTGATTGATGTTACAGGGATAAAATATTGATGATGGACTTTCAAAACTTAGAAGATAGTAGAATTCTTTCTCTACTTGACTCTTCTAATGGATTGTTGTTTTCAATTGCAGGTTGTTGATCTAAAACTTATTATCGATTATATTCTATCGATTTTTCCCTGTTGAATACTAATGATAATTTGTTGTATATTATCTTAGTCATAATATTCTTTACTGGGCTAGTTGAGCTCACCCTTTTCCTTATTATTCCATTTTTCTCAGGAGGTGAGAACATAGCGAGAACTCAATAAAGTACTGAGTGATGGTTTTAGAAAGATATTTTTAGCGATCCTCACTATTTCTATAAAATAGTGTTTGAATAATTATAACGAGGACTTATTTGAGTGTGGATATTGTCTAGAAGACAATATTTGTATTTAAACTCACAGTATGTGTTGTCGTATTTTACACGACAATTGTATTATGGAAGTTGTAGTTTGCTTTTTGTACCATGTATTTGGTGACTCAGAATGGGTGTTGTATACCTATTTTGGGGACGTCACAGTTGGTATCAAAGCTTAGGGATATGATTCCTGGCTGAGATGTGAGACAAGAACTAGGAGGGGAGAGACGGGGAATTCCTTCGCTAGTATGACCTACCTAAGTTTATTTGGTATTTAATTGGTCGGTCAGAGTATAGGGATATTATATGATATGTTAATTTGTTTAATTAACCCTTTTTTTATGGCGAGATTTAAGAATGGTCATTGAGAACGTTAATAATGGAGTGTATGAGACCGTGGAACAACCTTTAGTCACAAACCGAGGGAGAACGCAACAGGAAGACAATATTCCTCCCGTAAACAACACTACCGAGCAAACGATGAATGATGGAATGTTTAGGAGCTTTTTGTAGTTCATGCAAAACCGCACGAGGAAACTCGTGCACGTAATACTGGTGGAAATGCTAAGAATGCGCGACTTGTCACAACCACCAAGGGCCATTGAGTTGGGACCACGAGAATTTAAGGGAAAGCCGGATCCGATCATGGCGGAAGCGTGGGTCAAGCAAATTACCAAGATATTCGATGTCTTGGGATGCACGGAGGAATGAAGGTTCCATTCGCCACCTTTATGATCCGCGGTGAAAGCAGATCATCTGGTGGAGTCTGTGAAGCATACCCACCAAATGACTCAAAGATGTCTTGGGAAACATTTCAGAATTATTCAATGACAAATACTTTCCCGAAAGTATTCATTATACGAAGGAGGTGGAGTTTATCGACCGAACAAAAAACAACATGACCGTGTCCAAAGACGAGGCGAAGTTTGCAGAGTTATCCAGTTTGTACCTCATTTGGTCGAAAATGAGGAACGAATGACAAGGATGTTTCTGAGAGGTCTAAAGCCCGAGATTCGACAATATCTTATATCTCATAAATTTTCTTTATATTCAAATGTTGTAAATAGGGCTCAATTATTAGAGCGAGATGATGAGTATGTGCAACCCAGGGGCCACAACTAGGGTCATACCGGTGACAGCATTCATCAGAGCGATGATAACCAACGAGGAGGGAAAAATACGAACAAAGACGGTAACCACTCAGGTGGTCATCGTGGCCATGATAATAGGAGAGGTGAGTCAGTGGAAATTTGAAAGAGGAGATTCAACAATGACGGGAAGACATCAAAGAAGAAAGAACACCAACACCAACAACAAATTCTAGGGAGGAGAACGACCGCCGATTAGATGTTACAAATGCGGAAAGAGGGACATATCATTCAAATCATCCACAACAATCCAAGGTATGTTACAACTGTGGAAAGGAAGGCCACATAGCTCAGGATTGTTCTGTAGCAAAACCAAGTTCAACGAGGATGGTGACTCCAAAGGCTGTCCCGGACAAGTTAAAGTCGGTGGTTCCTAGAAGAGCGTTTGTCGTGACTGGCCAAAACGCGAGGAACCCAAACGAGGTGATTACGGGTAAGCTAATCTTGAACTCTTGCGAAGTTTATACCTTACTAGATACCGGTTCTACCCATTCTTTTATCTCTCCTACTTGTGCTCAACGTTTAAACTTGACTCCGGAGAAATTGGACTTTGACTTATCTGTTGAAACTCCGTTGGGTGAAACCTTCGTTACATCCACTGTTTATAAATCTTGCATGATCCAAGTTAGCACTATCACATTACCTGTTGATCTTATATCTTTAAAGATACTTGCTTTTGATGTGATTTTAGGAATTGATTGGTTAACCACTCATCATGCCAAAATTGATTGTTTTCGTAAGGTTGATAGTTTTCATATTCCTAACCAACCTATCATACGAATTCAAATAACTAAACCACTAAAATCAGTCACTGTCATATCAAGCCATAAAGCTATTCGTTTATTGAAAAACGGATGCAAAGCTTTCTTAGCCCATGTTATGGATTTGAATAAAGACAAGTCAGATTTGAATAATATTTCTGTTGTTAGAGAATTTCCTGATGTATTTCCTGAAGTGCTTCCCGGTCTACCCCCAGAACGTGATGTTGAATTCTTTATTGACCTTGAACCGGGTACAAAACCCATTTTTAAAATCCCATATTGAATGGCTCCTATTGAACTTCAGGAGTTAAAAGTCCAATTACATGAGTTATTAGACATCGGTTTTATTCGTCCTAGTACATCTCCTTGGGGTGCTCCTGTTTTATTCATAAAGAAGAAAGACGGGAGTATGCGACTTTGCATTGACTACCGAGAATTGGACCATGCACCATCAAGAATAGGTATCCGCTACCTCGCATTGATGACCTGTTCGACCAGTTGCAAGGAGCACAATTCTTTGCAAAGATCGATCTTCGTTCTGGATATCATCAGCTGAAGATTAAAACTGAGGATATTCCAAAGACTGCCTTCAGAACTCGGTACGGGCATTATGAATTCTTAGTCATGTCTTTTGGTTTGACTAATGCTCTAGCCGCTTTCATGGATATGATGAACCGTGTATTCAAGGAATATTTGGATCAGTTTGTTGTTGTCTTTATTGATGACATCCTCATCTATTCTAAAAGCCGTGAAGATCATGAGCACCATTTGAAGCTGATACTTGAAAGACTTCGTGAAAACAAGCTTTATGCCAAGCTGAAAAAATGCGAGTTCTGGCTTGAGGAAGTAGCATTCCTTGGGCACGTGGTGTCAAAACGTGGAGTATCTGTCGACCCGTGAAGATTGAAGCGAAGACAAAGTTCGGGACAACCAAAGTCGGTGCCGGATCAAGACGTAGCTTTTCGGGCTTAATTTGTTATTATTATCGGAGATTCGTGGAAGGATTTTCTCGAATTGCTACTCCGTTAACTCAGCTGACTCGAAAAGATACAAAATTCGTATGGAGCGAGGAATGCGAGAAGAGTTTCCAAGAGCTCAAAATAAAACTCATTTCGGCACCTGTTCTGGCAATACCATCTGGTACGGAAGGATTTGTTATCTACAACGATGTTTCAGGCAAAGGGTTAGGATGTGTTCTCATGCAATATGGGAAAGTCATAGCCTATGCCTCACGACAACTCAAAGAATATGAGAAGAATTATCCTACTCATGATCTAGAGTTGGCAGCAGTCGTATTCGCATTGAAAATTTGGAGACATTACTTGTATGGGGAGAAAGTGGAGATTTATACGGACCATAAAAGCCTCAAATATTTCTTCACCCAAAAAGAACTCAATATGCGGGAACGACGTTGGCTTGAACTATTGAAAGATTACGATCACACTATTCAATATCATCCCGAAAAGCGAACGTAAGAATGACGCATTGAGTAAAAGATCATACGCGCGAGTACTGAGTGCGATATTGTCAACGCAAAGGCCCATTTGTATGACTTGCAAAGGATGGAGGTAGAATTAAAGACTCAGGACCCACATGATGATGGCGAATATACGAAAGTAGAACCGACTTTAATCGATAAAGTTAAAGCTGCTCAAGCTACGGACCTGGAGCTAATACGTATGAAGAAGAAAGTGCAAGAAGGAGCTATTCCAGAAGCGAGAATCGATGAAGAAGGAATACTTAGATTCAACTCCAGACTTTGTGTTCCTAACGATTCTGACTTGAAGCATAGAATCATGATGGAGGAACACAACACCCCATTTGCAATTTTGGTGGAACAATATGAAGAGAGAGATCGCAGAGTTTATCTCGAGGTGTTTAACTTGTCAACGTGTAAAGGCGGAGCATCAAGTGCCAAAAGGTCCATTACAACCACTTGAGATTCCGAAATGGAAGTGGGAACACATTACTATGGATTTCACATGTGTCTTCCCAAAGTTTCTCAAGGCATAGATGCGATTTGGGTTATTGTTGATAGATTAACCAAGTCCGCCCATTTCTTACCGACACGTGAGACTTATTCCTTGAACGCCTTGTTCGCGTACGCACGTGAATGAGATTGTGAGATTGCATGGCATGCCAAGATCCATAGTTTGGATCGTGACCCAAGATTCACTTCACGATTTTGGGTTAGCTTCAGAAAGCTACGGAGCGCGGTTTTACGATTGATTCGGCATACCATCCTCAAAGCAGACGGACAATCGAGAGAGGACTATTCAAACCCTTGAAGATCTATTAAGACTTTGTGTCCTAGATTTTAAAGGAAGTTGGGATAAGTACTTGCTGGTGGAATTCTCCTACAACAACAGTTATCAAGCAAGTATAGGCATGGCTCCATTTGAGGCATTGTATGGACGAAAGTGTAGTTCTCCAGTATGCTGGGACGAGGTGGGAGAAGCAACGTTGTTGGGACCAGATTTAGTACGCATGACTACAGAAAAGTTCCAAATGATTCGACAACGTATACAAACGGCACAAGATCGACAAAAGAATTATGCGGATGTTCATCGAAAAGACGTGGAATTTAATATTGGGGATCATGTATTGTTACGTGTTGCACCATGGAAGGGAGTTACAAGATTTGGGAAGAGAGGAAAACTCAATCCACGATTTGTTGGTCCATTTGAGATTCTTGACCGAATAGAAAATGTGGCATATAGACTCGCATTACCTCCAAGTATGTCTCGTGTTCATAATGTTTTTCACATATCTATGCTTCAGAATATGTTAAAGACCGAACCACATTATTGAGTTAGAACTGGGACGAGATAGTAGAAGATTTAACGTATATGAGGAGGTAATTGTTAAGATCTTGGATAGGAAAGAGCATGTCCTATGACGAAGGTTATACCACAAGTTAAGGTTTTGTGGAGAAACTATGCTTATGAAGAAATGACCGGGAGTTGGAATCGTAAATGAAAGCGAGGTATCCTCACCTTTTGAAACACACAGATGTCGACGCCAATTTCGAGGGCGAAATTTCATAAGGAGGGGAGGTTGTAAGACCCCAACTTTTTAATGAATAAAATCAAATTTTCCTATAATTATATTTGTGAATAATAAGGTATTAATTTGATATAATTCTCTGGTTATGGGTGAAATGTGCAAATTTTGCAAAATGTGCAAGTGGTTATAAAATAATCATCATTGTATCGGGAATATTCGTTTGGTCGTGGAATATTCTTGTTGTTTGGAATATTCAAATGACATTGGCGCCAGATCATTTATGGGCCCCATAATGTAATAACTGCGGATGAAGAAAACGACAAGTTTGAGTTTTTATAAATAACGGCGTAGTTGGAATACCGGTGGTTAAGATACTGAATACTGTGGATGGATGTGCGATTATTGATGAATTATTGATCCTTATGTAAAGGCACTACTCAATAATTGTTACAGTGAGTTATCGCTCAATATTTTATTTTATTGATTCAATAATTCTTTGCGTTGATATTTTATATTATTGTTGTTTCAATAATTGTCTTTGCACAAGATTTCCCATTATCGATCAATAATTCATATTATTTGAATAATATTATTAGATAGCATTATTGGCAATGTCTAGAAAGTTCATCAAGGAGAGGTTTGGTCACCTAATTGCGCTACCAATAAAGAGAAATTCTTATTGGAAAGTCCCCCTTTCACCGGAACGACGTTGGTTGTCATAAATGTGATTCTGTAATATTATTTGTGAATAATTAATTATTGATTCATATGATAAGGAAATATTTATTTTATGTAGATATAAATGTTGGATATATTTATTGTGGTTAAAAATGAAGAAGTTAACGTTGAGGTGTTTTATTAGTATTTTTGTCGGAATTGAGGTATTAAAAATCAAATCAGGGTTTTTTTAGATATTTTGCGGGGGTTATAATTTTTAATCCGACCGTTGGATCGTGGTAATTTTTGGATATGTTATACATATATAAGTTAAGTATATGTCCACAAATTTTGAACCATTAAAAATGAACGTATGATTTGTTATGAATTTTAAGAGGTGACTGATTCAAAAATTAGGTTTATAAATGATTTTGGTGGAAAATTCTAGAATTGAGTGGGCCCCACTTCTGGTTGGTGAAGAAATGTGCTGAATTTTATTTCAAGTGTGGTGGGTGGAAATAGTAGCAGGTAAAGCCATCAGGTTGCAGGTCAAACCTACTAAAATTTTCCTATAAATAGAGGGCTAAGTTAGAATTGAAAATCACACCAGAAACAAGTTTTCTATATTTCTTTCTCTAGATTATTGAGTGTTTTTTGTGAGTATTTAGATACTTTGAGAGTTTCGATTCATCAGTGCAAATTTTCTTCAGCCTTATACCGATATTCCGATCAGAAGTACTGATATTTTGAGGTAAGGGGTGTTATATTCTTCTTAAAAGGATATTTTCTTCAATATCATTATACCGAAATGTTGGTATGAACTTTTTATCAAATTTGAAACTTTTTGTGTCGAGGTTACTATTCACGTATACAGCATTATTCACGTATACGGCACTATTCACAAATATGGCACTATTCACCGAAAAATAAATTTTTCTTCTTTTTGTTCAAGATGTCTAGTATGGTTATTATCTTTGATTGTATCCATGTTTTGATCTTTATTCTTGAATTTTTCTCAAAAATTGGTTATTATGGAGTATTATTGATCTTGGATAAACTGTTATCTTAATCCTTACTATTTGTTGTCTTTACATCACGATGGATTCGTTTTCTTTAAAATATTTTTCATCATCCTCAGTCCTAAATGATGATATTACTGAATATCTTTGGTCTGTAGTGCACAGATGAATGATTAACTGATGAATATCTTTGGCCCGTAGTGCGAAGATGAACAGGTGTTTAGATGAACATGACCAACTGGTGATACAAATGAATATCGTTGGCCTGTAGTGCAAAGATGAATATTTGATTCAAGACGTATATTGATTGATGTTACAGGGATAAAATATTGATGATGGACTTTCAAAACTTAGAAGATAGTAGAATTCTTTCTCTACTTGACTCTTCTAATGGATTGTTGTTTCCGCTGCAGTTGTTGATCTAAAACTTTTTGTCGATTATATTCTATCAGATTTTTCCCTGTTGAATACTAATGATAATTTGTTGTATATTATCTTAGTCATAATATTCTTTACTGGGCTAGTTGAGCTCACCATTTTCCTTTTTGTTCCATTTTTCTCAGGAGGTGAGAACATAGCGAGGAACTAGTGGGATTTGCGGAGTGATGGTTTTAGAAAGATGTTTTAGTTAGATCCTCACTATTTCTGTAAAATAGTGTTTGAATAATTTTAACGAGAACTTATTTGAATGTGGATATTGTCTAGAAGATAATATTTGTATTTAAACTCACAGTATGTGTGAACTTATTTGAGTGTGGACTTATTTAATGATAATTTTACCCTTTTGGTAAATTATTTTTTTTAATTTAATTTTTTGAAAAATAATTTTTTTAAAACTAAATTTGATAACAATTTTTTAAAATAAAATTAATAATGCTCTTATATTTATCCTTTTTGATATAAAAAAATTAATTGAATATATATTAAAATGAGACTTAATATTACGTATAAATAATTTGTAGTTATGTGTCGCTGTCATGTCTTCAAATTTCTGATGTAGTACTATCAATTTAGACGTAATCAAAAAAATCTAAAAATTTAATCATTTAATGGAAAAAATTGAGAGCACAGTGGAAAAGAATAAAAATTTTAATTCCTTAATTGAGATGACAATTCCCAAAGTTTAAAAAAATGGGGATCCCAAAATGAACAAATATTAAAAGTTCAGAATATTAATACATATTTATGTTTTTTTAAAGATAAAGTTATTAAAAATTAGGGTCCTTTACATAAGTGTACAACAAATATAAAGTAATTATAAGAAAAATACATCAACCAAATAATTACAAAAAGATTGTACATATTACAAAAATAGTACAATTCACATCAATAAAGAAACCTAAAATCAAGGACTAATAACTGTCATTATTAATAATTCAAATTCAAATTCAAATATTTGGATCTAACAACAAAAACAAATTCAAATTCAAATTCAAAATAATAATTCAAATTCAAATCTTCATCTCCCTCACATACATTTTGAAATAATAGTCCGCCGCTACACCGCCGCGAATCTCCGTTGTCCAAAACGCCAATGAGAATAAGAAGAAGATTCGCCCTACAAAAAGTTTAAAAATAAATAGATGTAACTTTTAATGTGCTGAAATTTTTTTTATAACTATTTTGTTACTCATAAATAAAAAAATAGTTACCTTTGTATGAATGGTTGGCTACCAACTGCATCACATTCAAACAAAATTAGTAACTTAATAAAATTGAATTGGTTACCTTGGTCTGAAGGTTTGGCTACCAACTGCACTATGAAAAAATTGCAGGTGTGGATGTGAATTAGTTACTTTGGTATGAAAGTTTTGTTACCTTGGTACGAAGGTTTTTTGCTTACCTTGATCTGAAGGTTTGGTAACCAGCTGTATTAAGAAAAAATTTAAAGTGTGGAGGTTGATTGGTTACTTTGATATGACAGTTTGGTTATCTTGGTATGAAGGTTTGGTTACCATCATCCAGTATTCATATCCACCGCCACCACCGCCTGAATCTTCATACCCACCTCCATTTTGATCTTCATTTTGAGAAGCTACTGGAGATATACAGTTGGTTGACTCATATATATATATATATATATATATATATATATATATATATATATATATATATATATATATAAATCCTTGAAGACATTTGTTGTGACGCCCCCAAAATTAGGTATACGTCACCCATCTTGGGTCGCCACTATACATGGTACATAAATCCAAATACAACTTAATAATACAACCGTCAGGTACAATACGACAAAACATAAACCCGTGAGTTTGAATACAAATATTATCTACTAGAGATTATCCAAACTCAATGGAGTCCTCATTACATTTATTATCACACTATTTCACAGAATATTGAGGACTACTAATGTTCCATCTAGGACCATCACTCTTGTAAGACCCCGAATTTTATGAAATAAAAGTATTCAATTTTTCTTATAATTACTATTCAGTAAATAGTTAAATTGATAAAAGTTTAAAGTTATGGATGAAATGTAAAAATTTTCAAAATAAGCAAGTGGTTATAAAATAATCATTGTTGTCGGGGAATATTTGTTTGGTCGTGGAATATTCTTTCTGTCGGGGAATATTAAATGCGATTTACAAGTAGCAGCCTATTTGTGGGCCCATATAACTGAATAACCATCGGATGAAGAAAACGACAAATTTGAGTTTTTACAAATAACTACAGTAGTTATTACCAATTAATAATCGTTAGAATACCCGGTGGTTAAAATACGATGTACGCATTGGATCACAAAGATAGATGAATTATTGATCCTTACGTAAGAAGGCACTACTCAATAATTGTTACAATAGTTACTGTGTGACGCCCCCAAAATAGGTCCATTCCATCCAACCCATTCTGAGTCGCTAAATACATGGTACAGAAACAACTACAACTTCATTAATACAATTGTCGTGCAAAATACGACAACACATAAACTTTGAGTTTAAATACAAATATTGTCTTCTAGACAATATCCACACTCAAATAAATCCTCATTATTGATACACTATTTTACAGAATAGTGAGGACTACTAAAACAGCTATCTAGAACCATCACTCCATACCCCGACTAGTTCCTGCTATAATCTCGCTTCCTGAGAAGAAAAATGGAACAAAAAGAAAGGGTGAGCTCAACTAGCCCAGTAAAGAATGTTATGACTAAGATAATGTACAACAAATTATCGTTAGTCTTCAACAGGGAAAAATCTGATAGAATACAATAGAGAACAAGTTTCAGATCAATATTTGTAGCGAAAATAATAATTCATAGAAAGTTACATGTAGAATGAAATCTACTATAATCTATGAATTTAACGATCCATCATCAATATTTTATCCTGTAACATCAATCAATATTCATCTCAAATCAAATATTCATCTTTTGCGCTTATGTGCCAAAGATATTCATCATCGGTCATGTTCATCTCAACACTGCTCATCTTTGCACCACTGAGCCAAAGATATTCATCAATCCATTATGTTCATCTCAACACTGCTCATCTTTGCACCACGCCAAAGATATTCATCGATCGATCATGTTCATCTCAACACATGTTCATCTTTCGCACTACGGGCCAAAGATATTCATAAGAAAATCAACCATCTTTGCACTAAAAAGCCAAAGATATTCAAAGAACATCATCATTTAGGACCGAGGATGATGAAAATAATTTTAAAGAAAGCGAATCCGATTGAAACAAAAGAACAAGTATTATGGATTCGTGACTTTAAATAATCCGAGTTCAAAAATACTTCATAAATAATCATAATCAAGTAAAATTCAAGAATGATCAAAACATGGATACAATCAAAGCTAGTATCCATAATAGATATTTTGGACGAAAAGGAAAATTTAATTTTTCTGTGAATAGTGTTGTATTCGTGAATAGTGTTGTCACGTGAATAGTGTCGTATACGTGAATAGTAACTCCGACACCAAAAGATAGAAATTTCAAAAAACATTATCATGCTTCGTGAATAGTACTCGTGAATAGTAACTCATGAATAGTAACTCATGAATAAGAACCCTACATGAAAAATTTCCAAATTTGATAAAATTTCCAACCAATATTTCAAGATAATGATATTGAAGAAATAATATCATTTACTTAATAAAATAACATCCCTTACCTCGAAAGACAAAGACTTCTAGTTAAACACAGGGATAGGCTATGACTTGAACTTGCACCGTATAGCAACACTCAAAGTATACTCACAAGAATACACTTGATATATAGAGAGAGAAATAGAGAAAACTTGGGTTTACGGTGTGATTTTAATTATAACCCAAGACCCTATTTATAGGAAAATGCTTAGAATACCAAAGTAAAAAATTTAATAAATTAATAATATAATTTTCTTAATTTCCTTAGCACACCACATCATCTGATTTCCACCATTAACATGTGCCACTCAAATGGCAAAAACGTTTTTCTTAATAAAAATAATTAAAACTTCCAAAAATCAATTATTTCGGAACTTCGGAACTTCAATAATTCATAACAAATAGCCCTTTTGTCAGAAAATTTGAATCTTACAAGTTTTTATAGGAAATTCAATTCTCTACAACTTTGCAGAAGAAAGTTTTTCCAAATTCAAAACAAAAATTGACCGAAATCAACAAACGGGCGATTTTACAGTCTATAATCAATTTTCGGTCAAGAATTGTGTCCACCAACACACAAAACATGTGTTAAACATTTAATCCAACAAAAATACTCTTCCTCATCATTTAAATCGATAATTGGTGCAATACCGTGTGCTACTGTGTAACAACGCGTATTACTGTGTTTTAACCACCGGGTATTCCAACAATATTAATTGTAATAAGCTCATACCAAGTTATTTATAAATAACTTATACTTGTCGCTTTCTTCATCCAATCACTTTCCGTTATGGGGCCCATACAAGGTTTGTCTTGGTCGTGCGAATATTCCCTCTGACATGTAAAGAATATTCCACGACCAAACGAATATTCTAACAACAAATGAGTATTTTATAACCACTTGCTTATTTAAAATATTTTCGCATTTTACCCATAACTAACCATATTAATCAAATCAACCCCTTACTATTTCAAAATAATAATTAGAGAAATTAAATTTCATTTATAAAAAGTTGGGGTCTTACAACCTCCCCTCCTTATTAAATTTCGTTCTCGAAATTGACGTGCGTAGGACATGCTCCTTCCTATCTAAGATTTTGACTGGTACCTCCTCCTACGTTAAATCTTCTGCTATCTCGTCTGGTTCTAACTCAATAGCGTGGTTCGAGTCGTCCACATATTTACGTAACATCGATACGTGAAAAACATTATGAACACGCGTCATACTTGGGTGTAAAGCGAGTCTATAGGCCACAGTTCCTATTCGATCGAGGATTTCAAATGGACTAATAAATCGAAGGTTTGAGCTTTCCTCACATCGCCGATTGTTGCTTTTGGAATAACGACTTCTTGCATCTTCTTCTTCATATTCATCAACTCCAAGTCTGTAGCTTGAGCAGCTTTAAATTTATCGATTAAAGTCGATTCTAATCGTATATTCGTTATCTTCACGTAGGTTCGTATATTTGCACTTGTAAACGCATACGATCTTCTGCTCAACGCGTCAGCTACCACGTTCGCTTTTACAGGATGGTATGGTCAGAACATGTGCCAAAATGAGTCTCCTCTTGAGTTCATCGAAGTTCTTCCCACATTCCTTTCTCCATTCGAATTTTGTATCTCTACGAGTCATCTGTGTTAATGGAGTAGCGATTCGAGAAAATCTTTCCACAAAATCTTCGATAATAACCATTAAGCAAGATAAAGCTACGTATTTCGATTCTTGACTTAGGTTGTTCTCAACCGTGACTCATATCCCAATCTTGGATAAAGACGTCACAATGACACCTATCGATTTACTACCACACGAATATGGCGGCCCCTACGAATAGTCCGCTTCAAAGTGCATTCTACAAAAGGAAGTCACCAGATAAAGGCTCGGGTACCAAATTCTATAGTTGAATTTTTAACTCCTGAAGTTCAATAGGAGCCATGAGAATTTAGAAATGGGTTTTATACCGGGTTCAAAGTCGATACAAAATTCAATATCACACTCTGGGGTAGGCCAGGAAATTCTTCAGGAAATACGTCAGGAAATTTACTAACAACAGAAATATCATTCAAATCTGACGTATTTTTGTTCAAGTCCATAATATGGCTAAGAAAACTTGACATTCGTTTTTCAATAAATGAATGACTTTACGGCTTGATATCAAAGAGTTTGACTTCAATGGTTTGGTTGCTTAAATTCGAATAACAGGTTGCTTAGGAATATGAAAACTAACAACCTTACAAAAGCAATCAATTTTAGCATGATGAGTGGTTGACCAATCAATCCCTAAGGTCACATCAAATGCAAGAATTTTTAAAGAAATAAGGTCAACAGGTAATGTGATGGTGCCAACTTGGATCATTCAAGATTTATAAACAGCGGATGTAACGAAAGTTTCTCCTAACGGAGTCTCAACCGATAAGTCAAAGTCTAATCTCTCCGGAGTCAAGTTTAAACGTTGAGTATAAGCAGGAGAGATAAAAGAATGGGTAGAACCGGTATCTAATAAGGTATAAACTTCGCAAGAATTTATAATTAACTAACCCGTGCTAACTTCATTCGGGTTCTTCGCATTCTGACCGGTCACGACAAATGCTCTTCCAGGAACCGTTGACTTTGTCTTTTCCGTATTCGCCTTTGGTGCCACCATTCCAGCTGGACTTGATTTTGCTACAGGACAAAATCGAGCTATGTGACCATCTTTTCCACAACAAAAACATACCTTGGAAGGCTGTGAACAGTTTGGACTTATATGTCCCTCATCTCCGCATTTGTAGCATCTAACTGGCGGTCTTTCTCCTCCTCTAAAATTCGATTCTTTCGGTGTCCGATGTCACGCCGAGCGTATTCCGTCATCGTTAAATCTTTCTTCTTAGATCGGACATCTCTTTCCACAATATCAACGTAGCGTCAAATGCGGCTTTAACCCATGCATCACTCATTCTCACTCGTTCAGTTATTTCTTCTTTCAACTCAGATTCCATCTTTTTCATCTTATACTCTGCCAAAGAGTGCTTCTGTTCAAGCATCACATATCGGGTAACACAAGCTTTAATCGTTGCATCCTTTTGCTTCCACGATCGCCTCCGATTCTTCAACTGCTTCTTCTAACTCATGAATGCGATTTTCAATTCTACATTTTGATCATAAAATACCTCTAATAAATTCTCCTCGTGTATTTTCTTCTTCCTCACTCTCGCTTGTTACCTCTGACTATCTCTAAAAGTAACTATCAATTCTTCACTCACCACATGGATATCTCTAATTCCTTCTTCACCGACATCACATTAGCTTTGGTTGGTGACTAAAGGTGTCTCCACGATCTCATTCACTCCATCGTTAACATTCTCGGTTGACATTCTCAAATCGTCATAAAACAAGGGTTAATTAAAGAATTCAATATATCACATAATATCCCTATATCTTGACCAACTAACAAATAAGCTTAGGTAGGACACTTTAGCGAAGGATTTATTCGTCTCTCCTCCTAGTTCTATTCCCGATCTCCGCCGGAGATCATATCCCTAAGCTCGATATTAACCGTGTGGCGCCCCAAAATAGGTCCATTCCATCCAACCCATTCTGAGTCGCCAAATACATGGTACAGAAACAACTACAACTTCATTAATACAATTGTCGTGCAAAATACGACAACACATAAACTTTGAGTTTAAATACAAATATTGTCTTCTAGACAATATCCACACTCAAATAAATCCTCATTATTGATACACTATTTTACAGAATAGTGAGGACTACTAAAACAGCTATCTAGAACCATCACTCCACAATTTTAGACTCATTCCTCGCTATAATCTCGCTTCGAGAAGAAAAATGGAACAAAAAGAAAGGTGAGCTCAACTAGCCCAAGATAAAGAATGTTATGACTAAGATAATGTACAACAAATTATCGTTAGTCTTCAATGAGGAAAAATCGATAGAATACAATAGACAACAAGTTTGAGATCAATATTTGCAATGAAATAATAATTCATAAGAGTTACGTAGAGAATGAAATCTACTATAATCTATGAATTTAACAGTCCATCATCAATATTTTATCCCTGTAACATCAATCAATATTCATCTCAAATCAAATATTCATCTTTCGCTACATGTGCCAAAGATATTCATCAGTCGGTCATGTTCATCTCAACACCTGTTCATCTTTGCACTACAGGCCAAAGATATTCATCAATCGGTCATGTTCATCTCAACACCTGTTCATCTTTGCACTACGGGCCAAAGATATTCATCAGTCGGTCATGTTCATCTCAACACATGTTCATCTTTGCACTACGGGCCAAAGATATTCATAAGAAAATCAACCATCTTTGCACTACAGGCCAAAGATATTCAGTAACATCATCATTTAGGACTGAGGATGATGAAAATAATTTTAAAGAAAACGAATCCAGTGAAACAAAAGAACAAGTATTATGGATTCGTACTTTAAATAATCCGAGTTCAAAAATACTTCATAAATAATCATACTGAAGTAAAATTCAAGAATGATCAAAACATGGATACAATCAAAGCTAGTATCCATAATAGATATTTTGGACGAAAAGGAAAAATTTAATTTTTCTGTGAATAATGTTGTATTCGTGAATAGTGTCAGATATCGTGAATAAAGGTCGATATCGTGAATAAGAATCTCGACACCAAAAGATAGAAATTTCACAAAAACATCATCATGCTTCGTGAATAAGTACTTTCGTGAATAGTAACTCGTGAATAGTAACTCATGAATAGTAAACCAGAGCATGAAAAATTTCCAAATTTGATAAAAATTTCCAACCAATATTTCGGCATAATGATATTGAAGAAATAATATCATTTACGAATAAAATAACATCCCTTACCTCGAAAGACAGTACTTCTAGTTGAAACACCGGATATAGGCTATGACTTGAACTTGCACCGTATAGCAACACTCAAAGTATACTCACAAGAATACACTTGATATATAGAGAGAGAAATAGAGAGAAAACTTCAGTTTCTGGTGTGATTTTTAATTATAACCTAAGCACCCTATTTATAGGAAAATGCTTAGAATACCAAAGTAAAAAATTTAATAAATTAATAATATAATTTTCTTAATTTCCTTAGCACACCACATCAGCTGATTTCCACCATTAACATGTGCCACTCAAATGGCAAAAACGTTTTTCTTAATAAAAATAATTAAAACTTCCAAAAATCAATTATTTCGGAACTTCGGAACTTCAATAATTCATAACAAATAGCCCTTTTGTCAGAAAATTCGAATCATGCGTGTTTTTATAGGAAATTTAATTCTCTACAACTTTGCAGAAGAAAGTTTTTCCAAATTCCAAACAAAAATTGACCGAAATCCACAAACGGGCGATTTTACAGTCTATAATCAATTTTCGGTCAAGAATTGTGTCCACTAACACACAAAACATGTGTTAAACATTTAATCCAACAAAAATACTCTTTCTCATCATTTAAATCGATAATTGGTGCAATACCGTGTGCTACTGTGTAACAACGCGTATTACTCAACTCTTTGAAATACCAGGTACGTAAATTTCGTGGACGAAATTTCATAAGGAGGGGAGATTGTAAGACCCCGAATTTTATGAAATAAAAGTATTCAATTTTTCTTATAATTACTATTCAGTAAATGGTTAAATTGATAAAAGTTTAAAGTTATGGGTGAAATGTGAAATTTTTTCAAAATAAGCAAGTGGTTATAAAATAATCATTGTTGTCGGAGAATATTCGTTTGGTCGTGGAATATTTTTTACGTAGGAAATATTAAATACGATGGCGCGTGACTATTTGTGGGCCCCATAATGAATAAGCATCGGATGAAGAAAAGCGACAAATTTGAGTTTTTACAAATATCTAGCGTAGTTATTATCAAGTAATAATCGTTGTTATAATACCACGGTGGTTAAAATACGAGAATCGCGTGGATCTTGCATGTATAGATGAATTATTGATCCTTACATAAGAAGGCACTACTCAATAATTATTACGGTGAGTTCTTTATTCAATATTTTATTTTATTGATTCAATAATTCTTTGCGTTGATATTTTATATTATTGTTGTTTCAATAATTGTCATCGCATAAAGATTTTCCGATTATCGGATCAATAATTCATATTATTTGAATAATATTATTAGATAGCATTATTGGCAATGTCTAGAAAGTTCATCAAGGAGAGGTTTGGTCACCTAATTGCTTGCCAATAAGGAGAAATTCTTATTGGAAAGCCCTCTTTCACAAGAGCGAGCACTGGTCATCATAAATGTGATTCTGTAATATAATTTGTGAATGATTAATTATTGATTCATATGATAAGGAAATATTTATTTTATGTGGATATAAATGTTGAATATATTTATTGTGGTTATAAATGAAGAAATTAATGTTGAGTTGTTTTATTAGTATTTTGTCGGATTGGAGGTATTAAAAATCAAACCAGTGTTTTTTGAGATATATTGCGGGAGTTATAATTTTTAATCCGACCGTTGGATCGTTGTAATTTTTGGATATGTTAGACATATATAAGTTGAGTATATGTCCACAAATTTTGAACCGTTAAAAATGAGCGTATGATTTGTTATGAATTTTAAGAGGTGGCTGATCCGGAAATCAGGTTATAAATCATTTTTGGTGGAAAATTCTAGAATTGGTGGGCCCCACTTGTGGTTGGTGAAGAAATGTGCTGAATTTTATTTCAAGTGTGGTGGGTGGGAATAGTAGCAGGTAAAGCCATCAGGTTGCAGGTCAAACCTACTAAAATTTTCCTATAAATAGAGGGCTAAGTTAGAATTAAAAATCACACCAGAAACAAGTTTTCTTTCTCTCTATATTATCAAGCATATTTTTGAGAGTATTTAGATACTTTGAGAGTTGCTATTTAGTAGAAGTTTCCTCCGGTTTTTCATCCGAAGTACTGCTCTCTTGAGGTAAGGGATTTTAAGGGTTATTATGTTTTCAGTTCGTACTTCTTTCGTCCTTCAAAAAATTCTGGAAAAATTTCAAATGATAATTTGATGAGTTTTATTAATTGTGTCCAAAAATGGCGATTTTTGGATGTACAGATTAAGAGTTATGAATTTTACGGGAAATGACTATTTTAAAAGTAACCGCTTATAACTCCTTGTGGTTAACTCCAAAATTGATAAACTTTTTATTGGGAGTATATCTATATAATATCAGTGTACTCTGTGAATTTTAGAATTTTTAGATAAAAGTACAATTTATGATAAATGTCTAAATATTCGGCGGTTTTGGCCATATGAAAAATAGTAAATGAATTTTAAAAATTCCGAGAAAAATATATGTTCAATATGGGACTATATTCTGCTAAATCCCAGAAAATAAATATTTTTGGAACTGATTTGGTATTTTTTATGAAAATGGACTAGTTATGAGTAAATGAATTAAATATGTTATGTGAAGTAAGAAAATTGAAAAATAGGATTTTATGGCTTGAGAATCCTATATGAGGTATATGCAGATTTTTGATGAGAGTTTTGGTTATTGGTGATGAAACCTTATGAGTTTGGAATTTTAGGATGATTAAATGAATTATTTAGTAAAGTGTAAACAATTAAAATAAATTGTTTATAAGTTTAAGAAATGTTATTTCAATATCATTATACCGAAATATTGGTATGAATTTTATTGTGGAATTTCTACCTTTTTGTGTCGGGTTTACTATTCATGAGTTACTATTCACGAGTTACTATTCACGAGTTACTATTCATGGGTACTATTCATGACAAAATTGGTTTCTTTTTCTTACCAAATTATAGTTGATTTATGAATATTACTCTTGAGATTAAAACTATATGTTGATCATATTATTTTTATTATCATATATAACATTTTTATAACCCTAATGATGATATTTCTCTTTGACTTGAGTGTAAAGATGGGTAAATTTTTGGTATGATCCTTGATTTATGGATTCTCTTTGGCAAGAAGGCAAAGTTGAATTGTTGACTGGTATGATCATGACCATTGAATTTATAAGTGAATATCTTTAGCTTAAGTGCAAAGGTGAATTGATCAACATGGTTATAATTATTGTTTATATAAATTCTGTAATGATTATATATTCTTTGAGATATTAATATTTTTGGCCTGTAATGCAAATATGAATTTTTGAGGAATATCTTTGGCCTGTAGTGCAAATATGAATTGTTGATTAATATCTTTGGCCTGTAGTGCAAAGATGAATTGTTGATGAATATCTTTGGCCCGTAGTGCAAAGATGACATGTTGTTGAATATCTTTGGCCAGTAGTGCAAAGATGAACAGGTGTTGAGATGAACATGACCAACTGGTGATACAAATGAATATCTTTGGTAGTAGTGCAAAAGATGAAGTTATTAATATGATTATGAAGCGAAATGTGATTTGGTATAACCATGATCTTTGATGTTTCGTAAAGACATGTGATGAAAATTATATTAAATCCAGAGTACGAAGATGAATTTAGAATTACAATTATGATTATGAGATATTCATATAATTGTGGAAAGGAACTGCTGATTGATGTTACTGAGGATAAAATATTGTTGGTGAACTTTTAACATGGAGAAGATAATAATCGTATTGTCTATTTGACTCTTCTAATGGATCGCTTCGTTCACCGCAATTATGGTTGAAATTTTTATCATCTACCATATGTTTCTAAATCTCGATTTATTATCGATGAAGGCTATTGATAATTTAATTATCTTTAGTCATGATATTCTTTATTGAGATAGTTGGTTTCACCCTTTTGCTTCACAATTCCTTTCGTGTAATAAAAGTGTAATTGGTCGAAATGGGGGAATAATGATGGAATAGAACGATGGTCATCATTTAGTTGTTATATTTGGTGAATCAACTAGGGTGAAGGCGAACCCAACGTTGGAAGGGTGTTTTCTACATTAGCATACAAGATGTCTAATGACATACAACCTCGTGTCATCATAAGACAGGGTTGTGCTCATCCACTTGTTGAGTATATATACGAGCACTACCTATATAATCTTGGTGTTTTTTTGGAGTATAATTCATGATTATAGACATTGGAGATAATGATATGTCAAGAAAAGACTCACCATTGGGAAGAATATGATAGTAATCTTCTCGTTTTTCTTTGGGGTCTATTGGGTCAACCAAGGATAATTCTGTGGCCATATGATATCTATCATAACCTAGAAGCATGGCCTCCCATGTACGAAGGTTTCCTTGAGCACTTCCCAAAGATTTTAATTTTTAAAACAATTTTTGACTATACCTTTATGTAAGGTGTCACTGTGAGGTGTTGTCCACGGTTGGGACATGTGTCACATTTGGTATATATTTGTATCCAAACTCACAGCATATGTGTTGTTGTATTTTGTATGACAATTGTTGTAATAAAGTTATAGTTATTTTCTGTAGCATGTATTTGGCGACTCAGAATGGGTTGGATGGAATGGACCTATTTTGGGGTCGTTACAACTCTGTTCCCCGACTCGTCCCAGCTATATTCTCATTTTCTGAAGATAACATTGAAAGAAAGGGCTCAACTAGCCCAGTAAGAAATATTATGACTAAGATAATGCAGAATAAATTATCATTAGTCTCCAACAATGTTAAACTGATAAAATATAATAGACATCAAGTTTAAGCGTAGGCGAACAAGCAATCCATTAAAAGAGTCAAGTAGAAAATAAAATCTACTATCTTTTATGATTTAAAAGGTTTTCATCCTTTATTATCGGCCGAGACTTCGATTTTAATAAATAATCCACATCATCGAATCACCCTCGCACTATGGCCAAGGATATTCTTTAGTATCACGACCACAATTATCCATGCACTACGGGCCAAGAATATTTATGTATTCATTAATGGTCATGATCATGCTAACAACTGTCCATCAATGCACTACGGCAAATGAGGATTTTACCACATCATTTGTAACATTACGGTCATGATTACAAATAATCCACAGTCATAATCATACCAAGTCCATCTATGCACCTTCTGATTACGAGATGACTTTCAACAAAGTATAAACATGATGATGATGACAATGATATAAGAATTCAATAAAACAAGTGCAATAATTATTTTATCCAGGAATTATTAACATCCAAATTGTCAACATGATACTGCTTTGTAGAGTAAAATTCAAGAATGCTCAGAAGAATATTTCCATGAAAAGATACTGGATGAAGCGCAAATATCAAGGATATTCCACTAATTTCATGGAGTATAAAAGTCAAAGTTTTAACCAACTGAGTATAATAAAGAATGGAACAACAAAAGAAATCAACATGCATGCGGTACTTACATAGACAAAAGTTATTCCAATGTATAATAATAACGGAACCTGTGTCGTGAAATTCACTGCAAGATGCAGGATGTTCCAATGTAATAATAAATGCGGAATAATAAATGATGGAACCAGTGTCCGTGTATAACACGCACAAGATATTCGGCAGTAATAATAAAGACGGAATTATAAAAATGGAACCGTGTCTCAAGCGATAAGATGCATGGGATATTAAACGTAATAATAAAGAGCGGAATAATAAAAAATGGAACCCAGTCCACAGATAAGATGCATGCGAGGATATTCGGCGAGAATAGTAAAGACGGAATAATAGAAGAATGTCACCAAGTATAGGGTAGCCCACGATACAAAAGTTATTCCAATGAACAATAAAGAAATTGAATAATGTAAGTTCTCTCTTGAATACAAAAGAATAATATCCTTACGAGTCTGACAATAAATAATATTCCCTACATTTGAAAAGAAGAGTATTCCATTTGGTAGAAAGCGATGATATACTCGAAGAAAACTTGTACTCACGCTCAAAGCTTTCTTAAACTCTAAAGAAATATGCTCAAGATTATGAAGAAGAATTCTCTTTATAGTTTTCTCTACAGAGTTCAAATTGAATTCGTAAGAAAATAATGAAGGAATGAGCTTTATTTATAGGAAAATAGAATGCATAAGTAACTAATCCATGAACGGTCCAGATTGATTTACTTTAATCTGACGGTCCATATTTAAAGAAAAATCTTTTAAATAAAATATAATATATTCTATTTTATATAAAAAGATTTTTTACTACGCAAATACTATGCAGAGCCTTATGCAAACACTATGCATAATAAAATATAATATATTCTATTTATAGAATAACTTTAATAAAGTATTCTATTTTATATAAAAGATTTTACTACGCAAAACACTATGCGAAAGACTATGCAAATACTATGCATAATAAAATATAATATATTCTATTTATAGAATATCTTTAATAAAGTATTCATTTTATATAAAAGATGTTTCGCTTTTATTACGTTAATAATACTGAATAAAACAAAACGTCAAGATCGCTTATAATAATTAAAACAAAACGTCATTATCGCTATAATAATTATATTAATAATCGACAATAATTGAGTCAAACCGTGACGCGACTTTTACATAAATATCAATAATCAATGCAGTAAATTTCTTATAACGCAACAAGCGTATTCTTTACTTTTACTACTGAAGTAGTTCAACAATATCAACGGTAAAACTTCCGCCGTTATTTTCAATAAAATATTTTTTGTCGTTTTCTCGGTAGAACCAATAATTACATTATTAGGTCCACCAATGATTGTCTTAGTAAATGCGAATATTATCAAACACAAAGAATATTCCACGACCAATTGAATATAATATGACAACTTGCATACTTTGCAAAATTTATAAATATAACCCACAGCTATAACATTATATCAAATTCACACCATAATATTAAAAAAAATATTTCGGGAAATTTAAATCTTTATTTTTAAAATCTGGGGTCTCACATTTGTAAATATCTTAAATCAAATTCCTACATGTATTACAGAAGACCCCAACTTTTGAATAAAGATTAAATTTTCTAAAAATATATTTTGAATATTATGGTGTGTATTTGATATAATGTTATAAATAGGGTAATATTTATAAATTTTACAAAGTACGCAAGTTGTTATATAATATTCGATTGGCCTGGAATATTCATTTTAATAGGAATATTCAGATAACCAAGATAATCATTGGTGGACCCCCACAACTTAATTATCATTTGATCGAGAAAAATGACAAAAATACTTTTATGAAAATAATAAATGAAAAGTTTTACCGTTAATGTCAAACACCGGTGTTAAAAGTACAAGAATACATCGTGGTCAGATAAGAAGACATGGTATTGATTATCGATACTTACGTGAGTCCTTCACTCATTATACTCAATTATTGCTATGAGAATTGTGAGAGACCCCAGATTTTATGAATAAATATTTAATTGTCTCGAATTATATTTTTGAAAATTATGGTGTGAATTTGATATAATGTTATAGTTGTGGGTAGTATTTATAAATTTTGCAAAGTACGCATAAGTTGTTATAAAATATTCGCTTTTGGTTGGAGAATATTCTTTTGCTCTGGGAATATTAAATTTACGACACAATCATTAGTGGACCCTATTAACGGAATTATTATCGGATCGAGAAAACGCATAAAAATACTTTATAAAAATAACGGCGTGAGGTGTTACCGTTAAAATTGTTGAACTACCCTTAGTAAAAAAAGTACAAAGATATCTGGCGTGGTTGCATAGTAAGACACGGTATTGATTATTGATGTTTACGTGAGAAGTCACTCAACTATACTCAATTATTGCTACAGTAATTGCTCATCATATCTCTTATATTATTGATTCAATTATTGTCACAGTATCATCTGTATAATATGTTATATTATTTAAACAATAATTGAGACGACAAGTTATAAATGATTAATAATTATTGAAAGATTAAATATGTGTTGATTAAAAATAAAATGATTTCTGGTAATTTTTATTCAACCCTTGATGTGTATAAAGAGTCTATTATGAGACGTTTGTGGTAAGTTTAATTATTTATGGGGGGCTATATGTCATCATCTAAGAGTCTCTTTCGTAAATAGTAATTAATTTCGTAAATAGTAATTACCTTCGTAAATAGTAATTACCTTCGTAAATAGTAATTACTTTTGTAAATAGTAATTACCTTCGTAAATAGTAATTACCTTCGTAAATAGTAATTACCTTCGTAAATAGTAATTATCTTCGTAAATAGTAATAAATCTTCTATAAATAGAGGCCTAGGGCTTCATTATTTTTCACTAATTCGCCTGCTCAAGCTTATAGAGAGAAAGTATATAGAGAATAAGAGAAAGAAGAAGAGTATTATGTTACTATACTATCTGCGCAGATTCGGTCTCTCCTACTAATGTAAGGGGTGTTATTCTTTCTTATTCATTAATAAGAAAGCTGTTGTTATTTTATTGCTTATTATTCTGCCGTGAATAACTTTGTACATGCGGTTTACCCTATACTTGGTGACATTCTTCTATTATTACATTGGAATATCCTCGTCATGTGTGTTTTACAGGACTGGTTCGGTTCGTCATTATTATTATTCGTTGGAATATCCATGCTGTGTGTGTTTTACAAGGACTGGTTCGCTTCTTTATTATTATTCGTTGGAATATCCTATCTCGTGTTTTTACAAGAATCGTTCCGTCTTTATTATTATTCATTTGGAATATCCTATCTCGTGTGTTTTACACCGGATCCGTCCGTCTTTATTATTCTGTTGGAACATCCCGCTTGGTGTGAATTTCACCGACTTTGGTTCCGTTATTTATTATTCATTGGAATAACTTTCGTCATGCGGCCTCATCGCACGCACGGTGATTTCTTTTGGTATTCCATTCTTTATTATACTCGATTGATTAAAACTTTGACTTCTATACTCCATGAAATTAGTGGAATATCCTTGATATTCAAGGCTTCATACAAAGATCCTTTCATGGAAATATTCTTCTAAGTATTCTTGAATTTTTACTCCACAAAACAAAGATCGTGTTGACAATTTGGACGTTAATAATTCCCGGATAAAATAATTCTTGAACTTGTTTTATTGAATTCTTATATTATTGTCACCATCCTCATATTTATAGTTTTGAAAGTCATCGTGGCGTTTTGAAGTGTATGATGGACTTGGTGTGATTATGACGTGGATTATTCGATTGTAATCACGACCGTAATGTTACGAGATGATGTGGTAAAAATCCTCATTTGCCGTAGTGCATTGATGGACGATTGTTGGCATGATCATGACCATTAATGAATACACAAATATTCTTGGTCAGAAGGTTTTGGATAATTGTGGTCGTGATACTAAAGAATATCCTTAGTCAGTAGTCAAGGGGTGATTCGATGATGTGGAATATTTATTGTCGAGTCTCAAATTAAAAACAGTGATGAAAAACCTTTTAAATCATAAAAGATTGTAGATTTTATTTTCTACTTGACTCTTTTAATGGAGTGTTTGTTCCGTTGCAGTTAAACTTGATGTTTATTAAATTTTATGAGTTTAACACTATTGAAGGCTAATGATAATTTATTTTGCATTATCTTAGTCATAATATTTCTTATTGGGCTAGTTGAGCTCACCCTTTCTTTCACTGTTCTCTTCAGGAAATGAGAATATAGCTGGGACGAGTCGGGAAACGGAGTAATGGTCCAGAGGATAGCATTAGTAGTCCTCACTATTCTGTGAAATAGTGTGATAATAATTGTAATGAGGACTCTTTTTGAGTTTGTATAATTTCTAGTAGACTATATTTGTATTCAAACTCACAGTTATGTTTTGTCGTATTGTACACCACAGTTGTATTAGTAAGTTGTATTTGAATTTTGTACCATGTAAGTGGCAACCCAAGATGGGTGACGTATACCTAATTTTGGGGGCGTCCCAGTTGGTATCAAAGCTTAGGGATATGATCCCTGGCTAAGATGTGAGAATAGAACTAGGAGGGGAGAGACGGGGAATTCCTTCGCTAGTATGACCTACCTAAGTTTATGTGTTATTTTATTGGTTGGTCAGAATATAGGGATAATATGTTACATTTCAATTAACTTTTGTTTTGTGGCAGTATCTGAAAATGACATCCGAGAATGTTGAGAATAGCAATGGAGCACAGGAAATCGTTGATTCTCCACAGATTAATAATTAGGACAATGTGCAACAGGATGGCGATAATCCTCCTGTAAACAACAACACTGATCAATCGATTTAACGACGGCGATGACGTTTAGGAGCTTTTAGAATTCATGCAACATCAGGCGAAGGCGGCTCCTGTTCATAATGCAGGAGGAAACAATGGCAACCCACGGTTGGTCACCGCTAAGCAATTCAAGGAGTTGGGACCACCGGAGTTTAAGGGAGAGCCAAAACCACTTATGGCGGAAAATTGGATAAAGCAGATCACCAAGATATTTGATGTCTTGGGATGCTCCGAGGAGCAAAAAGGTTCCTTCACGCTTTTATGTTGCGAGGAGAGGCGAGACATTGGTGGGAATCAAAAGTTGTACTCACCCTCGCTGCTTGAAGATGTCTTGGGAGAAGTTCCAAGAGTTGTTCAATGATAAATACTTTCCCGAAAATATTCGTCACATGAAGGAGGTGGAGTTTATCAAATTAGAGCAAAATAATATGACCGTGTCGCAATACGAGGCAAAATTTACGGAGTTATCCCGGTTGGCGTCCCACTTGGTGGATAATGAAGAGAGAATGACACGGATGTTTTTAAGAGGTTTGAAGTCGGAGATACGCCAACATCTTATTTTCATAAACCGCCTTTATATTCGGATGTTGTAAATAGGGCTCGATTAGTGGAGCGCGATAACGAGTCAACATAACTAAAAGAGAGTAGCCAAGCAAAATGATAATACCAATGAGAAAGAATCCATGAAGCGGTGACAACAAGCATGGAGGAATCAACAGTAAGCGAAATGGTAACCACCGGTGGTAATCGAGGCCAAAACAATAAGAATGGACATTTCAAGAAGAGGAGATTCAACAATGATGTAAAGACGCCAAGACCAAAGACTGTCGTTAAGGAAGGAGAACGACCACCTATCATATGTTTCAAATGCGGAGGGAGGACACATCATCCAAATGCGCGATGCCATCCAAAGCATGTTATAATTGTGGAAGAGAAGGTCACTTAGCCCGATTTTGTCTTTTGTCGAAGACAAATTCAGCTAGGATGGAGGCACCAAAGGATGTCCCAGGCAAGCCAAAGCCGATAGTTTAAAGAGAGAGCATTTTTTTCGTGACGAGGAACCCGAATAAAATTATCACTTGGTATGTTAGTCATAAACTCTCTGCGAAGTCTATATACCGTGTTAGATCTGGGATTCTCTACTCACTGTTATTACACCTAGTTGTGTTCAATATTTGAAGTTAACTCCGGAGAAGTTAGCTTTGATATATCTGTTTAAACTCAGTTGGGATAAACCTTCGTTACCTCCACTATTTATAAATCTTGTTCAAATCAACACTTTCACGTTACCTGTCGATCTTATCTCTAATAAAATACTTGCCTTTGATGTGATTTTTGGAAAAGATTGGTTAACTACTTATCATGCTTTTCGTAAGGTTGTTAGCTTTCATACTCCTAACCAACCTGTTATGCGAATTCAAAGTAACCAAACCACTAAATTCAATCATTGTCATATCAAGCCATAAGTAAAGAACCTCGATCCTTTTGTTGATGACTTCCTTGTGTGGAATGCACCGAAGCCAGACTTTCTGTAGGTGACGTCGTGAATGAAGATGGAAAGTTGATAGGTATCATTGTGAGGTGCTATCTAGGTTAAGGGATTGAAGTCACAGTTGGTATCAATATGACGTACTATCCAAGTCTTGGAGGAGAGTCACAATTTTGAATGATATTTCTAGTGTTACTAAATTTTCTGACGTATTCTTGAAGACTTCTTAGCTTACCCTAGAGCGTGAAATCGACTTTTGTATTGACCCCAGTACAAAACCCATTTCTTAAACCCTCAAATATTTTCTTCACCTAAAACGAACGTAACATGTGCCAAAGACGTTGGCTCAAGCTGTTGAAGATTACGATCATTTCACTCAATACCATCGTGGAAAAGCGAATGTGGTAGCTGACGTGTTGAATAGAAGATCGTATACGTTTACAAGTGCAAAAATACGAACCCACGTGAAGATAACGAATATACGAGTAGAATAGACTTTAGTCGATAAAGTTAAAGACGCTCAAGCTACATACCCAAATCTGATGAATGTGAAGAAGAAGGTTCAAGATGGCGTTATTCTAGAAGCAAGAGTTGCTGAAGAGAGGAAATCTCAACCCTCGATTTAATTGGTCCATTTTAAATCCTCGATCGTGTGACGCCCCCAAAATAGGTATACATCACCCATTATGAGTCGCCAAAAACTTGGTACAGAAACAACTACAACTTCATTAATACAATTGTTGTGTAAAATACAACAACCCAATACTGTGAGTTTGAATACAACTATTCTCTACTAGAGAGTATACAAACTCAAAAAGAGTCCTTATTACAATTATTATCATACTATTTTATAAAATAGTGAGGACTGCTAACATCACTGACTGAAAACATCACTCGCACTTTACTAGTTCCCGCTTATATTCTCGCCTCCCGAGAAAAATGGAACAAAAAGGGTGAGCTCAACTAGCCCAGTAAAGAATATTATGACTAAGATAATATACAACAAATTATCATTAGTATTCAACAGGGAAAAATCTGATAGAATATAATTGACAACAAGTTTTAGATCGACAACCGCAAAGAGAAGCAAGAATCCATTGTAAGAGTCAAGAGAGAAAAAATCTACTATCTTCTAAGATTTAAAAGTCCATCATCAATATTTTATCCTCGTAACATCAATCAATACGCATCTTTAATCAAATATTCATCTTTGCACCTACAGCCAAAGATATTCATTTGTATTACCGGTTAGTCATATTCATCTCAACACTGCTCATCTTGCAGACTACGGCCAAAGATATTCACCGATTAATCATTCATCTTTGCACTACAGCCAAAGATATTCAAGAATATCATCATTTAGGACTGAGGATGATGAAAAATATTTTAAAAAACGAATCCAGTGTGACAGAAGGACAAATAGTAAGGATTTGTATAACAGTTTATCCAAGATCAATAATACTCCATAATAACCAATTTTGGAGAAAAATTCAAGAATAAAGATCAAAACATGGATACAATCAAAGATAGTAACCATACTAGACATCTTGGACAAAAAGAAGAAAATTTCATTTTTCGGTGAATAAGGTCAGATTCGTGAATAAGGTCGTGATATCGTGAATAGTAATCTGACACAAAAAGTTCCAAATTTGATAAAAATTTAGATCAATACTTTAAGATAATGATATTGAAGAAATAATATCATATGTGAAGAAAATAACATCCCTTACCTCAAAATATTAGTACTTCTGATTGGAATATTAGTATAAGGCTGAAGGAAACTTGCACTGATGAATAGAAACTCTTAAAGTATCTAAATACTCACAAAATACACTCAATAATCTAGGGAGAGAAAGAGAGAAAACTTGTTTCTGGTGTGATTTTCAATTCTAACTTAGCCCTCTATTTATAGGAAAATTTTAGTAGGTTTGACCTGCAACCTGATGGATTTACCTGATACTATTCCCACCCACCACACTTGAAATAAAATTCAGCACATTTCTTCATCAACCACAAGTGGGGCCCACCAATTCTAGAATTTTCCACCAAAAATGATTTATAACCTGATTTCCGAATCAGCCACCTCTTAAAATTCATAAAAAATCATACGCTCATTTTTAACGGTTCAAAATTTGTGGACATATACTCAACTTATATATGTATAACATATCCAAAAATTACAACGATCCAACGGTCGGATTAAAAATTAAAACTCCCACAATATATCTCAAAAAAACACTGGTTTGATTTTTTAATACCTCTAATCCGACAAAATACTAATAAAATACCTCAACATTAACTCCTTCATTTTTAACCACAAAAATATATCCCTCATTTATATCCACATAAAATAAATATTTCCTTATCATATGAATCAATAATTAATTATTCACAAATAATATTACAGAATCACATTTATGACAACGGTAGTTCCTGTGAAAGAGGGGCTTTCCAATAAGAATTTCTCCTTATTAGCGCAATTAGGTGACCAAACCTCTCCTTGATGTAACTTTCTAGACATTGCCAATAATGCTATCTAATAATATTATTCAAATAATATGAATTATTGATCCGATAATGGGAAATATTGTGCAAAATGACAATTATGAAACAACAATAATATAAATATCAACGCAAAGAATTATTGAATCAATAAAATAAATATTGAATAAAGAATTCATCGTAACAATTATTGAGTAAGTGCCTTCACGTAAGGATCAATAATTCATCAATATTGCGTGCATCCACGCCAGACATCGTATTTTAACTACCGGATATTCCAACAAAGGTTAATTCAGAATAACTACGCCGTTATTTATAAAAACTCAAACTTGTCGCTTTTATCCGACGCTTATTCGTTATGGGGCCCATAAATGATCGTCTTTGTCGCATTTAATATTCCCCGACAACAAGAATATTCCACGACCAAACTAATATTTTTTAACAACAATGATTATTTTATAACCACTTGCATATTTTGTAAAATTTGCACATTTCACCCATAACCAGAGAATTATATCAAATTAATACCTTATTATTCACAAATATAATTAGAGAAAATTCGATTTTATTTATAATAAGTTGGGGTCTTACAGATCGAGTAGGAACTGTGGCTTATATACTCGTTTTACCGCCAAGTAGGTCGCGTGTTCATAACATTTTTAACGTATCGATGTTACGTAAATATGTGGACGACCCGAACTACATTATTAATTTAGAACCGGACGAGATAGCAGAAGATTTAACATATGAGGAGATACATGTTAAAATCTTGGATAAGAAGAATCGTATTCAACACTTAAAGGTTATACCTCAAGAGTTAGAATTTGAAGTGAAGTCAAGGTATCCTCACCTATTCGGCATACCGGGTACGTACGTAAATTTCGAGGGCGAAATTTCATAAGGAGGGGAGATTGTGAGACCCCAAATTTTATGAATAAATATTTAATTGTCTCGAATTATATTTTTGAAAATTATGGTGTGGATTTGATATAATGTTATAGTTGTGGGTAGTATTTATAAATTTTGCAAAGTACGCAAGTTGTTATAAAATATTCGTTTGGTCGGGGAATATTCTTTGTGACGCCCGCAAAACAGGTATACAACACCCATTCTGAGTCGTCAAAATCCATGGTACAGAAACAACTACAACTTTATTAATACAACATAAAAACTGTGAGTTTAAATACAAATATTGTCATCTAGACAATATCCACACTCAAATAAATCCTCATTATAATTATTAATACACTATTCTACAGAATAGTGAGGACTACTAGAACAACTTCTAGAACCATCATTCCACACCCCGATTAGTACTCGCTACATTCTCGCCTCCTGAAAAGAAAAATGGAACAACAAGAAAAAGGGTGAGTTCAACTAGCCCAGTAAAGAACATTATGACTAAGATAATATAGAACAAATTATCGTTAGTCCTCAACAGGGAATCAAATATTCACCTTTGCACTACAGGCCAAAGATATTCATCAGTTGGTCATGTTCATCTAAACACTGCTCATCTTTGCACTCACGGACAAAGATATTAATCTGGCCCATCATGTTCATCTCAACACTGCTCATCTTTGCACTACGGGCCAAAGATATTCATCATGAAATCATTCATTTGCACTACGTGCCAAAGATATTCAAGAATATCATCATTTAGGACTGAGGATGATGAAAAATATTTTAAAGAAAACGAATTCAGTGAAACAAAAGAACAAGTATTAAGGATTCGTACTTTTTAAATAATCCCAGTTCTCAAAAATACTTCATAAATAACAGATTGGAGTAAAATTCAAAAATGAAGATCAAAACATAGATCCAATCCAAGATAGAATCATAATGTAGACAATTTTGGACACGTAAAAGAAAATTTAATTTTTTACGTGAATAGTGTCGTGATTCGTGAATAAGTGCCAGATACGTGAATAAAGGCCAGACACGTGAATAGTAACTCAGACCTCAAAAGATAGAAATTTCACAAAAACATCATCACGCTTCGTGAATAAGAACTCGTGAATAAGAACTCGTGAATAAGAACTCATGAATAAGAACCCCTACACATAAAAAGTTCCAAATTTAATAAAAGTTCCAACCAATATTTCAAAGATAATGATATTGAAGAAATAATATCATTTGAGAAGGAAATAACATCCCTTACCTCGTAAAGACAAGAGATTTTAGTTGAAACACTTGATATAAGCTATGACTTGAACTTACAATCAGATAAAGAACACTCAAAGTATTAAAATACTCACAAGAATACGCTCGATATTATAGAGAGAAAGAGAGAGAAATCTGTAGTCTCGGTGTGACTTTTAATTCTAACCCAAGACCCTATTTATGTGAAATTGCTAACACTAAAGCGAAAATTGAATATAATAATATTATATATAAACAAAATTCATACGCCCACATCTTGAATCTAAATTCAGCCACCATGCACATGTTAAATATGCCCACAACATATAAAAAACATTTTATTAATAAAATAAATAAAACTTCCAAAATCAATTATTTGAACTTCGTAACTTCAATAATTCATAATAAATAGCCCTTTTCTCAGAAAATTCAAATCTCGCGAGTTTTTATAGGAAATTCAATTCTCTACAACTTTGCAGAAGAAAGTTTTACCAAATTCCAAATAAAAATTGACCGAAATCCATAAACGGACGATTTTATTGTGCTATAATCAAATTTCAAACCAAGAAATAGGGTCCACCGACACACAAAACATGTGTTAATCATTTAATGCAACAAAAATACTCTTCCTCCTCATATACTCATATATCCCACATTCATTGTAAAAATATCACAATTATTATATTATTAAAATATAATAATAAATTATTTTATCAGAAAAGATAAAATATCATTTTTCAACAATTGTCACTTTAAAAATTTCTCCATCTATATCCACATAAAATCAATATTTTCCTCATCATATAAATCAATAATTAATTATTCACAAATAATATGAATTATTGCTTTGATAATGGAAAATACTGTGTAGTGACAATTATTGAAACAACAGTAATATAAAATATCAACGCATCAATTATTGAATCAATAAAGTAATTACTATAACAATTATTGAGTAGTGCCTTCTTACGTAAGAATCAATAATTGGTGCAATACCGCAAGCATCTTTGTCAACAACGCCAGACATCGTGTTTTAACCAACGGTATTCCAACAAAGATAATCTGTGAATAACTACGCCGTTATTTATAAACAACTCATACTTGTCTTTTCTTCATCCAATCGCTTTTCAGTTATGGGGACCACAAAAGATCGTCGTCGCATTTAATATTCCCCGACAGCAAGAATATTCAACGACCAAACGAATATTTCCCAACAACAATGAATATTTTATAACCACCTGCTTATTTAAAATATTTGCGCATTTTACCCATAACTAACCACATTAATCAAATCAACCCTTACTATTTCAAAATAATAAATAGAAAATTAAATTTCATTTATTAATAATTTGGGATCTTACAACCTCCCTCCTTATGAAATTTCGTCCTCGAAATTGACGACGTCTGGGTGTTTCAAAAGATGAGGATACCTCACTTTCATTTCCGCTTCCAACTCCCGTGTCATTTCCTCAATAAAGCATGGTTTATCCACAAAACTTTAACTTGTGGTATGACCTTCGTATGCGTAGGACATGCTCCTTCCTATCCAAAATCTTGACAGTACCTCTTCATACGTTAAGTCTTCTATATCTCGTCGGTTATAACTCAATAACATGGTTTGGGTCGTCCACATATTTACGTAACATCGATACGTGAAAAACGTTTTGAACACGCGTCATACTTGGCGGTAAAACGAGTCTATAGGCCACAGTTCCTATTCGATCTAGGATTTCAAATGGACTAATAAATCGAAGGTTTGAGCTTTCCTCACATCGCCAATTCTCGCTTTTGGAATAACAACTTCTTGCACCTCCTTCTTCATATTCATCAGCTCCGGTGTGTAGCTTGAACATTTTTAACTTTGTCGATTAAAGTCGGTTCTACTTGTATATCATCACGTGAGTCCCTAGAGTCTTTAACTCTATATCTATCATTTGTAAGTTATATGAAATGGGTCTTTGACAATATCACATTCATACTCGTATACTATCTTTTACTCAACACGTCAGCTACCACGTTCGCTTTTCCAGGATGGTATGGTCAAAACATGTGCCGAAATGAGTCTCCTATTGAGTTCTTCGAAGCTCTTCCCACATTCATTGCTCCATTCGAATTTTGTATATCTATGAGTTAGCTGCGTTAATGGAGTAGCGAATCGAGAAAATCTTTCCACAAAATCTTTGATAATAACCAGCTAAGCATGAAAGCTACGTATTTCGACATCGACTTAGGTTGCTCTCAACTCGTGACTCATATCCCAATCTTGGATAAAGACGTCATAATGACACCTATCGATTTTTTCTACCGCATGAATATGGCGCCCCTACGGGAGAGTCCGGGGCGGTGCATTCTACAAAGGAAGTTACCAGATAGAGGCTAAGGTACCAACTCCTACAGTTGAATTTTTAACTCCTGAAGTTAAATAGGAGCCATGAGATTTTAGAAATGGGTTTTGTACCAGGTTCAAAGTCGATACAAAATTCAATATCACACTTTGGGAGTAAGCCAAGAAATTCTTCAGGAAATACATCAGGAAATTTACTAACAACAGAAATATCATTCAAATCTGACGTATTTTTGTTCAAGTCCGTAACATGGCTAAGAAAGCTTGACATCTGTTTTTCAATAAACGAATGACTTTATGGCTTGATATAAAAGAGTTTGACTTCAATGGTTTGGTTGCTTAAATTCGAATAACAGGTTGCTTAGGAATATGAAAACTAACAACCTTACAAAAGCAATCAATTTTGGCATGATGAGTGGTTGACCAATAAATCCCTAAGGTCACATCAAATGCAAGAATTTTTAAAGAAATAAGGTTAACAGGTAATGTGATGGTGGCAACTTGGGTCAAACAAGATTTATAAACAGCGGATGTAACGAAAGTTTCTCCTAACGGAGTTTCCACAGATAGGTCAAAGTCTAATTTCTCCGGAGTCAAATTTAAACGTTGAGTATAAGCAGGAGAGATAAATGAATGGGTAGAGGCCCAGTATTCAATAAGGTATAAACTTCGTAAGAATTTATAATTAACTAACCCGCTTAACTTCGTTCGGGTTCTCGCATTCTCGACCACCACGACAAACGCTTCTTCCGAGAACCGTTGACTTGGACTTTTTCGGGATGACCTTTTGAGTCACCATCCCCCTCGGGCTTGGTTTTCTACCGCATAATCTCTCGAAGCGATATGTCCTTCCTTTCCACAATTATAGCATACCTTGAACTGTTGTGGACGATTTGGGGTGATGTGTCCTCTTCCCACATTTATAGCATGCACGACCGGTGGTCGTTCTCTCTCCTAAAACCCGATTCCATCGGTTGCCGACGCGTCTTCTGATGTCATTGTTGAATCTCTCTTTTTAAAATCTCCCCCGACTCGCTTCTTCTATTTTCATGGCTACGAGTACCACCAGAGTGGTTGTTATTCTTGTCCGTATTTTTCTTTCTCCTCATTTGGTTATCGTTGTTCGATGATCGTTGTCACCCAGATGATGATCTGGTTGCGATCTATTGGTTGAACGTACTCGCATTATCTCGCTTCTAATAATTGAGCCTCGCTGACAACATCCGAATATAAAGAAAATTTATGAGAGATAAGATATTGTCGAATCTAGGGTTTTAAACCTCTCACAAACATCCTCGTCATTCGCTCCTCATTCTCTACCAAATGAGGTGCAAACTCGATAACTCGCGAACTTCGCTTCGTATTGGGACACCGCCATGTTGTTTTGTTCTAGTCTAATAAACTCTACCTCTTTCATATGGCGAATACTTTCGGAAAGTATTTTTCGTTGAAAAGTTTCAAACGCGTTTCCCAAGATACGCAGAAGCGGCGGTCGGGTACGTTTACGACTCCAACCGAAGAATCGCTTCATGGCGGAACATAAAGGTGGCGAATGGAACCTTCTGTTTCTCCGCATCCCAAGACATCGAATATCTTGGTAATTTGCTTGACCCACGTTTCCGCCATGATCGGATCCGCTTTCTTCTTAAAAATTCGTGGTCCCAACTCTTTGAAGCGCTTTGCGGTGACAAGCCGCAGCGTTCTTATCATTTCCACCCATATTCGTGTACGCGAGTCTCACTTCGTCGGTTTTGCATGAATCGCAAAAAGCTCCTAAACATCCCGTCGTTCATCATCCCGCTTTCATGAGTGTTGTTTTACGGAGGAATATTGCGCTTCTGTTGCACGTTCCCACAGGTGGTGATTAAAGGTGTTTTCACGGTCTCATTAACTCCACCGTTAATATTCTCAGCTGCCATCTTAAATACTGCCACAAAACAAGGGTTAATTAAATAAATTAACATATCACATATTAACCATATGCTTCGACTGACCAACAAATAAGCTTAGGTATGACATCTTAGCGAAGGATTACTCATCTCTCTCCTCCTAGTCTATTCCCGATCTCGCGAGAGACCATATCCTAAGCTCGATATCAACTATGACGCCCCAAAACGGTATACAACACCCATTCGAGTCGTCAAAATACATGGTACAGAAACAACTACAACTTTATTAATACAACATAAAAACTGTGAGTTTAAATACAAATATTGTCATCTAGACAATATCCACACTCAAATAAGTCCTCATTATAATTATTAATACACTATTCTGCACGCTGAATAGTGAGGACTACTAGAACAACTTCTAGAACCATCATTCCACACCCCGACTAAGTACTCGCTACATTCTCGCCTCCCGGAGAAGAAAAATGGAACAACAAGAAAAGGGTGAGCTCAACTAGCCCGAAAAAGAACATTATGACTAAGATAATATAGAACAAATTATCGTTAGTCCTCAACAGGGAAAAATCTAATAGAATAGACAACCAGTTTTAAATCAATCTTCGCAGCGAAAATAATAATTCATTAGAAGAGTTAAGTAGAGAATGCAAACTACTATCTTCTATATATGAATTTAAAAGTTCATCGTCGATATTTTATCCTGTAACATCAATCAATATATATCCGAATCAAATATTCATCTTTGCACTACATGTGCCAAAGATATTCATCGATTAAGTCATGTTCATCTAAACACTGTTCATCTTTGCACTACAGACAAAGATATTAATCGATCGGTCGTATGTTCATCTCAACACTGCTCATCTTTGCACTACGGGCCAAAGATATTCATCATGAAATCATTCATCTTCGCATTGTAGGCCAAAGATATTGATAATATCATCATTTAGGATGAGGATGATGAAAAATTTTAAAAAAAAGCGAATTGGTGAAACAAAAGAACAAGTATTAAGGATTCGTACTTTTAAATAATCCCAGTTCAAAAATACTTCATAAATAACAGATTGGAGTAAAATTCAAAATGAAGATCAAAACATAGATCCAATCCAAGATAGGAATCATAATGCAGACAATTTTGGACACGAGAAAAGAAAATTTAATTTTTCGTGAATAAGTGTCGATTCGTGAATAAAGGCCAGTATACGTGAATAGTGCCGCCGTATACGTGAATAGTAACTCAGAACCTCAAAAGATAGAAATTTCACAAAAAAAACATCATCACGCTTCGCGTGAATAAGAACTCGTGAATAGTAAATCGTGAATAAGAACTCATGAATAAGAACCCCGACATAAAAAGTTCCAAATTTAATAAAAAGTTCCAACCAATATTTCAAAGATAATGATATTGAAGAAATAATATCATTTGAGAAGGAAATAACATCCCTCACCTCAGAAAGACAAAGATCTACAATAAAAACCAGGATATAAGCTATGACTTGAACTTACAATCAGATAAAGAACACTCAAAGTATTAAAATACTCACAAGAATACGCTCGATATTATAGAGAGAGAAAGAGAGAGAAATCTGTAGTCTCTGGTGTGACTTTTAATTCTAACCTAAGCACCCTATTTATAGGAAATTGCTTAGAACACTAAAGCAGAAAATTGAATATAATAATATTATATATAAACAAAATTCATACGCCCACATCTTGAATCTAAATTCAGCCACCATGCACATGTTAAATATGCCCACAACATATAAAAAACATTTTTATTAATAAAAATAAATAAAACTTCCAAAAATCAATTATTTCGGAACTTCATAACTTCAATAATTCATAATAAATAGCCCTTTTCTCAGAAAATTCAAATCTCGCGAGTTTTTATAGGAAATTCAATTCTCTACAACTTTGCAGAAGAAAGTTTTACCAAATTCCAAACAAAAATTGACCGAAATCCATAAACGGACGATTTTACACGGACACACAAAACATGTGTTAATCATTTAATGCAACAAAAATACTCTTCCTCCTCATATACTCATATATCCCACATTCATTGTAAAAATATCATAATTATTATATTATTAAAATATAATAATAAATTATTTTATCAGAAAAGATAAAATATCATTTTTCAACAATTGTCACTTTAAAAATTTCTCCATCTATATCCACATAAAATCAATATTTTCCTCATCATATAAATCAATAATTAATTATTCAAAAATAATATGAATTATTGCTTTGATAATGGAAAATCTCGTGTAGTGACAATTATTGAAACAACGGTAATATAAAATATCAACGCATCAATTATTGAATCAATAAAGTAATTACTATAACAATTATTGAAGAAGGCCTTTTACGTAAGAATCAATAATTGGTGCAATACCGCGCTTTCTTTGTCTGTGCAACAACGCCAGACATCGTGTTTTAACCACCGGGTATTCCAACAAGATAATCTCAGAATAACTACGCCGTTATTTATAAATAACTCATACTGTCTTTTCTTCATCCAATCGCTTTCAGTTATGGGGACCATAAAGATCGCATACCGTCGCATTTAATATTCCCGACAATGAAGAATATTCAACGACCAAACTAATATTCCCAAACAACAATGAATATTTTATAACCACCGCTTATTTAAAATATTTACAAGATTTTACCCATAACTAACCACATTAATTAAATCAACCCTTACTATTTCAAAATAATAAATAGAGGAAATTAAATTTCATTTATTAATAATTTGGGGTCTTACATTCTTTTTGTCGGAGAATATTAAATGACGACGACACAATCATTGGTGGACCTCAATAACGAAATTATTGTCGGATTGAGAAAAGCATAAAAAATACTTTATAAAAATAACTACGGAGGTGTTATTCGTTAAAACTATTGAACTACCCTAAGTAGTAAAAAAATGCGAATACGCTGTGGTTGCATAAGTAGACACTCAGTATTGATTATTGATGCTTACGTGAGAAGTCACTCAATTTATACTCAATTATTCTACAAGAATCACGATCATATCTCTTATATTATTGATTCAATTATTGTCACAAAGATCATCATCTGTATAATATGTTATATTATTTAAACAATAATTGAGACGACAAGTTATAAATGATTAATAATTGTTGAAAGATTAAATATGTGTTTGTAAAATCCCAGATTTTTCGTATAAAGATTAATTTTCTCGAAATAAATTTTTTTATATTATGGTGTAAATTTGAGATAATGTTACAGTTGTGGGTAATATTTATAAATTTTGCAAAGTATGCAAGTTGTCATATTATATTCGATTGGCCTGGGAATATTCGTTTTAACAGGAATATTAAGACAACTAAGCACAATCATTGGTGGCCCCACAATGTGAGTTATTTTCGGATTGAGAAAACGACAAAAATACTTTATGAAAATAACGGCGGAAGTTTTACTCGTTAATCTGTTGAAACACACCTTGTTAAAAAAAAAGAATACGTGTTGTTGCACAAGAAGCATTTACGGTATTGATTATTGATATTTATGTAAGAAGTCACTCGGTTTGACTCAATTATCACGATTATTAATATGAATTATTATAGCGATAATGACGTTTTGTTTAATTATTATAGCGATAATGACGTTTTGTTTTATTCAGATTATTAACGTAATAAAGCGTAAACATCTTTTATATAAAAATGAATACTTTATTAAAGATATTCTATAAATAGAATATATTATATTTTATTACGCATAGTGTTTGCAGATAAGTGCATATAGTATTTTGCATAGTAAAATCTTTTTTTTATATAAAATGTAATACTTTATTAAAGTTATTCTATAAATAGAATATATTATATTTTATTATGCATAGTAGTGTTCAGATAGTGATTGCGATAGTAAAAATCTTTTATATAAAAATAGAATATATTATATTTTATTTAAAAGATTTTTTTCTTTAAATATGGACCGTCGATTAAAGTAAATCAATCTCAATTGCTCAAATGAGTTAGTTCTTATGCATTCCATTTTTCTATAAATGAAGCTCACTCATTCATTATTTTCTATTTAATTCAATTGAAACTCTAGAGAGATAAACTATGTAGAGAAAGAAGAAAGTGATTCTCGCTACTTCACTACTTATATATCCAATACTCTTCTTCTCAAGGTAGGGAATATTATTTGTTGTGCTCAGTAAAGAGTGTTATTCTTTCTTATTCATGAAGAGAAGCTGTTGTTATTCCATTTCTTCTTATTTCGTTGGAATAACTTTGATCATGTGGCCTACCCTATACTTGGTGACATTCTTCTATTATTCGTTGGAACATCTTTATGCATGTGTGTTTTACAGGACCGGTTAAAATCTTATTATTATTTACGTCGGAATATCCATGTCTGCGTATATCTGTGGGACTGGTTCCATTTTTATTATTCCGTCTTTATTATTCTCGCGGAATATCATACTATTCTATCTGTGGGACTGGTTCCATCACTTATTATTCGCATTTATTATTCGTTGGAACATCCCGTCGATTGTGAATTTCACTGACGACCGTTCCGTTATTATTATTCTGTTGAAATAATTGTCTCATGCACAAAATACCGCACGCGTGGTGATATCTTTTGTTATTCCATTCGAAGATTATACTCGGTTGATTAAAATTTTGACTTTATACTCCATGAAATTAGTGGAATATCCTTGATATTTTGCGCTTCATCCAAAGATCTTTTCGTGGAAATATTCTTCTGAGCATTTTTGAATTTTACTCTACAAAGCAATATCGTGTTGACAATTTGGACGTTAAAATTCCGGATAAAATAATTCTTGAACTTGTTTTATTGAATTCTTATATCATTGTCATCATCCTCATGTTTATATTTTGTTGAAAGTCATCTGTGGCCAGAATGGCGTAGATGGACTTGGTATGATTATGACTGAGGATTATTGATTGTAATCATGACCGTAATGTTACAAATGATGTGGTAAAAGTTCTTATTGGCCCGTAGTGCATTGATGAACAGTTGTGGCATGATAATGACCATTAATGAATACACAAATATTCTTGGCCCGTAGTGCATGGATAATTGTGGTCGTGATACTAAAGAATATCCTTGGCCAGTAGTGCAGGGTGATTCGATGATGTGGATTATTTATTGTCGAGTCTCAAATGATAATACTTGATGAAAAACCTTTTAAATCATAAAAGATAGTAGATTTTATTTTCTACTTGACTCTTTTAATGGATTGCTTGTTCACCGCAGATTAAACTTGATGTCTATTGTATTTTATCGGTTTAACATTGTTGGAGGCTAATGATAATTTATTCGCATTATCTTAGTCATAATATTTTCTTTCGGGCTAGTTGAGCTCACCCTTTCTTTTCTTTCATTCTCTTCAGAAATGAGAACATAGCGAGGACTAGTCGGGGAATGGAGTGACGGTCCAGAGGATATCATTAGTAGTCCTCACTATTCTGTGAAATAGTGTGTTAATAATTGTAATGAGGACTCCTTTTGAGTTTGTATAATTTCTAGTAGATAATATTTGTATTCAAACTCACAGTGTATGTTTTGTCGTATTGTACACGACAGTTGTAAGTTGTATTTGAATTATGTACCATGTATCTGACGACCCAAGATGGGTGATGTATACCTAATTTTGGGGGCGTCACAGTGTTGATTAAAAATAAAATGATTTCTGTTAATTTTTATTCAATCCTTGATGTGTATAAAGAGTCTATTATGAGACGTTTGTGGTAAGTTTAATTATTTATAGGGGGGCCATATGTCATCATCTAAGAGTCTCATTCGTAAATAGTAATTATTTTCGTAAATAGTAATTACCTTCGTAAATAGTAATTACCTTCGTAAATAGTAATTACTTTTGTAAATAGTAATTACCTTTGTAAATAGTAATTATGTAAGACCCCAACTTATTATAAATAAAATAAAATTTCCTCTAATTATTATTGTGAATAATAATGTATTAATTTGATATAATTCTCTGGTTATGGGTGAAATTTGAAAATTTTGCAAAATATGCAAGTGGTTATAAAATAATCATTTTTGTCGGAGAATATTCGTTTGGTCGTGGAATATTCTTGTTGTCGGGGAATATTTAAATGCGACTAAGACGATCATTATTATCTGCGTGGATGCATGTATTGATGAATTATTGATCCTTACGTAAGAAGACACTACTCAATAATTGTTATAGTAGTTACTGTTCAATATTTTATTTTATTGATTCAATAATTGTTGCGTTGATATTTTATATTATTGATGTTTCAATAATTGTCATCGCATGATGATATTTTCCATTATCGGATCAATAATATATATTATTTGAATAATATTATTAGATAGCATTATTGGCAATGTCTAGAAAGTTCATCAAGGAGAGGTTTGGTCACCTAATCATGCTACTAATAAGGAGAAATTCTTATTCGAAAGCCTCCTCTTTCCTGAAAGGAACTACCGGTTGTCATAAATGTGATTCTGTAATATTATTTATGAATAATTAATTATTGATTCATATGATAAGGAAATATTTATTTTATGTGGATATAAATGTTGAATATATTTATTGTGGTTATAAATGAAGGAATTAATGTTGAGGTGTTTTATTAGTATTTTGTCGGATTAGAGGTATTAAAAATCAAACCACTGTTTTTTTGAGATATATTGCGGGAGTTATAATTTTTAATCCGACCGTTGGATCGTTGTAATTTTTGGATATGTTATACATATATAAGTTGAGTATATGTCCACAAATTTTGAACCGTTAAAAATAAGCGTATGATTTGTTATGAATTTTAAGAGGTGACTGATTCAGAAATCAGGTTATAAATCATTTTTGGTGGAAAATTCTAGAATTGGTGGGCCCCACTTGTGGTTGGTGAAGAAATGTGCTGAATTTTATTTCAAGTGTGGTGGGTGAGAATAGTAGCAGGTAAAGCCATCAGGTTACAGGTCAAACCTACTAAAATTTTCCTATAAATAGAGGGCTAAGTTAGAATTGAAAATCACACCAGAAACAAGTTTTCTATCTTTCTCTCTCTAGATTATTGAGTGTATTTTGTGAGTATTTAGATACTTTGAGAGTTTCTATTCATCAGAGTAAGTTTCTTTCAGCCTTATACCGGTATTCCGACCAGAAGTACTAATATTTTGAGGTAAGGGATGTTATTTTCTTCACATATGATATTATTTCTTCAATATCATTATGCCGAAGTATTGATCTAAATTTTTATCAAATTTGGAACTTTTTGTGTGGGAGTTACTTATTCACGATACGACCATTATTCACGTATACTTTACTTTATTCACGAATCACGACATTATTCAATAGAAAAATGAAATTTTCTTCTTTTTGTCCAAGATGTCTAGTATGGTTACTATCTTTGATTGTATCCATGTTTTGATCGTTATTCTTGAATTTTTCTCCAAAATTGGTTATTATGGAGTATTATTGATCTTGGATAAACTGTTATACAAATCCTTACTATTTGTCCTTCTATCACATTGGATTCGTTTTCTTTAAAAATATTTTTCATCATCCTCAGTCCTAAATGATGATATAAATGAATATCTTTGGCCTGTAGTTCAAAGATGAATGATTGACTGATGAATATCTTTTTGGCAGTAGTGCAGAAGATGAGCAGTGTTGAGATGAACATGACCAATTGGTGATATATAAATGAATATCTTTGGCACTGTAGTGCAAAGATGAATATTTGATTAAAGATGCATATTGATTGTTGTTACTGTGGATAAAATATTGATGATGGACTTTTAAATCTTAGAAGATAGTAGAACTCATTCTCTACTTGACTCTTCTAATGGATTCTTCAATTTCCATTGCGCATTGTTGATCTAAAACTTGTTGGCTATTATATTTTATCAAATTTTTCCTGTTGAAGACTAACGATAATTTGTTGTATATTATCTTAGTCATAATATTTTTTTACTGGCTAGTTGAGCTCACACCTTTTCCTTTTTGTTCCATTTTTCTCGGGAGGTGAGAACATAGCAGGAACTAATGGGTGCTGGTGATGGTTTTAGAAAGATGTTTTAGTAGTCCTCACTATTTACGTAAAATAGTGTTTGAATAATTGTAACGAGGACTTATTTGAGTGTGGATATTGTCAGAAGACAATATTTGTATTTAAACTCATTATGATGTGTTGTCGTATTTACACGACAATTGTATTATGGAAGTTGTAGTTTGCTTTTTGTACCATGTATTTGGCGACTCTGAATGGGTGTTGTATACCTATTTTGGGGCGTCACAGATTGGTATCAAAGTTTAGGGATATGATCTCTCCAAGGAGATCGGGAATAGAACTAGGAGGGAGAGATGAGTAAATCCTCTACAGTGTGTCCTATCTAAGCTTATTTGTTGGTCGGTCATAATATAGGGATATTATGTGATATGTTAATTTCTTTAATTAACCCTTGTTTTATGGCAAGATTTAAGAATGGCTCTTGAGAGCGTTAACAATGGAGTGTATGAGGCGTGGAACAACCTTTAGTCACAAAACCAGAGAAGCGTGCAACGGAAGACAATATTCCTCCGTAAACAACACTCACCGAAAGCAAACGATGAATGATGGAATGTTTAGGAGCTTTTTATAGTTCATGCAAAACCGCACGAGAAGAAACTCGTGCACGTAAATCGGGTGGAAATGCTAAGAATGCGCGACTTTGTCATAGCCAAGCGATTCAAGGAGTTAGGACCACCTGAATTTAAGGAAAGCCGAATCCGATCATGGCGGAAACGTGGGTCAAGTAAATTACCAAGATATTCGATGTCTTGGGATGCACGGAGGAATGTAGGTTCCATTCGCCACCTTTATGTTCCGCGGTGAGGCGATTCATTGGTGGGAGTGCGTGAAGCGTCACCACCCGTGCACTCAAAGATGTCTTGGGAAACGTTTCAGAACTATTCAATGACAAGTACTTTCCCGAAAGTATTCGCGTATATGAAGGAGATGAAGTTTATCGACCGAACAAAAACAACATGACGGTGTCCCATTACTGATGCGAAGTTTACTGAGTTATCCAGGTTTGCACCTCATTTGGTCGAAAATGAGGAACGAATGACAATGATGTTTTTGAAAGGTCTAAAGCCCGAGATTCGGCAATATCTTATAGCTCATAAATTTTCTTTATATTCAGATGTAGTAAACAGGGCTCAGTTATTAGAACGAGATAATGATTATGTTCAACCAAGGGACAACAACCAAGGTCGATCAAATTGGCGGCGATCATCGAGCAATGATAACGGCGGGGAGGAAAGCATCATGATGAAGCGGTAACCACTCTCGGTGGTAATCGTGGGCCACGCATAATAGAAGAAGTGATTCAGGAGGAGATTTCAAGAAGAGAAGGTACAACAATGAGAAGTGTGAAGACGTCGACATCAAAGATCACCATCAACTGCTTTGGGGAGGAGAATGACCACGGTCAGATGCTTATAAATGCGGAAAAGAGGGACACATCGGCCCCAATCGCACACAAAGAATCAAGGTGTGCTATAATCGTGGAAAGGAAGGACAAATAGCTCGAGTGTGTCTCATGGCGAAACCAAGTCCAATGGGATGGAGATTCTAAAGTCATTAGGACAAGTCAAAATCGGTGGTTCCTTGAAGAAGCGTTTGTCATGATCGCCTAAAAACGTGAGGAACCCGAATGAATTTATCACGGGTTAGTTAATTATAAATTTTTGCGAAATCTATACCTTATTAGATATCGGTTCTACCCATTCTACTCGTGCTCAACGTTTAAACTGAAATTCAAAAAAAAATAAAATTAGACTTTGACTTATCTGTTGAAATTCTGTTGGGGGAAACCTTCGTTACATCTATAGTTTACAAATCGTGTTTTATTCAAATTGGTACACTCACACTTCCTATTGATCTTATATCTTTGAAAATTCTTGCATTTGATGTGATTTTTTTGAATCAATTGGTTAACCACTCATCATGCCAAAATTGATTGTTTCGTAAGGTTGTTAGCTTTCATTCAAACAACCAGACTACAAAAATCAATCAATGTCATTTCAAGTCATAAAGTTATTTGTTTATTGAAAAAAAACGGATGTCAAGCTTTCTAAGCCCATGTCACTGATTTAAATCAGAATACATCAGATTTGAATGATATTTTTGTTGTTAATAAGTTTCCTGATGTATTTTTTTGAAGAACATTCCGGTCTATCCCTAGACGTAAAGTTGTATTCTTTATTGACCTTCAACCCGATACAAAACCAATTTCTAAAACCCCATATCAAATTGCTCTTATTGAACTTCAAGATTTAAATCCAACTACAGGAGTTGTTAGACATCGACTTTATACGTTTTAGTATGTATCTTTTGGGTGCTCTTGTTTTATTTGTAAAGAAGAAAGACGGTAGTATACGACGTTGTATTAACTATCGGGAGTTGAACCATGTCACCATCAAGAATAGGTATCCGTTATCTCGTATTGATGACATGTTTAACCAATTGTGAGATGCTGTCCAAGGTTGAGACATGAGTCACAGTTGGTATCAAATATTTGGATCATTTCGTGTGTGTTATGATTGATAACATCCTAAAAGCCTCAAATATTTTTTCAAAAAAGAACTCAATATGCGAAAACGACGTTGGTTGGAGCTGTTGAAAGATTACGATCATACCATCCAATACCAATCCAGAAAAAGCGAACGTGATAGCTGACGCGTTGAGTAGAAGATCGTATGCGGGTACAAGTGTGATATTGTCCACACGAAGCCCATTTTGTATGACGTACAAAGGATGAAGATAGAGTTAAAGACTCCGGAGACCCACATAATGATGTCAAATGTACGCGTAGAACCAACTTCAATGGATAGAGTTAAAGTTGCTCAATCTACAGATCCGGAGCTGACGAATATGAAGAAGAAAAAGCAAGAAACTACTATTCCCAAATCAAGAATCGATGCAGAGAAAATACTTCGAGTCAAATCTAGACTTTGTGTTCTTAACAACTATGATTTGAAGTATAGAATCATGATGAAGGCACACAATACATCATTTGCAATCCATCGTGGAAGTACCAAAATCTATCGTGATCGTCAACCTACATTTTGGTGGAGCAATATGAAGAGAGAGATCGCGGAGTTTATCTCGAGGGGTTTAACGTGTAAACGTGTCAAGGCGGAGCATCAAGTGCCAAAGGGTCAGCTCGCAGAAAACTATGGGCACCGATTTACGATTCATTGGTAAATTTAAAATTCTTGATCGAGTAGAAAATGTGGCCTATAGACTCGCTTTACCTTCAAGCATGTCTCATATTTATAACGTTTTTCACATATTTGTGCTACGTAAATACGTGAAAGACACAAACCACATTATTGAGTTAGAACCGGACGAGATATCCGAAGATTTAACGTACGAGGATGTACCTGTCAAGATCTTGGATAGGAAGGAGCATGTCCTACGCACAAAGGTTATACCACAAGTCAAGGTTTTGTGGAGGAACCATGATATTGAGGAAATGACCTGGGAGTTGGAATCGAAAATGAAAGCAAGGTATCCTCATCTTTTCGAAACACCAGGTACGTATGTCAATTTCGAGGATGAAATTTCATAAGGAGGGGAGGTTGTAAGACCCCAACTTATTATAAATAAAATCAAATTTCCTCTAATTATTATTGTGAATAATAAGGTATTAATTTGATATAATTATCTGGTTATGGGTGAAATGTGAAAATTTTGCAAAATATGCAAGTGGTTATAAAATAATCATTTTTGTCGGGGAATATTCGTTTGGTCGTGGAATATTCTTGTTGTCGGGGAATATTCGTACGACGGCGCAATCATTTGTGGGCCCTATAATAGAATAATTGTCGGATGAAGAAAATGACAAGTTTGAGTTTTTATAAATAACGACGTAGTTGTTACCGTTAACACTATTGGAATACCCGGTGGTTAAAATACAGTAATACGCGTGGATGCACAGTATTGATGAATTATTGATCCTTACGTAAGAAGACACTACTCAATAATTGTTACAGTAGTTACTGTTCAATATTTTATTTTATTGATTCAATAATTGCTGCGTTGATATTTTATATTATTGATGTTTTAATAATTGTCACTGCACAGTATTTTCCATTATCAGATCAATAATTTATATTATTTGAATAATATTATTAGATAGCATTATTGGCAATGTCTAGAAAGTTCTGTTCAAAGAGAGGTTTGGTCACCTAATTGCGGCCAATAAGGAGAAATTCTTATTGGAAAGCCCCTCTTTCCTAGAGCTACTGGTCATTCATAAATGTGATTTCGTAATATTATTTATGAATAATTAATTATTGATTCATATGATAAGGAAATATTTATTTTATGTGGATATAAATGTTGAATATATTTATTGTGGTTATAAATGAATGAATTAATGTTGAGGTGTTTTATTAGTATTTTGTCGGATTAGAGGTATTAAAAATCAAACCAGTGTTTTTTTAAGATATATTGCGGGAGTTATAATTTTTAATCCGACCGTTGGATCGTTGTAATTTTTGGATATGTTATACATATATAAGTTGAGTATATGTCCACAAATTTTGAACCGTTAAAAATGAGCGTATGATTTGTTATGAATTTTAAGAGGTGGCTGATTCAGAAATTAGGTTATAAATCATTTTTGGTGGAAAATTCTAGAATTTGTGGGCCCCACTTGTGGTTGGTGAAGAAATGTGCTGAATTTTGTTTCAAGTGTGGTGGGTGGGAATAGTAGCAGGTAAAGTCATCAGGTTACAGGTCAAACCTACTAAAATTTTCCTATAAATAGAGGGCTAAGTTAGAATTGAAAATCACACCCGAAACAAGTTTTCTATCTTTCTCTCTCTAGATTATTGAGTTTATTTTGTGAGTATTTAGATACTTTGAGAGTTTCTATTCATCAGAGCAAGTTTCTTTCAAATTTTTATACCGGGGTATTCCTAACCGTAAGTACTAATATTTTGAGGTAAGGATGTTATTTTCTTCACATATGATATTATTTCTTCAATATCATTATCTTCAAGTATTGATCTAAATTTTATCAAATTTGGAACTTTTTGTGTCTGGGGTTACTTATTTACGTGATACGATAATTATTCACGAATCATGATAATTATTCATTTAAAAATGAAATTTTCTTCTTTTTGTCCAAGATGTCTAGTATGGTTACTATCTTTGATTGTATCCATGTTTTGATCGTTATTCTTGAATTTTTCTCCAAAATTGGTTATTATGGAGTATTATTGATCTTGGATAAACTGTTATACGAATCCTTACTATTTGTCCTTCTGTCACATTGGATTCATTTTCTTTAAAAATATTTTTCATCATCCTCAGTCCTAAATGATGATATAAATGAATATCTTTGGCCTGTAGTGCAAAGATGAATGATTGACTGATGAATATCTTTGGCCCGTAGTGCAAAGATGAATAGGTGTTGAGATGAACATGACCAACTGGTGATACAAATAAATATCTTTGGCCTGTAGTATAAAGATGAATATTTGATTAAAGATGCATATTGATTGTTGTTACAGGGATAAAATATTGATGATGGACTTTTAAATCTTAGAAGATAGTAGAACTCATTCTCTACTGACTCTTCTAATGGATTGTTGTTTCCATTGCAGGTTGTTGATCTAAAACTTGTTGGCTATTATATTTTATCGATTTTCCCCTGTTGAAGACTAACGATAATTTGTTGTATATTATCTTAGTCATAATATTCTTCTTGGGCTAGTTGAGCTCACCCTTTTCCTTTTGTTCCATTTTTCTCGGGAGGTGAGAACATAGCGAGAAAGCTAGTCGGGTGCTGAGTGATGGTTTTAGAAATATGTTTTAGCAGTCCTCACTATTTTTGTAAAATAGTGTTTGAATAATTGTAACGAGGACTTATTTGAGTGTGGTTATTGTCTAGAAGATAATATTTGTATTTAAACTCACAGTATGTGTTGTCGTATTTTACACGACAATTGTATTATGGAAGTTGTAGTTTGCTTTCTGTACCATGTATTTGGCGACTCAGAATGGGTGTTGTATACCTATTTTGGGGGCGTCACAAATTTCCTTTGTAATTGTAATTACCTTTGTAAATAGTAATTACCTTCGTAAATAGTAATCACCTTCGTAAATAGTAATTACCTTCGTCAATAGTAAGTACCTTCGTAAATAGTAATAAATCTTCTATAAATAGAGGCCTAGGGCTTCATTATTTTTCACAATTAATTCGTTGCTTATAGAGAGAAAAAGTATAGAGAGAATAAGAGAGAGAAGAAGAGTATTCTCATTACTTATACTACCGCAGATTCATCTCCTACTAATGTAAGTAAGGGTGTTATTCTTTCTTATTCATGAAGAAAACTGTTGTTATTCCATCGCTTATTATTCGTCGAAATAACTTTGTATCTGCGCGGTTTTACTTTATACTTGGTGACATTCTTCTATTATTACATTGGAAACATCCATGCGTGTTTTACACCTAGGACTCGACCGGTTCCGCCTTTTATTATTATTTTGTTAGAATATCCTCGTCTGTGTGTTTTACAGGACTGGTTAAAATCTTTATTATTATTATGTTAGAATATCATATCTCGTGTGTTTTACAATTGGGACTTGGTTCCTTTATTATTATTACATTGGAATATCCTATATGTGTGTTTTACACCGGATCCGGGTTCCGTCTTTTTATTATTATTCATTTGAAATATCCTATTCTGTGTGTTTTACACGGATCCGGTTAAAATCTTTATTATTCGTTGGAACATCCGTCGGTGTGAATTTCACGATTTTGGTTCCGTTATTTATTATTCGTTGGAATAAACTCGTCATGCAAGGCCTATCGCATTTATGCGTGGTGATTTCTTTTGGTATTCCATTCTTTATTATACTCGGTTGATTAAAACTTTGACTTCTATACTCCATGAAATTAGTGGAATATCCTTAATATTTGCGCTTCATACAGTATCCTTTCATGAAAATATTCTTCTAAGTATTCTTGAATTTTTACTCCATAAAACAGTATCGTGTTGACAATTTGGACATTAATAATTCCTGGATAAAATAATTCTTGAACTTGTTTTATTGAATTCTTATATCATTGTCATCATCCTCATATTTATATTTTTTTGAAAGTCATCTGTGGCCTGTAGTGTATAGATGGACTTGGTGTGATTATGACCAGGGATTATTCTGTGTAATCATGACCGTAATGTTACAGATGATGTGGTAAAAATCCTCATTTGTCGTAGTGCATTGATGGACAGTTGTTGGCATGATCATGACCATTAATGAATACACAAATATTCTTGGCCGTAGTAGGTTCGGATAATTATGGTCGTGATACTTAAAGAATATCCTCGGTAGAAGTGCGAGGGTGATTCGATGATGTGGAATATTTATTAAAATTTGAGTCTTAGCTAAAACAGTGATGAAAAATCTTTTAAAGCATAAAAGATAGTAGATTTTATTTTCTACTTGACTCTTTTAATGGATTGCTTGTTCACCGCAGCTTAAACTTGATGTTTATTATATTTTATCGATTTAACATAATTTGAAGGCTAATGATAATTTATTCGCATTATCTTAGTCATAATATTTCTTCTTTGGGCTAGTTGAGCTCACCCTTTCTTTCACTGTTCTCTTCAGGAAATGAGAATATAGCTGGGACGAGTCGGGAAATGGAGTAATGGTCCAGAGGATAGCATTAGTAGTCCTCACTATTCTGTGAAATAGTGTGATAATAATTGTAATGAGGACTCTTTTTGAGTTTGTATAATTTCTAGTAGACTATATTTGTATTCAAACTCATAGTTATGTTTTGTCGTATTGTACACGACAGTTGTTTTAATAAGTTGTATTTGAATTTTGTACCATGTAAGTGGCGACCCAAGATGGGTGACGTATACCTAATTTTGGGGGCGTCACAGTAATTGCTGCATCATATCTCTCATATTATTGATTCAATTATTGTCACAGTATCATCTGCATAATATGTTATTTTATTAAATCAATAATTGAGACGACAAAGTTATTCATATTATTAAATTGCAATATTTACAATGTCTAGAAGTTCTGACAAGGAGAGGTTTGGTCACCTAAATGCGCGCCAATAGGGAGAAATCTTTATTGGAAAGCCTTCTCTTTCCTGGGAACGACCTGGTTGATAAATATTGTGAGTTATAATATTGATGATGAATGTTATTAAAATTGAAGTTGTGTTCGGAGTTGAATTTGGAGACGCGGACGTGATATTTGAGTACGGAATGATAAAATTAGTAAAAATAGTCTATAAACACAAAATTTCCCGGAATTCACTATTTGGTCAAAAAGTCAACAATTGACTTTTTTGGGAAAAGTCAAACTTCGAATTTTCAAAATTTATATTTTTGATAAAAATAGTTTCATTATGTTGAAATTGTTGTGTTAGTGAAAATCGACATTTATTCTGATGATAATTGATGTCTAGGGGTTATATTGATAAATCGGGTAATTTATCGGATAAATGAGCAATTAATTGCTACTAATTCACATGCTTATATAACTATTTGTTCACATATGTGTACTATTGAATCACATTATTTACTATTAGGGGAGTTGGTGCAAGATTGATAATACTTGCATGACTAAGTTAAAAATGGAGGTATGGATGGAGGTACTATACTGTAATTCGTATTTTTCACATGATTTGATTCACATAATTGAACTATTGATTCACATTATTTACTATTAGGGGAGTTGGTGCAGGATTGATAATACTTGCAGGACTAAATTAAAAATAAAAGAAAAGTTGGAGGTATCAGATTTGTAATTTTTCGAGCCCCAAAACGTGCAATTATCGAAACTATATTTTTCTATAAATAGAAGTTCATTCTTCCTTCATTTCTCACCAATTCACAAAAGCTTTAGAGTGATTATTATAGAGAGAAATTATAGAAAGAAGAAGAGAAGTCTGCTACCTCACTATTCCAGTATCCAATTTTTCTAAGGTAGGGAGTATTATTTTTTCTTATCCATGAAGAGAACTTCTATTATTTCATTCTTTCTTATTCTATTGGAATAACCTGTATACGCGGGCTACCCTATACTTGGTGAAATTCTTCTGTTATTTCATTCTTTATCATTACATTGGAACATCCCGCATGCATGCGTTTCTTTGGGACCTGGTTCCATTATTTATCATTACGTTGGAACATCCACATGCATGCGTTTCACGCGTCCGGACCGGTTCCGTCTTTATTATTCGTTGGAATATCTTGTTCATGCGTTTTACGCCGGACTGATTAAAATCTTTATTATTACATTGGAATATCACATGCATGCGTTTTTGTAGAACACCGATTCCGTTATTTATTATTACTGTTGGAATAACTCGCATGCGTGATGGCCTATCGCATGCCTAGTGATTTCTTTTGTTATTCCATTCTTATTATATACTCGGTTGGTTAAAGTTTTGACTTATACTCCATGAAATTAGTGGAATATCCTTGATATTTTGCGCTTCATCCGAAGATCTTTTCATGGAAATATTCTTCCGAGCATTCTTGAATTTTACTTACAAAGCAAGATCATGTTGACAATTTGGATGTTATTAGTTTGTGGATAAAATAATTCTTGAACTTGTTTTATTGAATTCTTATATCATTGTCATCATCCTCATGTTTATATTTTTTTAAAAGTCATCTATGGCCTATAGTGCATAGATGGACTTGGTATGATTATGACCAGGATTATTCGGTGTAATCATGGACCGTAATGTTACAAATGATGTGGTAAAAGTCCTCATTGGCCCATAGTGCATTGATGGGCCGATTGTTGGCATGATCATGACCATTATTGAATACACAAATATTCTTGGCCCGTAGTGCATGGATAATTGTGGTCGTGATACTAAAGAATATCCTTGGCCATAGTGAAGGAGTGATTCGATGATGTCGATTATTTATTAAGCCGAGTCCCAGCGATAAAAGTGATGAAAAACCTTCTAAATCATAAAAGATAGTAGATTTTATTATTTACTTGACTCTTTTCATAGATTGCTTGTTTCGCTGCAGTTAAACTTATGGTTGTTATATTATATCAGTTTAACACTGTTGAAGGCTAACAATAATATATTCTCGCATTATCTTAGTCATAATATTTTCTCTTTGGGCTAGTTGAGCTCACCTTTTACTTTTTTATTGTTCTCTTGTGAAATGAGAACGTAGCAGAGACTAATGGAGGAGAGCGGAGTTTGGCGGATTGGATTATAGCATTAGTAGTCCTCACTATTCAGTGAAATAGTGAAAAATAAATGTAATAATATTGAATTTGAGTTTGAATATTGTCTAGACCATAATATTTGTATTAAAACTCATAGCTTATGTTTTGTCGTATTTTACACAACAATTGTATAATTAAGTTGTATTTGTATTCTGTACCATGTATTTGACGACTCAGAATAGGTGATGTATACCTAATTTTGGGGGCGTCACATATTCTCCTTTGCTTTCATCTGGTTTCTCCCCTCGAAACCCTATTTTTACCACCATCGGTAAGGGTCATTCATTTCATACCCAATTTTATTTAAGGCTTATGCTTCAAATCAATAAGTTTTTTTTTGTGTTTGTGTGTAGGAGGATTGAAGGAGACGAAGGAAGCCTTGAGAGAAAACAAATTGGTGAAGAAGGGTGGGGATTATCTCAAGTCTGATAGTTACATGTATGCCCATTAACGATTCTTCCTCAAACATCATCACTCTTCTCAAGGCTGGAGCAAGCACTTAAAAGTGATTATGGAGGAGAGAGAAAGAAGAGTTTATACAGTTTATATATATATATATATATATATATATATATATATATATATATAATACGGTGAATGAAGAAGAAGGGTGATGACTAAATACAGTTGTTATAGATGAGGAAAGAGAAGAAGTCATGAGTATAACTAATTCTCTAAATTAAGGAATCATAATTACACTAGTATTATAAATAAATATGAGAGTGAATTAGTTGTGTAAAAATTTTATAAGGACACTATTATTGTAATTATTTTAAAAAATATAATAGAATATGTAATTCTCCCTAAAAAGTAACAATCTCAACTCCGGCCCAGAGACTAAATACCCAACCCAAATTTTCCAAAAAAGCATAAAAGAAAAACACCTTACCCAATGTCCAGGCTATACTGGCTGCGAGAAGAGGGGTTTAAAGGATAGTTGCTGAAGCGAATACCGATCGAGGTGATCTACGCAGCTCCATTTCCATGATTCCGTGAGTTTTCTGTATCAGATAATACTCTATATTGTATACTTCTTACTTTTAGTTAATACTTGCAATGTTTTCTTTCCTCTGTAAACGAAAAGTCCCACAAAATGCGTCTGCTGCATTTAGTATCAGAAATTCGATCAAAACCCAATTGGGTTTTCTTCAAACAATGAATACAGTAGTAATCCCCAATTGTTCCTCATCATCAAGAAAAACAGAAAAAGGTAGTAAAGCAGAGTCTTTTACTGTTTCTTACCTCATAAACTCATGTGGGAATGGTTAAGTTTCAATCTTCAGATAGACCCAACTCTGTTTTGGCCCTACTGAAAGACTATGGATTTGACAAGACTCAGATTGCTAAATTTGTTACCAAACGGCCAGTATTGCTAATATCAGACCCTGAGAAAATCCTTTTGCCTAAACTAGAATTCTATCGTTCTATTGGATTTTTAGGTGCTGACCTTCCAAAGAAACTCTCTACGAACCCAAATATGTTAATGCATAGTCTGAAGAACCGGCTGATTCCATGGTATGATTTTCTGAAGAGTGTACTTGTTTCTGACCAAAAGGTCCCTAACTTCTTTCAAATCGCATTCTTTGACGTTTCTTTGTTTTGATGTGAACAAAGATGTTGCAACTAACTTGGAAGCTTTGAGGCAACTTGGAGTGCCTCAAAGGTCCATTTCAATATTGATAAGTTTCTATCCTCATGTGGTTTGTCAAAGAAGTGACAAATTTAATAAAGATATGATGAAGGTTATTGAAATGGGATTCGATTGTTTGACAGCCACATTTCTCCAAGCACTATTTATATTTGGCTTAATGAGTGAAGAGAGGTTCAAACACAAAATAGAAGTTTGTAAGAGGTGTGGTTTGTCTGACAATGAATTTCAGGCAGCATTCAAAATCTATCCCCGTTTTATGTGTTGTTCTGAGAAAAAAATTACGAGCATAGTGGATTTCCTCGTAAATAGGATTGGTTTCCTGCCTGCAACCATATTTGAGTCTCCAAGTCTGTTTCACTATAATTTGGAGAAGAGGATTATTCCAAGGTGTTTGGTTGTGAGGTCTCTGCAACTGAAGGGATTGATAAAGAAAGATTCACGTTTATTAGGTTTTCTTTCAAAAACTGAGAAGCTCTTCTTGGAAAGGTATGTGACGAAGTATAGGGAAGAAGTTCCTGAGCTTTTGCGTGTATATCAAGGGAAAGTGGTACTCCTGGAATCAGGCTTTGGAACATAGTATATAAGCGGGAAAGAAAATTATAAAAGGGAAACCCTTCATCTTAATTGGCCACAACACTCCTGTCCTGTGGAACAATTGCTCATTTTCAGATTATAAGCTTAGACATTCTGTTTCCAGGGTAACTTGTAATATTTCATTGCAGTGTTTTTATGCCCATTTTAACATGGCCAATATCGGATTCTGCTCTGGAAATGGTGCTTACATGACCATGAAAGTGAATTTGTTTAGGGCTCCACAATAGAGATAAATTCACTGATCGTCAAGTCAAGAATTGGCATCTGTCATCTGATCAATTTTTCTTTTGTACTATTATGTATTTTATCTTTTGACAAGTGACTACTCCTGTGAATAAGTTGGTTACATATTTAAGCTATTTTATTGCAATTCATTTGGATTTTCTTATATGGAAATTATGCTTTACTGATATTATAGGTTTTAGGATTATATATTAAGCAGATACATGAAAGTAGAAGAATTATTTTTGATTGAAAGTAGCTCATAAGCTACCTTCATCCACATTACATTTTTGATTGAATTATTTCAAACCAATGAATCTCTCTTGAATGAGATGGAAGAATATTTTTATTTATTATGATTATGATGTTTTTATAGAGGAGAAGATGCTAATAACGCTTGGAAGAGGCTAGCTAATATGATGATAGCCATAGGGAAAATATTTTCAAAAATTAAATAAATTTATATCAAAAGTTTAAAAATATTTTAAATCGAGTTTTTCCAATTCATTGGGCCGAACTTCGCCTCCTCTCTCTCTTGTATTTGTTTCATGGCTAAAGTCCCCCAACTAAGGGCTTTGGTCTCATTATTGTTTACCAAGACAAGATATTAATCATGTTTAATTTGTTTGGGCCTCACGTCACTGTTTGAAAACTCCTCTAGCTACTAAATGTTTACTTATCTTGAATAAAATTATAGATATAATTATAAGAAAGAAATCAAGAAGAATAAATACAAGTATTCATTCTGAAATGGAGGACAGAGCATTTCTCCTTTCACAAGAAAAAATGGAATGTACGTGCAAGTATTATGGTGATGATTCTATAAAATCAAAAGGATATTCTGAAATCTTGCCACTAGTTAGTTGATAGGATCGGATAGGACTTGGGAGGAAGCCTTTAATGTTTTGTTTTGGGATATCAAGAATATTTAAATCACACACACCCATCACCAACTTGCCAATGGAAATTTGAGTGAGAAAAGAAAGACGACGAGTCAACTCGTTTTAATAATTTTATTATAGTATTAAAAATAATTTCCTCATTAAACATATAAAATCAACTTGAATTAAGTAAAGCGCCTAAATAACTGATTTATTAGTTGTTGTTTTTTGTTTTTGAATATCTCATAGATTCGATCCTATTCACATACATAACTAGTTTTGTATTCATCATTGTACCTTAAAAACTATAGCGTCCTAATTCATTTATGTATTGTCCCGATTCATGATTTTATTTCTAGGAAATCAAGCTTACAATCTTAAAATAATACTCCTATGGCTATGGCTATGGCTATTGAGAATATAGCTACTGTAGCTTTTATCTTTATTTTATTAGATTCCACATGAATATCTGAAAAATCTCTGTAATTAATTTAGAAGCTTTCGGAACATTATATGTAGAATAAAATTCTATTACTATTATTATTTGTTTAACCAGAACACAAATGCATTAAATCCAATACTATTGATGATGAAGATGTAGAGAAAATGAATATCCTTAATGTATAAAAGGATAATTAATACTATTATTTAATTATTACTCGTGCACACCACATATATTAATTATATTAAGTTAGGGAATGAGTAAAATCCTCCATAAAACCTCAACTAAAGCTTCAACTGTCCCAAATATGAACACTTCACCAATGGGTCCCTACCTACCGACCCACCCCATGGCTCATTCAAGAAACTATTAATAACCACACAAACAAAGTTTCAATACGAAAGTGGGTGTCTACTGGTACTGGAGTAATAAACTAAGAGGAAAATAAAGCCATCATGAATATCAAGTTTTCTTTCAGCCAAACAGAAAACTTGCTTTTCCTAAAAGGAACACCATTTCCTTTGGGCCCTACTCTTTTGCAATTTCATTTATTCCATTATGTATGTGTGCAGTGTGCCACTGCCAGTAGTTGTTGTTCTTGAGAGAGACAGAGAGAGGGGAAAAGATTTATATTTTACACAAAAGAGAGATTTGTTGGGCCTACAAAAAGCATTACAAACCAAGCAAAACCCCATAGTAGCTAGCTATTTCACATATGGTAAGGGTAAGCATACAAGTAGTTGAGGGTTTAATTTTTGATGATTTGTATGTCAAATTAATAAAAAATATATAAGTAATATTTTTACACGAGAGACATTTTGAAAAAAAATTATACGGCTTTTACTTTCAAATACTTATCAAAACAACTAGCGTTAAAAATGTAAATTTACTTCTTCAAACAAGATTAATATTTCAAACCCCAAAGCCACATTACACCAACATTTTAACTTGGACAAGCCAGCAAAACCTAACAAAATGCACCTCTTCCCTTTATACTAGCAGTATACATACATAATATATATATATATATATATATATATATATATATATATACCATACGTATACTTGATTTCACATGATGGAGCATCCGCCCTCATCATCATCACCGTGATGGCTGAATGAAGTGATTGGATCCGACGGTGGAGGTGGTGGATAAGCATATGGTCTCGAATACGTATAGTCATAAACTTGAGGAGCATAATACGAGGAGCTGGTACTGGGATACGCCGTATTGTAACTCAGCCCGTATACTGGAGTTGGAGGTGGATACGGATACACTTCATGATGTGGAGGACCCATACCCACATTCATCGCTCCGACCGGCGGGCTCATTTCCCCAACTGGGGCTGCCGGTGCATTGCCACCACCGTTTGCACCGCCGGCATTTGGTGTATTACCCTTTTGCCCTTTCTTTTTCTTCTTTTTACCTCCATTGCCACCAGAACCAGTGGTGCCATTTTGATTTGGCTGAACAATTCCCTCACCTGCGGCGGGTTTCTCTGGCGGATTCTCATTCTGTTTTTCCTCGTCATTGCCACCAGGGTTTTCATTTTTCACTGCTAAATTCTTTGGTTTATCATCGGAATTAGCTTCTTTGAGTTGGTTCTGATTCTTGTTCTTGTTTGACTTGTTGGGCTTATTCTCATTTTGTTGGGGATTGGTTAATTCGGGCCAAAGCTCGGCCTGTTTCCCAGATTTGAGAAGCTTTTTGATCAGTCTCTGCGCGTCCACGTTTCCGGTAACTGTAACTCTGTGTTGCTCAGAATCAATCTCTGTCATGTAAACACCTGAAACAGACCTTAAAACTCAAAAGGGAACTAAACTAAAATATACTACTACGTCTTAATTTTAAAAAAAAATAAAAAATCAAACATTTACGTAACATATAATACTGGGGCGGCTTATAAGTACTCAATCTATCTACCTTACCCAGTATGTAAATAAAGGGCATGATAAGATCTGTATATCTAATAAGTATTAATTATATATATCATGCG